>NC_047566.1:19198526-19798526 GCF_902806645.1 Magallana gigas
TTGTTGTATTTTTATTAGTGAACTGTTGCACATCTTTTGATTTGAAGAAAAACCCCCAGCTCACAACAGTTCTTTCATTTCATTCAATACAGATTAGAAAAACAAAATGATAGGTATAATATTAATGTAATAAACCCAGACTGAGTATAATTGATTAAAATCTAAAATCGATTATGATAAATCGACAAACTTTTCAAACTGATCATTGATTGAAATTCAATCATCGTGACAACACTAGCCCCTGTTCATGTATACTAGTTTTGATTGATTTCAGAAAAGGCTGTGATCCTTTTGATTTTGGTAATGGTTTTGTTAGGTTTTATTTCACTTTATTTTGTTTATAGTTGTTTGATTTTCTTTCAATTTTAACATTATATACGGTTCTTGTGCTGACCTGAATAGATTTATTTTGTTTTCATTATCAAGCACTATTAAATTAAAAGCTTGAAAGAGGTGTCCAGTTGTGCAGTGGACAATGCACCTGCTTATCACCACTGCGACCCAAGTTTAATCCCCATGATCAACAGTTGTTGTATATGATAGGGTACATTGGTCGCCTGCTTGGACACGTGGGTTTTCTCCAGTCACCCCAAATTCTTCCCACATCATGACCCACTCGCGCTAACATCCATGCCAACAAAAAGCTATTAATATAAGTCAGTGTGCATTGTGAATCTGTCACTAATGTGGAGGGTCTCCTTTGCAGAACAAAATTGTTTTTTGTTAGATAAATTACAAAATCTGTTTCTGTAGTAAATATGTATATTTTGCAAATTGTTTACAGAATGTACTTCTTGAAAAATATACATTTACCTAGAATTATCAGATTTGGTAGGTTAGTTAATTTAAGCATCAATCTGAATTGGAAATTCATTTTTCACTGAATATTGGTACAGTCTTGTTTTTGTACCATGGCTGAAAAGTTTGATTTAGTCAGTGGTCTGTTGTCAGATTTATAAAAAAGAAACATCAATTACCAAATGTGGTAAACTAATAATTGATGAATGTTTATGAAAGAAAATTTCATAATTTATAATATTGTTTTAATTTCTTTCAGTTCCCTCTGATGTGGATTCTGACCCATTTAGTGTATCAAACTACTCGCCAAAGTTCTGATTCTGAATCAGATGAAAATAAGAAGGTTTTGGGTAATGTTATTATTTAAAGAATAATTTTGCATCTGCAGTCCATTTTCACTTTGCAAAAAATACCTGAAAGAACAAGAGGCTGAGAGCCCAGTCATTTTAATTCAGACTAAAGTAAATCCATTTATATTAACTAGATATACTTTGAAATGTAGTTGTGTATAACAATCTACATGTTGATCTGGTCTCCTAATGCTTTGATAATGCATTAGATTTACATGATATGAGTGGAATGTACTGGATGTAATATATTTGTAACAGTTATATTTATTTTGTTTAATCATTAGGAATAAAATTTGCAATGATTTAAAAAAGTAAACGTAGAAGCTTGTATTTACAATACATATAATTGGTATTTTTACAGAGTCCACCCCAAATTCATTGAGAGCTAGCCGCAACACAATGGAAAACAGGGCATCTTGACCCTCAGAGAAAACAGTGAGCATTTGAAGCAGGTAATGAATTAAATTCAATGTTGCAATGTTATTATGTTTTTAAGCAAGAAACATTAATACAGTCAGTTGGGTAGCTAGACCTGAAACGAAGTGCATGCTTAAAATGGCAGGGGGTGTGGGGCCACCATGAAGCCCCCAGTGGGTCCAGGACAAAGCCCAGGGGGCGAAAGCCCCTGGAAGCTCATGGATTCTGACGATTTTTAACCACCAAAAATTAAAGCAGAAATTGAAAGGAATGCTTACTATTTAAGCCTATTTTTAGGCAGTTAAAATTGTTTTGGCTATAGTTTAGGCATAAAATAAAATCACAAAACTTATTAAAAGTTAAAAGAAGAATTTTTTTTTGACATTTGCCTTTGACCCACTCAAAGCTTTTATTCTTAAGTTCATTTTCACATAGTTTATGGTAATGAATATCTCAATAAAGCTGTGATATTCTATCGGGGAAATTTAAAATGTGTAAAACTAAGTTCAACTGCAAAATCAATAGTTGCCTTTTTAGGTACATGCATTGTGTACTGTTTCTTTAATATGGTACTTTAAGACCATATTGTGTGGCTATATTTGGTGCTTAATACGTCTTTGTTTAGCATTGATTTCGGATAAAGTAGGACCGAGTGACGGAAACGGGCTGATGGAATAACTAAGTATGGACCTTAATACTTGAATTCTTTTTTTATATTTTTTTTTTCTTTATTTATTTTTTTTACTGATTTTTCCCCCAAATGATGTGCATGCTCAGGCATATAAGCATACATGGTAGCTACGCCACTGGCAGTGTACAATTTACTACTCAAGTCTAAGATTGCTCGTGATCTTGGGGCTTGGTCTCCCTAATGCTGTGATAATGCATTTGATTTCCATGATATGAGTGGAATGTAATGGATGTAATATATTTGTTATACTTATAAGTACATGTATAAGTCATTAGGAATAAGTTTTGCAAAGAGATAAAGAAGTAAACTTAGAAGCATGTATTTATGATACAATATATTGGTACTTTTTTACAGAGCCCACCCCAGTTTCATTGAGATCTAGCTGCAACACAATGGAAAAACAGGACAGCTTGACCCTAAGGTAAAGCAGTGAGCGGAGGTTGACAATGGTTTTCGAGGGGTGTCAATTTCAATAGATACCCTCCCAAACAGGCACTATTCATTTTATTTTACTGAATGTCTTATTTCTAAAGAAAATTTTACTGCTTTTATTTAGAAATGAAGTAAATTCTACGACAAACCGTACGCTCATAATTTAAGCGCATGTAACAGTTCGTTGTGTTACCAATTGCCAAGTGTGTTGCTAACGCTGAGGGTAATAGAACGGATTACCAACTGCGTCTAAACCAATCAGATTTCAGTATTTAACATTTAACATGAAAGTATAATAAAATTGTTTGTCTGGTCTCCCTAATGCTGTGATAATGCATTAGATTTCCATGATATTAGTGGAATGTAATGGATGTAATATATTTGTTATATTTATTTTTATTAATCATTAGGAATAAACTTAGCAATGATATAAAGAAGTAAACTTAGAGACTTGAAATTGCAATACAATATATTGGTACTTTTTACAGAGTCCACCCCAAATTCATTGAGATCTAGCCGCAACACAATGGGAAAACGGGACATCTTGACCAACAGAGAAAACACTGAGTATTTTGAACAAGGTAAATGAATTAAACTAAATGTTGCAATGTTATTATGTGATCCTGGGGCTTGGTCTCCTTAATGCTGGGATAATGTATTTGATTTCCATGATATGAGTGGAATGTAATGGATGTACCGGTAATATATTTGTAATATTTATTTTAATTAGTCATAAGGAATAAAATTTGCAATGATTTAAAAAGTAAATGTTGAAGCTTGTATTTACAATACAATATATTAGTACTTTTATACAGAGTCCACCACAGATTTATTGAGAGCTAGCCGCAACGCAATGGAAAAACAGGACATCTTGAACCTCAGAGAAAACAGTGAGCATTTTGAACAAAGTAAATGAATTAGAATCAAAGTTGCAACGTTATTATGTATAACAATTAACATGTTTGTCTGGTCTCCCTAATGCTGTGATAATGCATTTGATTTCCATGATATGAGTGGAATGTAATGGATGTAATAAATTCTCCTATATGTAATAATATTCCTAAATATAAATACACTGTGTTAGAGTTAAATCCCAAGAGATCCGAATATCAACATGGTGTGTAATTTTGAAGCGAGCAAAAAAGTGTTGATTCCTTCAATAATATGAATTAAATATTTAGATGAAAAGTATTTACAGCCTCAGAATGGTTTGTTATGAATAATTTGACTGTTATTTTCAATACAACTTCATTATTTTTCTCAAAAATCGATTCGGAGCGATTCTGCAATTTTCTGCTACATTACGGGTATATGGGAGGCATTCCTGTCAGATTATTATAACTAAGCAGAGTGTAGTGAAATTAATAGCATTATTGTAGGCTTAAAGCTTGGTTCTGTAATTGTAAACAATACGGTGCGTCGATGTAGTGAATGTCCGATATCATATGCAATGTCAACCCGTGCACGCACGGGTCAAAGTCTAGTAAGAATAATTAATTTTGACTTGTGAAAGAAAGTAATCATTTTAAGATTGATAAAGCCACAAAAGGGGCAACTGTTTCTTTAAAAGATTTCTTGTTTTAAACTTTATTTATGCAATAACGATTCTTTGATCTTTTGCAGTTCCATACCATTGTTTTCCCTCTCTCAGTTCCTGTGATGAAAGAAGTCAACTTGATAGGTTTGTTTCAATCTATTTTGTGAATGTTTTTCTTGTTTGATAATAGGATAGTCATACATATGTAGCTGCAACAATGTAGCCCTCTCCGATTTTTTATAACTGATGTTTACTCCCCCCCCCCCCCCCCCCCCCCCACAAAAAAAACAAAAAAAAAAAAACAGGAGAGGGCTACATTATTGCAGCTAGGTGTTAGGCTTCTGGCTTTTGAATGACAATGTATAGATGGAGTTATTTCCATGTGACTTGTGACAGAGGCTGTAGTGCACAATACCATTTGACTTTCAAGAAATGTTCAGATAGTAATGAAAATGTAAAGTGTTTAATAACATTTGCTGAGTACCACTTTCAATACTGTAAAAGGGATTATTCACATGTAAGGGAAAATTTACACTTAAGCTTAAAACTGGGTAAAATACCCCCACATTTGCATATGGGCAGTGCTTTAGTGTGGTAAATCACTGTGTATGTATTTCTTTTTCTTTTTTCTTCATTAAATAATTTTTGTATTTGTATACATTTTTGAAATTTGATCTAAAAGGGTGAGTGTCGGAGTTACATGTGCACAATCCTAAAGGTCCAAGTACAGCACCTGAATCACATGTGACTGAAGAAGATTTGATGTCCAAACCCTGCGAGAGTGGAAATGCAAATGCATCGGATGTTACACCACAAGGTGATCAGTCTTTTTTTTTATTTGTGTGAATCTGTGTGTGGTAGTGGGGGGGGGGGGGGGGGGAGGGGGGAATAGAAGTCATATTATTGAAATGATAAAAACTTTTCTCAATAATTTTCTTTCTTTCTTTAAGATGACAATGGTACATTGATTTGCATCATTTAATAATTAAAACCCATCCATAATGTTTGCTCTTTTCATAACGTTTTATGCATGCCTGTCCTTAGTATTTGCAAAGTAAGATATTCATGATATTGTTATTTATAACAGAGTGCTTCTTTGAGATCGAAGATGATAATGGAACTAAAGTTCTTGCAAGCCCAGTTGCAGCCAAGAAGACTAAAAGCAGCTCAGGTGTTATATCTTTGTTGCTTGGTCTCTCTATCCACAATTTGATGAATTAGCAATTTTTAGGTCACCTGAGTTTATTGCAATCCGTTTTCGTCCGTTATCGTGCATCGTGCCTTAACAATTTTACATTTTTAACTTCTTCTTAAAAACTACAGGGCTGATTATTACCATTTTTGATGTGAGGCATCTCTATGGTGAGAGGAATCTAAATTGTAAAATTCATGGCTCTACTACCCCCGGGGCGCCACATGTGGGGCCAAATTTGCAAAAAAAGAGCCAAATTTTAAAAAATATTCTTCTCTATTCCCACACATGTTAGGAAAAAACTGGTTGCATAGTTATAATGTCCATGAAGCCCTCTACATAAATTGTGAAATTCATGGCCCCTGGGTCAGGGGTTCAGGCTCTAGAATGGGGCCAGTATGGCCATATAGTATATATGTATTTAATCTTAGAAAATCTTCTTCTCTACCCCATATATATTTGTTAAAACTAAATGCATGATTATGATGTCCATATTGTGAAATTCATGACCCCTGGGTCAGTGGTTCAGGCTCTAGGGTGGGGCCAATATGGCCATATAGTAAAAATGTATTAAATCTTAGAAAACCTTCTTTTCTACTCCCATATAAATATATATATATATCTGGTTATAAAGTCCATGAAGCCCTCTACCAAAATTGTGAAATTTATGACCCCCGGGTCAGGGGTTCAGGCTCTAGGGTGGGGCCAATATGGCCATATAGTAAAATGTTTTAAATCTTAAAAAATCTTCTTCTCTACTCCCACACATGTGGGCAAAAAACTGAATACATGGTTACGATGTCCACTAACTCCTCTACCTAAATTGTAAAATTCATGGCCCCTGGGTCAGGGGTTCAGGACATGAGGGGGGAGGCAATATAGTGTTAATGCATATAATGTTATAACATTTTCTTCTCTATTCTCACACATCTGTATAAAAAACTGACCTATAATTATGTTTACCAGGAAGTCCTCTACTGAAATTTTAATTTTCATGTCCCCTGGAGTATGGGTTTTAACTCTAGGGCAGGGCCAAAATGGATGTATAGGTGTTATTGCATATAATGTTAAATAATTATCCTTTTTACTCCCACACACCTGAAAGGAAACTGAATTCATGATTTTGTAGACCCGATCTTTTAAGTTTTTTGCCAAAATTGTAGGTTTCACAGTTCTTTTTGAAAGATTTCAGGCAGGGAGGTGGCCGTCATTACTAATTTATA
Source organism: Magallana gigas (assembly GCF_902806645.1). NCBI lineage: Eukaryota > Metazoa > Mollusca > Bivalvia > Ostreida > Ostreidae > Magallana > Magallana gigas. The sequence continues at coordinate 19,205,167 of NC_047566.1, forward strand.
ATTTTTCTACTCCAGAATAAAACCTAATTAATTAAATGCATATATGAGACTCCTCGACAAGTTTGTGTATGGGTTATATGCTACTCAGGTGACCGTTACAGGAATAGAAACAAATTTCTCATGGAGATTTATAATGTGAAATGTTTACATCTTTTCACCATCCGGAACCCACTTGAAATACCTCATACAATTTAAAAAATTTTCAATTATGTCATCCAGGCTATTTCATGGCCGATGCAATGCAAAATCCCTATAGGCTTTCTATTTTGGGTTGTGTATTGAAGCCTAAAGCGGTAGAGGGGGCATTTCAAAACAGATAATCTTGACATATAAGTGGATGAATGTAGTTCGAGCATGAATGAATTTATGAAAATCAAAATATTCAGCAAGAAGTAGTGGAAGCAAAAACCATACAGAGTATGGTATGCCTTGAATCTATACATAGGTATTATCCTTTTTACATGAATATGTAACAATATTATAATTCTGATTGTTCATATTATTTTTAAAATCTTTTCAAGGTAAAAGAGAAATCCAGGAGTTTTTGGAAAAACATGAAATGTATTCATTGGAACGGCTTGATGAGAGGACCAAATTTTTGAAGATTAGATCTAAAATCTTCAACGAGAGAAAACCAACAAGACTTAGGACATTTAAAAAATTAAATGAAATGAAATCAATGAAAAAGCAAACATGAATCTCATCATTTTACATATAATGTAACTGTAATGTAACAACAAGACGTAGGGCATGTATGATAATTTATTTTTAGCTCACCGAGACGAAGTTCGGGGGAACTTATGCTATACTGCTGGCGTTGGCGTCCGGACCTGGTAAAAGTTTTTGTTGCAGGTCCTTTATCTTAGTTATTTCTTGTCCTATCTTCACCAAACTTGCATGGATGATGCATCTGGACCTTTTTATGAACTTGAAAAACTTGGATGCTGAATCTGGGCAATGAATGTTAGATGCTGGAGGTTAAGGTTTTTGGAACAGGTTAAAGTTTTTGGTGCTGGTGGCCTTTGATAGCAATTTCTAAATTACTACTGATCCAAACTTGCATGGATGATGCATCTTAAGATACTGATGCACCTGAAAGGCTTGTATGCTGAATCTTAGCTATAGGTTTCGGATGCTGGATGAGGTTATGTTTTTTGGAACAGGTCATATATTAAATTTATTTAGTACTATTTCAAACTTGCATAGTTGATTTAACTATAATATAAATGAATTGCAAAGGTAGCTTCAGATGCAGAGCCTGATCTTCATAATCAAGGATGCTAAAAATATATCTTAGTAATGACTGGTCCTAACTTAACCAAACTTGAATTGATGATGCGTCTTATGATACTGATGCATCTGGCAGGCTTGAATGCCGAATCTGAGTCATAGGTTTTGGATGCTGGATGAGGTTTAGTTATTTTGGAACAGGTCACATGATTTATAGACAATAGCTTGCATAGTTAATTTAACTATAATATAAATGAATCATAGAGGTTGCTTCAGTTTCAGATCCTGATCTCTATTATCAAGGATGTTTAAAAAGAATATCCTACCTCACTCTAACCTGATTGATAGATGTGTTTGTTGTTAAATGATATAACATGATTCATATGATATAGTATTGTCAGATTTGATACACTATTGTTTTATATGATACAATGTTATATCATATATTATATTATAAAAAGTTAGTAGGATATTGTATCAATATGTTTGTGCATAATGATATGATATTGTATCATTATATTGTAATGTAAAGTATTTTTTATTATGATGCAATGTTGTATAAAATGATAATGTATTATATACTATTTTATCACATAATATTTCATATTATATTGCCATATTTAATATGGTATAATATGATACAATATTGTATTGTAATATATAATATCTTATCACATGATATGATATTGTATAAAATGATATTGGTTTATATAATATATTATTTTATCACATGAAATAGTATTATTTGATATTGAAATATATAATATTGTAACATATGATACGATATTGTATAAAGTGATATTGTATTATATTATACATATATTACATGGCTTCGAGGGCGACATACCAGAATATTTGACCCGAGGTGACAGGAAAGCCCTGGAGTGTTATGTCGCCCGATGCCGAAGTATTTTATTTTTATTATTATATGTGTGTATCTTATATTAATATATGAAATGAACATATGATTATTATCCAATTTTTTAACATATGATATAGTAATATGATATTGTTTCGAAACAGTATCCATAGATATCCAAGATCATTAACTATGATTTTCAGGTAATATGATAAAGGTGGTCTCATAAAGGTGATGCTTTATAAAGGTGATGCCTCGTCTCGGTGCTTTGTAATCTGTGATTACCTTTGTTTCTTATAAGGCAAGAAAGTGGCCCCTAAACGTGATATGTATTGCAGACGACATCCTAATGTCTTTATGTTTGAAAATTTTGAATTTTTTTTAGCTGCATAATCCTGTTCATCCTTTAATATTTTTTTGGCCATGCATTTGATCAGTCATTTTTGCTCCCAGAGTAACTTTTAAACTTTGTCAATTTCTTACATGTGTACTTATTATCAATGTTATTCATTAACATTTATTAATGAATGGTTCATTCAATACGTGATCTTTGATCACCTTTTTTTATTGTTATATATGAATTATGAAGAATATTAAGTAAATCAATTTTAAAAGCTTTATTTTCTTGAAATGTATGAAATTTGAAATATGAAGGTTGAAAATAGATTATGAATATTTTGATTTCATAAATTTACAGATCCTTACATACATGATTTTGTTGCACAGAAAAAAATGAAACTGTTGTAATTGAACTGCAAGTTCACCAAAATAATGGACATGTTATGTACACTGAATTTTGAATGGAAATGATTGCTCTATTAATAAATTTGAAATGATTAATTGTTTAAACTTTCAAAATTGAACTAATGTTTACACCCTGGTCCATAAATTATAAATGAAATCTATTTGAAATTAGTTTTGATGATTAGTAAAGTTTGTTCATGAACTTGAAATGTTTTTTTTTTTTTCATTTATTAATGTGAAATTCTAAAACACATTAGGATACATGTAGAATGGATTGAATTGAGAAGATAATCTTCAGTAGGGACGTATTTTCCCCATTTTCGCAAATTTCGTGACATGCGAAAAAAAACGGACAGTGAAAATTAAAGGGCTTGCAAATCACGAATGTTATGGTTAAAAAAAAAGAATGGTCTACCTAAACCCTAATTAAGTAATATTAATAAAAATGTATTATCGGTATCCCATAGTCGCATAAGACAGTAGCAAAATATTAGAGGGACAATATAGTATATTTTAAAGGGCTAATAGTAATGAAAAATTAAAACAGATGTGAGAATATTGCCATTCCACAGACCTCTAAATGACCATCTATGAATATTAAAAGTCCACACCATCAACTATGTGAGATATTAACAAAGCTTACATGTACATGGACATGTACACAGTGACCTTGCATTATATCTTAATTCTATGTTGCGTGGCGATAAAAAATGATAGAGCACTTGCAAATCATGAAAATTATGGGAAAAAAGAATGGTCTACTTAAGCCATAAAAAATATATATGAAAATATATGCACGGTCTCCTTAAGCCTTATGAGAGAGTAACAAAATATAAAGGAGACCATTTTTGCTGTATTTTTTTAAGGACAAGATATATTGAAAAATTAAAACACATGTAAAGTTATTTGAATCTTGAAGACCTCTAAATGACTATTTGCAATAAAAAATATGCACATATAAAAATTTTGTATATTGTCTCCCTAAACTACATTTTAGGGTATGGTCTCCTCAATGCCTAAATCAGATTTATATATATATATATATATATATATATATATATATGGTAGAAAAGATCAATTAAACTTCCAACTTAAAAGGTATACCATTTCTTAAAAAGGTCATCATCAGAAAATGTCTTCTTTGTTTGAAATTGTTTAATATTATTTAATTGGATTTCTTTGATTACAATATATATTTAAATACATTTTCCCCCATTTAATCATGATTTCCTTAGGCTGAAGAATGGCAAAGTGGATGGAAAGCGAGACAACTGAAACGTTACTACAAAGCTTGCAATTAGATAAGTTAATTCCATTATTTCATGAAAATGACATTGATCTTGGATTGTTAATGGAATTGTCTGAAACGGAACTGAAAGAGCTAATGACTGAAATGAAGTTATCCCTTGGAAATCGATACAAAGTTAGTAAAAGGGTACAGAAGATAAAAGCTGATGGTAAGTATGAACAGCATTGATATCTTGGACACCTTTTAAGTGTTAATAATTGTGTTTAAGCTATATATGCCGTTTTTAATCATGAAAATAATTTTTATTAATGATTAAATGTCTGAAACGAACAGTAAACGCCTCCGTATGCACCGTTACGTGAAATAACATTTAATAATTCCTTTTTGTCGTATTAGATCGTATTACATCGTTACTGAGCGCAGCATGTCGCATTTTTATGTACCATATAATTGTGATGATCTAGGTCCTGCACAAGTTAATGGGATAAAGGGAAATCATTGTTGTGTGCCATGTTGATTAGTGGAATCGTTTTGGGGATTGAACTTTACTTATTAACCAAATAAACGCAAGCTTGCGAATTACTTGCAAGACAAACCAGTACGTCCCCTTGTACGTCCCACAGTAATTTGTTGTATGAGCACGATTTAGAAATTTACTGACTCAACTGGCAGTTTAGGTCCTTTTTGACAAATTTAAAAAAGAATTCACATACATGTGATGGAAAAAATAGATTGATGAAAAAACTCGATATTTCATCATCACGACCCCATATCTGTATTCTCAAAGAACAAAACCAAATATTGTGAAAATCCGACATCATTTTGGTCAATGTTTTTTTTTCTATTGTTTTCAATGTTTTAGGGATGCATTACTAATGATCAACCAAAATTTAAGTGTCAATCTTAGATCTATAAGCAAGAAAAATAGCTCACAATTTTTTGTTATGTAATCAAGGCTCGCACTATGTTTTTATTTACATTGGTTCAATATACCTGTAAAAGTTCTTTTTAAAGCTTTGTTTCGCTAACTGCCAATTTGATTTGAACTTACATTTTTGTTCCTAGCATTTTTGACAATCATTCTAGGTCTGAACTTTAATTTCTTTTCAACATTCAAATTGTAAACTAAAACATGACCTGAGATGTTTTTGATAATAATTGTGAGCTTTGTGTCTCGCTTACTTCTCGATAAATGAAACTCATTTTTTTGTTGCTGATTATAAAAGCTTTACTTATAGTTTGTCCCAAGTTATTGCTTCCATCAATTTTTGACGATTTTTAATAAAAATACACATACATGTGAAAGAAATACAATTGAAATCGATGAAAGGGAATATATCCAAGGTATCTTCATTGAACAATTATACCTTTTCACTCATAAAATTTCACAGGAACGAAAACAATTTTCTTACGGAGATTTATAATGGGAAATGTTTACATCTTTTCTCCATTTGGAATACACTTGGAATACATCGCGCAATTCTTTAACCTTATCATCCGGGCTTATTAATGGCTGATGCAATGCAAAATCTCCGTAGACTTTCAATTTCGGGATGTGTATTGAAACCAGAGGCGGTAGAGGGGGCGTTTCAAAACAAATAATCTGGACATTTTTCATATTAGTGGATGAACGTAGTTTGAGTACAAAGGTATTTACTATTATTGAAATATCAAGCACAAAGGGGTGGAAGCAAAAACTCGGGACAGAGTATAAGCATTGTTAACATTAAAACGGAAAAATATATTTTGACAAAAATCTTGACCATGCCCAATTAAGATTTTTTAAATTCACCTACATTTGCATGCACATCATTTGAGCCTCGGTGGATTAATAAATATTAATAACTCTTGAATAATGAAGCAAAATGCAATGCGAAGGTATCTTAGGATGGAATATAGAAAGAAGCACTAGTAAATGACGTGTTCATGTAAGTATATGACTCCTTTAAATACACTTCCAATATGAATTACATGGCTTCTACATTGTAACATGACGCGTGGTGACAATGAACAGTGTAAAAAAATCAAAAGTACAAAGAAAAGATACAAAACAGGATGAGAGCAAACAAAGACCTCTAAATAAAATAGAGGTAGGATGAGGTGCCTAGGAGGAGTGGCATCCTCTGCTGACTGGTCACACCCGCCGTGTGCTTTTTGTGGCAATCGGGAAAAACAGAAGAACCAGTACACAATTACTTGATTAATTATGGTCTAACAGTAAGTAAGAAAAAAACCGCCAATTACCATGCGACCCAATGGTACATTTTATTTGTTAACAAGGTCAGTGCATCGACCATAGAATTTACGAAAAGATGCTTTCAAACGAGACTGTTGATAGTCATGCTTTATCAACTTGTTTGTCATAACCGTGCCTCGCATTAGAAACTGTTCATACAAAGAGCATGCCTTGCGTATAAAATTAACTAAGAGACAAAAACTACATAATTATGCAGATGAGAAACCTATATTGCTACATAAGTACATGTAAGGAAAGTTGAGTATAGAAAAATTGAAGTCATCGCGTTTATCATCAACCTTTGTTGTAAGGTTTCCAAAATGTAGACTATTTTGAATTAAGGCTCCTTTGATAAGGACAGTATTGAGTGTCTACACTATTCATTATCTGTTCAGCTGTGAAAATTGACCTCAATATATGTTCATCTACTGTAGAAGCACATATATTCGTTGGGTTAAAATTTCGTTGTTTTTAAACCAAATAAAATTTCGTTGGGATTTAATTTCGTCATATCGTAATCTATTAAAAGTTGTCAAAATGATTTATCACGGTCTTGTACGTACATAACGAACGATAACTCTGTATGCAGGTATCGTATAAACCGAGCGCGTGGAATTATAAATTCCGATTTGAGTGTCTCTTACCTACGGCAAAATTCAGTCGTGAGCTGAGTAGTTCTAACGATTTAATTTACTACTCTTGAATCGAATTCCCGGTCATTCTATAGATCATTCCTGATGTGCAAATATGTCTTTGTTGAAGTGGGTAAAAAGTTCTAAAATAACTGAACCTTGTGATCGGTCCGTGAACGGAAAACTTAAGTCGATACTAAAACAAAAGTTCGTTAGCTGGTACTCTGAACAGGTTTCCTCACAGCTCTCTAACGGTGTACCTGTGGAGAAAATTAGTATTGACCTGCGTGTCAGTGAAATTAAACCCGCCCACGCCAACTGGCTGTTACACGCGTTTGATGTTTTGTCTAAAGACAATGAGTGTATACTTAACGGGTTTCAGCTAGCCGGAATATCGGGGGCACCTGGGTGTTAACGTGTCATAATTACCGTAAGCAGATCTATGTACAGCAAGATACTAAACATGTAGTAATAACGGTAAAACTATTATCCTGCATTTTAATACTTGTTTATATTTTAACGAACGTTTACATATCGATGTTCTGAGATGATCCATGTACATCAATATCAATGGTGATCGTGATCTTATGTACGATGTAAATACGTTTGTGTATCAATAAAAAAGAAACATTACAACTCTGTATTATTGAATACTTGGGTTAAAAATTCGTCATGGATTTAATTTCGTTTATTTATATTGCCAACGAAAATAACGAAATTAAATCCTCGACGAATATTTCTGCTTCTACAGTATATTGCTTAAGTCTATTTACTCGTAAGAGACGTTCCGAAGGAAAATATTGTTTACCACATTAAAGTATTTTAAACCACTAACATTTTAAAATTTCTGTTACTTATATTGTTTGTCACTTCTTCATGGTGTTACCTCGATCACTTCTCCCGCGCATATGTCCTACCCGTTTTTAAATATAATTAAGATCGACTGATATACATTTGTAAAGTTTAGGCCCCATTTCAGTGCTCAATAATTATCAGTAAAAAGTATATCGTGTATGTTTTTACTTACAGCTTACCTTACTGGTAACATTTAAATCTGGTTCTCAACAATGCCAAAATAGAGTTTAATACGGCATATATAGCTTTCATTTATTATTTCTGATCAATAGATACAACAGAAATATGTGTCGAACATAACACTAAAGAAATATCTTACTTTAAAATGTTCCATTTAATTATACTGATTAATTTACATGTACCTTAAACTGAAATTGCAGAAAAAGTTGAGTTGGATGTACAGTGTTCGCCACAAGTTGAAACAAATAACGCTAACACTGGTAAACAATTTAGTATTTGATTAAAGCTTAAATAAATAATAATTATACATGTTAATTAAAGTTTACAATCTTTTTATATGACCAGAACGACAGCTGTTAGTGTTTGTTTGTAGTTTTATCAAGTCATGTAAGCAGAAAATATAGTGAGAATTTTGATAAAAATATTGACAAAATACTATTAATAATTAAAATAATGTTCTGCAAAGATCACAATGTACAAAAATAAATCTGTTTCCCCTCTTTTATAGACAAAATGTATTTAAATGCAGCTGTATTATATCTCCTGTATTGTATATTATATCTACTTTCTCAAGATCGAAGATCATCATCAGAATTTTTTTTTTTCGTTTGAAATTGTTTTATGTTTAAAATTGCTTTAATACAATGGATGTTGCAATGAACATTGTTTATATTACAAATATGATTTTTTTAGGCTTAAAAATGACAATGGGGATGGAAAGCAAGACAATTGAAACGTTACTACAAAGCTTGCAATTAAATAAGTTGATTACATTATTCAACGAAAATGACATTGATCTTGCGTTGGTGGCGGAATTATCTGAAACGGAACTGAAAGAGCTAATGACTGAAATGAAGTTATCCCTTGGAAATCGATACAAAATTAGTAAAAGGGTACAGAAGATAAAAGCTGATGGTAAGTATGAACAGCATTGATATCTTGGACACCTTTTAAGTGTTAATAATTGTGTATAAGCTATATATGCCGTTTTTAATCATGAAACTAATTTTAATTAATCATTGATTACATCAGTAATGGGAGTTATGGATTATTTTAGTTGTAAAATATTATGGGTAAAGAATTAAATATTCATAATTTATGAACTTATTAATTATTGTTATATAATCATCTATTGTCATTTTCCTGATTATTTCAAACCAAATTTGGTTAACAATAAAGTCACAAAAGTGGCAGAGTGCAACATACCTATTTTTTATGTGATGTTTTGCTGTACAAAGATGAAGGGCTCAGGTGGTTCAATTTTGAGCGGATAGAGGTTAATTATTTCATGAGTGAGAAATAATGCTATATGCAGTAATGGTCTATTTTGAAAATTATCAATTATGGATAAATAATTTTAATTAATGATTGAATGTCTGAAACGAACAGTAAACGCCTCCGTATGCACCGTTACGTGAAATAACATTTAATAATTCCTTTTTGTCGTATTAGATCGTATTACATCGTTACTGAGCGCAGCTTGTCGCATTTTTATGTACCATATAATTGTGATGATCTAGGTCCTGCACAAGTTAATGGGATAAAGGGAAATCATTGTTGTGTGCCATGTTGATTAGTGGAATCGTTTTGGGGATTGAACTTTACTTATTAACCAAATAAACGCAAGCTTGCGAATTACTTGCAAGACAAACCAGTACGTCCCCTTGTACGTCCCACAGTAATTTGTTGTATGAGCACGATTTAGAAATTTACTGACTCAACTGGCAGTTTAGGTCCTTTTTGACAAATTTAAAAAAGAATTCACATACATGTGATGGAAAAAATAGATTGATGAAAAAACTCGATATTTCATCATCACGACCCCATATCTGTATTCTCAAAGAACAAAACCAAATATTGTGAAAATCCGACATCATTTTGGTCAATTTTTTTTTCTATTGTTTTCAATGTTTTAGGGATGCATTACTAATGATCAACCAAAATTTAAGTGTCAATCTTAGATCTATAAGCAAGAAAAATAGCTCACAATTTTTTGTTATGTAATCAAGGCCCGTACTATGTTTTTATTTACATTGGTTCAATATACCTGTAAAAGTTCTTTTTAAAGCTTTGTTTCGCTAACTGCAAATTCGATTTGAACTTACATAAATTGTTCCTAGCATTTATGACAATCATTCTAGGTCTGAACTTTAATTTTCTTTTTAACATTCAAAATGTAAACTAAAACATGACCTGAGATGTTTTAAATAATAATTGTGAGCTTTGTGTCTCGCTTACTTCTCGATAAATGAAACTCAATTTTTTGTTGCCGATTATAAAAGCTTTACTTAAGCATTGTTAACATTAAAACGAAAAAATATATTTTGACAAAAATCTTGACCGTGCCCAATTAAGATTTTTTAAATTCACCTACATTTGCATGCACATCATTTTAGCCTCGGTGGATTAATAAATATTAATAACTCTTGAATAATGAAGCAAAATGCAATGCGAAGATATCTTAGGATGGAATATAGAAAGACGCACTAGTAAATGACGTGTTCATGTAAGTATATGACTCCTTTAAATACACTTCCAATATGAATTACATGGCTTCTACATTGTAACATGACGCGTGGTGACAATGAACAGTGTAAAAGAATCAAAAGTACAAAGAAAAGATACAAAACAGGATGAGAGGAAACAAAGACCTCTAAATAAAATAGAGGTAGGATGAGGTGCCTATGAGGAGTGGCATCCTCTGCTGACTGGTCACACCCGCCGTGTACTCTTTGTCTTAATCGGGAAAAACAGAATAACCCGTACACAATTAGTTGAATAATTACGGTCTAACAGTAAGTAAGAAAAACCGCCAATTACCATGCCATCCAGTGGTACATTTTATTTGTTAACAAGGTCAGTGCATCGACCATTGAATTTACGAAAAGATGCTTTCAAACGAGACTGTTGATAGTCATGCTTTATCAACTTGTTTGTCATAACCGTGCCTCGCCTTAGAAACTGTTCATACAAAGAGCATGCCTCGCGAATAAAATTAACTAAGAGACAAAAACTACATAATTATGCAGGTGATAAACCTATATTGTTACATAAGTATATGTAAGGAAAGTTGAGTATAGATAAATTGAAGTCATCGCGTTTATCATCAACTTTTGTTGTAATGTTCCCAAATTGTATACTTTTTTGAATTAAGGCTCCTTTGATAAGGACAGTATTGAGTGTCTTCACTATTCATTATCTGATCAGCTGTGAAAATTGACCTCAATATATGTTTATCTATATTGTTTAAGTCTATTTACTCGTAAGAGACGTTCCGAAGGAAAATATTGTTTACGTCATTCAAGTATTTTAAACCACTAAAATTTTAAAATTTCTGTTATTTATATTGTTTGTCACTTCTTCATGGTGTTACCTCGATCACTTCTCCCGCGCATATGTTCTACCCGTTTTTAAATATAATTAAGACAGACTGATATACATTTGTAAAGTTTAGGCCCCATTTCAGTGCTCAATAATTATCAATGAAAAGTATATCGTGTTTGTTTTTACTTACAGCTTACCAAACTGGTAACATTTAAATCTGGTTCTCAATAATGCCAAAATAGAGTTTATTACGGCATATATAGCTTTCATTTATTATTTCTGATCAATAGATACAACAGAAATATGTGTCGAACATAACACTAAAAAAATATCTTGCTTTAAAAATTTCCATTTTATTATACGATTAATTTACATGTACCTTAAACTGAAATTGCAGAAAAAGTTGAGTTGGATGTACAGTGTTCGCCACAAGTTGAAACAAATAACGCTAACACCGGTAAACAATTTAGTATTTGATTAAAGCTTAAATAAATAATAATTATACATGTTAATTAAAGTTTACAATTTTATCATATGACCATGCAGAACGACAGCTGTTAGTGTTTGTTTGTAGTTTTATCAAGTCATGTAAGCAAATAATATAGTGAGAGTTTTGATAAAAAAATATTTACAAAATACTATTAATAATTAAAATAATGTTCTGCAAAGATCACAATGTACAAAAATAAATCTGTTTCCCCTCTTTTATAGACAAAATGTATTTAAATGCAGCTGTAGTATTTCTTCTGTATTGTATAATATATCTACTTTCTCATCATCATCAGAAAATGTTTTTTTCTCTTGAAATTGTTTTATGTTACTTAAAATTGCTTTAATACAATGGATGTTGCGATGAACATTTTTTATATTACAAATAGGATATTTTTTAGGCTTAAAAATGACAATGGGGATGGAAAGCAAGACGATTGAAACGTTACTACAAAGCGTGCAATTAGATAAGTTGATTACATTATTCAACGAAAATGACATTGATCTTGCGTTGGTGACGGATTTATCTGAAAGGGAACTCAATGATCTACTGACTGAAATGAAGTTATCCCTTGGAAATCGATACAAAATTGCTAAAAGGTTACAGAAGATAAAAGCTGGTAGTAAGTATGCTCAACATTGATATCTTTGATATCTCTTAAGTGTTAATAAAGAACAAGGGACGTTAAAGGCAAAACATTTGTGTTTTAAAATCTAAGGATATATACCACTCTTAATAGCCAACAATAAACAAAACTCAATGGCATCTGATTTAGTCAATATAACGTTAATGTAGGGATGAGACATTTTACGTTAAACACGGTGCCTTTTTAAAACGAAACGTCAACAGGGTACAAACCCCTTAACGCGACGTCATAAACATGACGAGTGTGATTAAAGGGTTTTAACACAACCAAACATTTCCCTTTGAAGGGGGGCGGGGTAGTATTCATTTCCAAACGTTCCATTCCCTTTGATTAGAAAAAGAAGTTATATTAACTTACACGTCATACATGTAGTTTGGAAATCCGTACTGCAGCAAAATACTCGAAAGCCTGTAGAGGTAAATAAATATATTTTTTACATCCAGTAAGTATGATTTCTGAAAAAAAATAATATACTAAAATGAATTTGCAATCTACACAACCCTGTTCTAACAAGTTTATAGATCAGTCGAAACAATTAGCAACCTAAGAAAAATCACGGACTACACAAAATAATCATGAACATGTCAGAATCGAATTCCAATAGGTGACGTTTCTTATATGTAACGTACTGATGTACGTAACAGTAAATTTGTTTAATTTTTCAGATTTTTTTCAAACAAATCAACGTTGAGAGAATTACGTTCAAACTTTGTTAAAATGTGCAATTCCGTAATCGTTTGCGCTAAAACTCACATTGTTCACGGTTATTAACCCTCACTATTTTTAACATCTGAATTTGTTATGATACAGAAAATAAGAATGTTGAATACAAAAATGGTTAATGCATATGACAGGTTCTAATTTCAGCAAAGATTATTCATATTTCTATATATATTATAACGATTGTTGGAGATCAATCCATGTTAAGCGTTCATTATTGGCGTTATATAATGAAAAATGACGTCATTTTGATGCTTTTAGAATTTAGCCAGTATCGGACTAAATTTAAGGCACCACATCAATAAACAAAACTAAGTCGCTGAAAATATCGCACATTTGTTATACATATATTTATTTAATTAAAGAAATGTTTACAACGTATATGCAAATTATTTGATTAAAATGCCTTTTAAAATATTGAAAACGATTATGAATAATGTTTGACTGACTGAGACGGACAGCAAACGCCTTAGTATCCATTGTTACGTTAAATCACAAGGTTAACTTAGCCCCTATCACACTGTCGTGATTTATATTACATGTACGATAACCCATAAATTGCTTAAAGATAAAACTCGCCATTATTAGTCTTGCAATAATTCTACAAGTGGCGCTTTTTACGAATATAGTACGAATCGACCGTGATATCTGATCGACAATGTACGATGTTTGTGCGATAACAGGACGAGTTGGGGCGAATTTATACGAACAAAGTAACGAAAGCTTTGAGATCTTCATCGAAGTCGATTTTATACGATACTCTAACGAATGAGTACGAAATTTGTGAGTTCAGGTTTCCAACCAAAAACATTTTGTGGCAATGTTTGCAGCTGCGAGTTAAATTGTTTTTAAGTATTTGATGACGGACGTTTATATTGTAATCATAAACGAACGAAAAGATTGTTATATTGTTTTGTAAATTCGTGAGGAAGGGCTACCCACGAATACCACGAAAATTGAGCCACCACGACTTTTAATAATTCCACTATATATATATATATATATATAGAGAGAGAGAGAGAGAGAGAGAGAGAGAGAGAGAGAGAGAGATAATATAAATTTAGTGAGGGTTTTGACAAATTTCTTTATCTCAGTTTTGCTGAGGGCATTTAGTTTTTACTTGACTCAAGTCATTTATCAAAACTAGATCATTCATGGAGGGCGAACTTATTAGAAAGTGAAAGTCTCAAAAACTTTTTCAGTCAATATAATATTTATCAAGAGTTGATCTTTAACTTTAACTATGACTTTTTTTTCTCGAAAATGTTAATTTTTGTAAACTTCAACAAAGGGGACAACGACAAGCTAATGTTGTAAAGCTGTGGTTTTGCGTAAAGACATTCTATCTCATTTTGATTGATTTTTAAAACAATGATAAATTAGACGAATTTTTAGTTTTTAGTTATAGTTACCTTGTGAAACTTTTGACGCAAAGGAATATGAAATTGGAATGCCCTGCTTTAAAACATTGATAAATGAATGGATGAATAAATTGTATTCAATTAATTGTGTCGTCATGAAAAGACGAATAAAATAAAAATATAGCGTAAAGAAATAACGGTGGTACATGTCAAGGAACAAGAAATTTTCTGGTATTTTTATAAATGAACTATCCATATGTATCAAAAGGTTTACGAAATAATAGGAAACGAGAATCAGCATGCATGTAGACAAAATGACATTTTACTAGGAAACAGTTGCACCTCACCAATCACATGTAATTAAAAATGACAAAAGCATAATGTGATTGTATCTATAATGCTTAACTATAGGCTATAACTAGTATTTGACTATCAATAAAAATGTCATGAGTAGAAGTCATTCTTTACACTATGAATATTTCTAATAAATTTTTAGTGACATAACAGTCAATATTTATATTTTACCCGCAATTTTTAAAGATAGTTTGGGTACACTGTTGTTACCTTTGCGCGACCGTCCGCCACGGTTTACTTTCTCAAACAGTTCTTACATCTTAAAGCAGCTAACTGAACCCTTAACTTGGAGTTTGATTTGGGGTGTCATGTTGATTTGTAAAAAAAAAAAAAGGTTTCAAAATTTCTCTGGTAATCCTGGGCGTCAAATAAATAATTGGTGAAACTGACGTTTCTTTCCAAAAAATTGGCTTCCCGAAATCCTTTTACATTTTTAACATACTATTTAACATACTATATTGGGGCGTCCTATAGATGCGATCATAAAGTGCTTGAATAAAGATTGGAAAAACGACACCTTTATATATATATATATATATATATATATATATATATATATATATATATATATATATATATATATATATATATATATATATACGATGACAGACCCAGCTGATCAGTCTGTCCGTCTGTCCGTCCTTCTGTCATGTAAATGTCTCAAACTGCTCTTACATCTTATTAACCAGCAAACGGAACTCATTGAGTTCATTTTTGGGTGTCTTGCTGGTTTGTAAATAATGTTTTCAAAATTCCATGGTAGTCTATGTGCTAGAATAATTGGCAAAAAATGTCCTTTTCAAACAAAAACCCCGGTTCTTCGAACTTTTTTTTACATTTTCACAGTAGAAAAATTATTCTTTGGAATATGTTTTTGGGTTTCCTATGAATGCGCAATGAGGTTTCGTAAATCCTCGGAATTACTAAGTGGCTGAAATAGAATAGAATTAGGGTTTCATTTTGATGTGTTATAAGATTTTGGATTTGTTTTGAATACGGGGATCGATGGGCAAGAAAAAATGCCCCCCCCCCCAAAAAAAAAATAGTTCTCAGGCTCCTTTTACAACTTATGCAGTAGCTGCGTTATCTTTTGTAGTATCAAGGGAGCTGTCTTAAAACTGTGCGACAAAGTTTGAAAAATATACATTCCATCCAGAGAGTCAAATATTAGCAGAAAATTTACCTTCATCACTCAAAATCTAGATCCCAGACCTCCTCTTATAATCTAATGAAAAGACACATTTTAAGAGTTTAAACTGTATCCTGATAGTCAAATAGCAGCAGGAAATTTACGTTTATCTCCCATTAAACTGTAAATAAAATGACATTTCCTTCTTAGAATAAAAGAAGATCTAACATTTACATTCTTCATAATTGTCAAATGGTCTATTAAAAAATAGTTTGGGGTCCAAAGAGTTTTTAGCCTACGTAAACTATATTCTTAGAAAATCACATGCACACATTACTTAATTGACAAATGATCTATTGAGATTTGATCAGAAGTTTTATTTTTTTACCTGGGTTATTATATTAGTAACTAATATGTAAGTTAAACTTATTAACAATTATTGGAAAAATTAAATAACTACGCCATCCTCCCAATCAAACGTGGTTCAAAAAATTCAGAGTCTCTTAATTCTTACATTTGTACAGTAGGAAATTTTAAATAATTTCCTGATTGGTATTTTTCATAAGATGTACGTTATGGTCTTTGGAAAATAATTTTTAATCATTAAGATAAACAAAATGTTATAATTATTCAGAGCAATTGTAAAGTCTCCAAAATAAAGCAGGATCATCATTAGACTAGAAATTACCCACATAAGTCCTTCACTACAGATGTCTAAGATAAAATATTTTATTTTTTTCTAGTTCTGGAAAGGCAGATTGTCTCCAAGGGGGCATAATCTATATACCATTTGATGCACAATGAAACAAAGAGCAAAAAAAAATACCATTTAGGAATGGAGATCCTAAAAGTTATCAAAATATATTATTACTTATTTCAGAGGAAGGGGGTAGTTTAAAAACAACTCATGGGGTCATGTGCTTTACACCAGTTGATGTATTATAATGACATAAGAAACAAGAATATATATGGTTTAGTGGTTTGGATCCCCAAAGTTTTCATGTTTTATTGAGTCAGGACAATGTCACAGGGCTATGGCTTATACGTGTATTATATTTGAGGCATAATAATACATTAGAAAATAAAGACCCCTAGTATAACTCATATAAACATGATAAGTCGCAACACATATTTACATATAATACACAACTTTAACAGGTCCAGTACAATTTCTTGATTTAAATAGCTATAAAACTTAAATTTTATCAAGCTATTCAGAGTAGCTTGGTAAGCTATTTTTTTCCCACTTTTTGATATTGAAATGCTTAATCGCTACACGACTTGTCTTCTTTTAACGTAGATACAAATGACCAAACTGAAACAAAATGTGACGTCGCCAATGCCGGTAAGTGATACTTGTTATAAAATATTGTGGAATCATTCAACTTCGTTGGGGCCAATTTTCATGGATTGTGTTGTTTTTGTTTTTTTTTTTGTTTTTTGCTGAATCGTGGGGACTTAATTTCATGGAAGTGTCGGTTTTCATTGTCAGTAAGAAAACTAACTCTTTCAAAACATGTTTTTGTGGAAGATGTGAATTCGTGGGAAAGGGCTATCCACGAATACCACGAAAATTGAGCCACCACAAATTCAAATGATTCCACAGTACTATTTACGATAACAAATAAATACGATAAATTTAGTTTTCATGTAATTTTGAATAAACAATTCCCACAGCCTCTTTTCTTTTAATTGATATGCTTTTTAAAACAGTCATTGCAATCTCGCTCAGTCTACATTATGAAATATTTAGCAGATACAAATGCAATGCATAATTGTAGAGATTTTTAATTTTTTTTTCAGATATGCATTTTTATTATATTAAAAAAAATCATTTTTAATACGATTTAAAATTCTGAAATTTCATTAGTTTCAAGTAATATCCCTTTGTCACTCTAAAGTGTCAGTGTTGAAATAAGGTAACATTTATGTTGTTATATATATACATGTAGATGGTCATCGAATGTGATGATTGTGTATGGCAAACTCCTAATGTTTGATTCAATAAAAATATATGTATATCTATTCTCAGATAGATAGAAAAGAATAACTGGCTTTAACGCTCATGATTATAAACGGTATAGTGCACGAGACTGTCAAACGGAAAAAATTACATATCGTTTTAAATTCTGTGAAATACAGAATGTATGGATGGTCAATTTGTGTTAATTTTGGGGCCCTTTTATCAGCAAATTAATATTCATAAGAAGTTTTAAAATAAAGTGGTACTTCATATACTTTAGAGATAACTTTTGTTAACACCCTTTTGCCCCAAAGTATCCATTAAATATTCTAAAACATCAACTCCTACTATGGACATCACCAAAAATTATAGATTTCAAAGAAAGACCACAGCTACATTTTTGAGATATCAAACATCGTATTACTCTTTATTGTCTAAAAATATAATTTATGAAAATTTAAGTAAAATCATATTTGCATTTAAGGGTTAAGACTGTTTCTATGTATCAGGACAGACATTTTAACAATGTAAAGACAATTTTATGGTAAATTTCACATGGCGTCTAAAATTTTAATTTGTTTAAAATATATTGATTCTTTGTGTTTTAAAAGGCACATACTTTATTTATGAAAAAATGTACATTTATAATAAAACTTAGAAGTATATGTTATGGAAAACGGACTCCTTCATTTATTTACAATACCAATCTTTTGATATGCATGATGAATTGTTCAGGTAAGTTGAACATTATTCAGGTAATTTCGCCACGACACAATTCCCTTTAACCACACCCAGTGTTTGTTGTTTTATTCCCTGAAACTATCAACATTTTGACTTGAATTTTTTTAAAGTGATAAAAAAATTCGAGATAAATAATTATGAGGTATTAAAATTATCAAACATGTTATAATAATGACCTGATGGAATACACTAATGTTTCCCAATATTATAATCGTCAAGCTACATCAGCCTGGGTTTTATAATTTAGATGATATGATCCATTTTGTTAAGTTTACTTTTACATAGAAGGAATGTGCGCATGTGTTTAAGTAACAACGGTTATGTTAAATCTTTTGTCTATTTCATCATTGCATGGTTTGTCAATCCTTTCTACACAGATACAAAAGAACAAACACAAATAAAATGTTTATTAAAATGTCTCAATTTTGAAATTGTTAGTAGAGGTAAGTTCTACTTATTTTGAATTACTAAGTATACTAGTAACATAATGAAAAACAAAACAAAACAAAACAAAAACAGTTTATTTCCCAGCTTGAATTAACCACATTCTCTCAAGAACCTCCGCCCTTATAACCCGTTTGAATCTTCTACTGCTTTCAGTGCAAAAAACTTTGCACACAGTGAATGCATAAATATTTGCAAAATATATAAAATCAGAGACGTCAATTTCATAAAATAAGGTAGTAAAGTGAAGCTTCAACGCTTCATGATTTGAGGTCGTCGAAACTATACACATCGCATTATGGGACTTGGTCTCGATTAAAGCTACAACATTCGACATTTATTTTGTTTATATTTAAAATGTTTATTGGTTACACGCTTTTTTTTGACGTAGATATCAATGACCAAACAAAACCAAAAAGTTCAATTGGAAGTCTTCAATGTGAAGTTACATGTACCAACGCCGGTAAGTGATGCATGTTATAATATAAAATACTAATCGTGATAAGAATAACTGCACCGGAGATGGATAAATTTGTTTAACTTGTTATTTTGAATCACCTTTCTATCCCTGTATACATACGCATTCCTTTCAAATTCAAACTCATTGCTTCATCCGAGGTCGTCAAAACTCTAAAATCGTATTAAGGGACTTCGCGATATAAGCTACACACTTCGATATTATTTTGTTTTTGTTTAAAACGCTAATTAATTGCATGATATGTCAATGTTTATCACGTAGATACAATAAACCAATCAAAACCACAAGCTTCATTCGGAAGGCTTCAATGTGAAGTTACCAACGTCGGTAAGTGATGCTCGTTATAAAATACTTATTATGTAATAGTGTTGATCTGTCTAGGATTGATAGAAAAATATAAAACATGGTTGTGTGTATGTACTGCCATTTATTTTTGCTAATAAGAAAAATTAGGCAATAAGGGGAGGTCTTCAAACAGTCATAATACGAATTACCAGACATTGAATGTAAGTTATAAAAGGTGAGCAAATGACCTCCCCCATATTAAACAAAGATGTATACATTATCAACATGTACCAAATATACATGCAACAAAAATATTGTTGAACAAAAACAGCATTTCACACATCAACAGCAACATACATGTGTAATACATTGCAAAATAAATCCCCAACTACAAAGGTGATGAAGGGGAAGGAGGGTGGGTTGTGGCTCACCTGTGTTTTCTAAAAGTTGAGATACTACTGACAATATAGGGTTATCTTGCATAGACGAAGAAGCAGTCGTTGGTGCAGGTAACTCATTGACTGTGTTTGCATATGTAGCAGATGCAGCATTTTCTAGGGGTACCACTGTACTGCTTGATGCATCAGAGTTGGGTTTTTGCAATTTAACAATTTCTTGCGCAAGTCTTTGGTAATCGATTGGTTCAGCATGAGTTTTATGTTTTGCTCTAGTACCTTCACTTGTCTCCACAGGATGTTTGCGTTTTGGCATGGTAACGCCTACAAGATATTTTCAAACTGTTAAAATCAATTTTCTAAATGTACCCAATATACAATTAACGCAACTTTTGAGTGTACAAATTTACACTCAAATCATGCGGATATAAGTGCACACGAGCTAATTATTATTTGATTAATTGCAATTTTTGACACACAAACATTAAATAGGAAAATGCAATTATAAACTTGCGCCAAAACTGTGTATATCTTTAGATTCCAGGTAAACTTACATACATGTAACAATACACATAAAGCTTGTGTGCATGAATCTGCATGAGCATATAAAAGTAGAATTTCTGCATGTGCATTAGTAATAGTCCACATGACCATGAGTGAGAAACAGAAAAAAATAGTCCACACGACTCTGCATGCTGACCAGAAAAATAGTGCACATGACTCTGCACGTGAACCAGAAAAAATATTGCACACGACTCTGCATGTGAATCAAAATTAGTATACACAGGACTCTGCATGTGTAGTTGCCCTATAATAACTGTAGGGATACCAGCCCCCTCATTTAGGTATTCCGCATATGACAAAATGTCAGTAGTCACTTTTCGTTGATCCGCATGGCACACGATTTTCACGGATGAAACACACATGCAGTGTGAGGTTTGAGGAAATTCAGAAATTCCGTAGATCGTGAGAGTCGTTCGAACGGCGAATGAATGTCCGATTATACAAACATCTATCGCCATTGTCTGGACGGAGCCTGCCTCGGGGAAATTAAATAACCACTAGAGATATTATTACCTCAAACAAAAACTTGATTGCGGTATTTACAAACTTGTTGACAGCTGACAGTTAAAGTGACGTAGTCAAAACATCGCGCGACTAAATGCCGCACTCTGATTGGCTAATGTAGACAAAAAGGAAGATCAACTAAATACTCAAAAGTACTCAAAAATTAGATTTACAATTATATTATGACTAGACTACTATTTTTGGTACTTGCAAAAAAATAACATATCACAATTTACATAAATGCTATTATTTACAATAATGCTGTATTAAGATAAGTAAAACTGCATATTTATCTGTATTATTGAATCCACCCTCTTTCCTTGTTTACGCATTCCTTTCAAAATAAAAATCAAAACAAAGTACATGTTAAAATTATGTTGTTTTATATACATAGATGGTCAGCAAGTGTGATGATTGTGTATGGCAAACTGCTAATGTTTGATTTAATGAATATCTGTGTATGTCTATTCTTCAATAGATATGAAATAACATCTGGCTTTAACGCTTATGATTATAAATGGTTTTGTCTACAAGACTGTTAAACTGAAATAGTTCACATACATGTATCGTATCAAATTCTTCAAAATTATCAGAATGTGTGTTGGGTCAATTTGTGTTATCTAATTTGTAGATCCTTTCATCTACAAATGATTGTATATCTAAAACAAATTCAGTTGCTGCTTTTTTTACTGTACAAGTACTGTGGAATCATCAATGTTTGTGGGGGACAAATATCCGTGGCTTTCGTGGGCAATCCTTGCTTACGAATTTATATCCCCACGAACGTATCTGCAATCATATGTTTTATAATTTACTGCAATTATTCGGATGACACTTCCAATAAAATTACGTTCAAATTAACCAGGAAAATTTCGATGCCTACAAACATTGACCCTAACGAATAAAATTGATTCCACAGTATCTTTACAAAGTTTATCGAAAAGTATCCGTTTAATTTTAACATCCACTACCAACAAAGATCAATAAAAATTACAAAGAAATATGCGACAAACACATTTTGAAATGTTAAAACGTACTTCTCTTTATTTATTAAAAAAACAGTTCATGGAAACAGAAGTAAAATAATTTTTGCAGTTAAGGTTTCAGATAATTATGATGTATCACGACAGACGTTTTGACAATATTAATGTCCGGACGATTTCATGGTATATTTCAAGAGGCGTATAAGATATTACTTTGTTTACATTAGCTTAATATTTTTGTTTTAAAAGGCACTAACATATAGAATCTGTTCTAATTAAATACCTTTCAATACAATTCAGAAGTTTAGCTTTTAGTACATTGACTCTTTAATTTTTCGAGACAGCAATATTTAATATTCATAATGGACTTTTCAGATTAGTTTAAAACTAATCAATTAATTTCTCCCAAGCCCCAAAGTTTCTTGAACGCAATTTTATGAACAATTTATGAAACTTCTAGAGATTTTGGAAGAGTTATCTTTCAAAAGTTATTACAGAACAATTCGAGATTATTATGAGGTATTAAAATTATCAAACACATTAAAGACCTGCTGTAATAGACTTATTTTTCCCAACATCATACATTTTTCGAGCTGAATATTATAGGTTTGAAAGCATCAGAGAATATTATCCACTTTGTTATGGTTCCTTTAATATAGAGGGCTCGTATGTTTAAAGGGGCATGGTCACAATTTTGATCCAAAAAAAATCCAATTTTATGTTGACAGTGCTTCAGTAAGGCGTTTTTAATAAGCAAGTTTTAGAGCTTTAAAGTCTTTGCTGTGTAAACAAATCTTGTGTTTACATTTTGAAAGTTAAAGTGAAAGTTCTAGTTTTAGACCTAAACTAAATGTGTTTTGGCGATAGGAACTGTTCATTTATGCTTAAAATGAGTAAGGTTTATTAAGCGTACGTAAACAATAACAGGGCCTGAAAATTGTTTACATGACAAAGAATTGCGAGGTCTGTATCTTGCTTATATTTCTACGACTGACTCTCAAATTTGATTCGATCACTAGAAACGGATTTCTAAAGCAAATTGAATATAAATAATCAAAACAGCAAAATGAAATTTGACCAAAATCGTGACCACGCCCCTTTATTTAACAAACGATAAAATTCGAATAAATGTTTTATCTTTTTCATTATTGTATGTTTCGTCAATCTTTTCCCCACAGATACAAAAGAACAAACGGAAACCAAAGGATCATTATTTAAATGTCCACAATGTGAACTTGCTAGTAGAGGTATGTTACATATATCTTAAATTTCCAATTAGATTAAACAATGTCAATGGTGAAATACATAATAAACGGTTTGACTTGTACCAGTTTAGATAAACCTTCTTCCCTTATAACATGTACATTTAAGTTGAATTAACCGTATAAAATAATCTTTAAAAATCGTTTTGATGAACTTGGTCCCGATTTCAAGTAAAAGTCTCCAAAGAGCAGTTATCAATGCAGGTATGTGAAACTTCTATAAATATTTTTAAAAAACCACACACAAAGTTTGGTTTATCCCATATAATGATTTATCCCTAAAGAATTGGTTTTATTAAAAAAAAAAATGAGTTTTTCCTTTCCGGGAAACCAACAGAATTGAAAACAAAACATTAATGATTCCCACAAAAGTTTCTTATAACCTAAAAGTAACATTGATATTTTAAGATTTAAAACATCGTATTTTTTATATGAATTTTTTATTTAAGTGCGTATTAGTTATGTAACTAGCAAATTGAATAATTCAAATGTGCATATATCATGTTTTGTACATTAACAGAAAAAAACACACAAATACTTTAAAAGAAAGTTAATTATTATTAATTATTTCCCCTCATTGCAAATGACCAAACTAAAAACAAGCTCAATTGAAAATCCCGACTGCGAAGTTGCCAATATAGATAAGATATACTTTTTAATATAATTCATTACTTTACTGAATGATTGTGTCATAGAAAGCATTGCACAATGGCGGGGTGATGTACAATTCCTTTAGTGCAGCAGACATTCAAATACACTTGGGCTTAATTAAAAAATAAGGTTTTAAATTTTTTCGTTAAAAATAATCTTTCTTTTCTATCGTAAACAAAACATATAAGGTGGCACAGGACAGTTTTTTTATACAATTCATTGTAGCCAAGGGATGCATGTCTTCGGAACTCTGTAACTGGAATTTCCTCAGTTCCCATTCAGCACAAATAAACCTGTAAATACTCTACATACTGGTTTTTATGCGATTTTGACCCTTTCATATTTTGCTAATTTTTCATGATATTTCAGCTATTTAGACCCCCCAGCTAATTCCCTGCACATGGTTGACCTTCCGTACCGCGTGCACGTTGCACTATCACATGTCAGAAACTTGCCGGTGAATAGTTTACAATGTCCCATCCACCTACTTTTCGTGTTATTTTACCTCCCGTCTGTAACTTGCAATTTCACTGTGTAAAGTCAACACAACAGTCATAGCCGCAGGTTTCGGATTTTACTTCTGATATTCATGTACCTAACATATAAGGCCTACATATTGCATATCAATTTCAACAGAAGACACCCCTCTTAGTAATGAAAATCATTAAAAATCATTTCATAAATTTTAGCAACACTCATAAGCCTTCAAGTACAGCAACTCTCAATTTTACAAATATATTCGAATATATTCGGGTACTTTATCCGAAACTGTCCCTTGCTACCTACTATTCTTTTTTTAAAGGCAGAAATATTTTGAAACCTTTATTTGAATATGCTCACATAATCTGAAGTGCCGATCAGATCCAACCTAACACTAGAGTAAATTCCAACTAAACCCCGGGTTTACTTTCTGGGTTTACTTTGGGTTTACTTGATGAACATATATGTCAAGTTGGAGTTTTCTGTGGGTTTATTCGTGTTTTCTTTTGCAGTTCTCTTCGAAAATTGAAATGTGAAGCAGACCTGTCTTTTGTCTAATTATCTTATTGCCTGTTATGCCCACCCCATGTTTATTTCTAACACACATGTAGTGTCATGCTCAGGGGTCTACTTCTGATTGGGGTCTACTTTATGGGTTAACTGTGGGTTTACGTACGGTTTACTCTGAGTATGCTCTAGTTAACCAAGAGAAAACCCTGAAAGTAAACTCAGTGTTTAGGCTATGTTTACTTTCTGTTAGGTAGGGTCTGCTAGGTACTGCAAGACTATAGTGTAATTTAGCAATCTATTATTGAAAAAAGTTAATGTGACTTTGTTTCTTATATATAAAGTCTTCTAGACCAATATTAGGGCACCAAAAAGGGGTTCAAAGTTGAAAATTAAGATAGTGTAAGCTAAAAAATAGAATGTAACAAGAATCCATTGTTTAGGTGAGCGATTGTTGTGGCCCATGGACCTATTGTTGGTAAATTAATTGGAAAAATCTTTATCAGTTGTATTGCTCGTGAATTGAATGTTTAATGTACATGTAGTTGATTTAGTAACTTGCGAAATTTTATTTAATCGATGCGTGATCTGTCCAAACAAATAAAGCAATAGTCCAGGAAATGTTTCCATTGATTTAT
Source organism: Magallana gigas (assembly GCF_902806645.1). Lineage (NCBI taxonomy): Eukaryota > Metazoa > Mollusca > Bivalvia > Ostreida > Ostreidae > Magallana > Magallana gigas. The sequence continues at coordinate 19,231,071 of NC_047566.1, forward strand.
TTATGTAATTTGCAAATTCAGCTTAAAAGTTTCCTGTGTTTCCGCGTACACTTTTTTCCTCAAGAAAGCCCTACACTTAAGAATGATGGGCTTAATGATATGGCATGCGCGCACCATGCTATAGTATCCTTAAGATTGAGGAGCTGCAAACATTTCAACGTAAATTATTAAGTAGCCCAAGTTCACCAGTAATGTGCGATGTGAACATTTATTCTTAATAAAAGGATCATTATATCTTAAAACCGACTTAAAATCAAGTTGTATGCAATGCTATGGTAGGATATGACGAATGAGAATCTATGCGATGACATGATATGCTATGAGAGTCCAATGCTATGGTATGATATTAAAACGGTATTCCATGCTATGTTGTATGTTGTAAAATATATGCTTTAACTGATTGTATATACTTTAAAGTTCCTGCATATTTTATCACTATAGCAAATGCATTTAAAAGGAAGGAAGATAGTTTCCAATTCTTTTACTTTTGATACGGATATACTTATTACAAATTCTAGAGCAAAAGGTTACACATTGGATCGCAAATACAAGTACTTATTAAGTGAAAGTAGAATATTTGTATTAATCAAAACAGTGACTGTGCTTCTATCGAAAGTCATCAATTATGTTTTGCTTATTTTAAAAACACAGATACAATGTGCAAGACGGATTTGTAAGGCTCATATCAATGTCCTGATATTGCCTGTATTGATACATGTATTAATATTTGTTTAGAAATGTTGAACAATGCATGGCATATACACGTAAAATAACATCTTAGAAGCATTTAGTGCCACCCACCGAATTTTCAACCCTTTAACTACAGTACTGTTGATTACAAATAACACGTGAGGAATAAATTTTCGCGTAAAATCGCGAGATGCACCTTTCTCAGATTTTAAATTCTCGCAATTATTGTCTGAGAGTTGAGAACTATAAGAAATAAGAAAAAAAAAGTTCCACGTTCGCGAATTTATGTTCTTGCAATTTAATACATTAATACAGATTTAAAACAGCGGAATCGTGGAATTAAGTTAGTTAACCAATTTACGTTTTGTCAAATGAATGTTTTCCTAGCGGATACAAAGGACCAAATAAAATTACAAGGATCATTTAGCAGGCATCAATGTGTTGTTCCACGCATAAGTATAGGAAATGTCTTTTAACTAAGTTAATGAAAAGGAAAACCATCTTCGCTGCTGATGGCAGGTACGTAGCATCGTCAGTCGAGGGGAAGGGGGGGGGGGTGACTCATTCGAAAAATGTTGATAAGCAAAGACAGGATAAACAAGATAAAACACTTTCAAATCTTCAATAGTGTTACAAGAAAAGTAATTGAAATTCTACATAGCTGTAACCATACTGAAATTGCTTTAAAAATTTTAAGATTTATAAAAGACAATATATATTGACCATGTTGTCACTAGTGTAGACTTTTAAAAATGTAATTACAAATTTATGGGTCAAGAAAAGGGTTGGAAATATATTGATGAGTACGATGCAGGCTGGTGTAGGTTTACAAGAGAAAACTTTGGACGTTATTGATGGGGATGTGACAGTAGTCCATCGCCGATTAACCCCACGGGATAAGACGGTACCAACATAACATGATCCAAATTGTTATAATTATTTTTTGAAAGAAAATGTGTACAAGAATAAAAAAAAAACCCGATCGATTATTTATTCTACAAAGGTAATCAATGCATGAATTGTCCATCGTTTCTAAACAGATACAAAGGCCCAGACGGATATCAAAGGTTCGTCTAAGACTCCTCAATTCGAAGTTGCCAGTAAAGGTAAGCGTTGATGCTAATTTTAAATACCAATTACAGTGATCAACTACGTAGAGGTTAAAACAGTATCAAATAGGTTTTTATTGGATTTAACATCTCTCCCATTTCCTCTTTTCTCCTAACAGTGTAACGTACTGAGCTACTTGTACTGCAAGGGGAAGGGTTCGTGCCTGGTCTTTTCCAGGGTTTTGGGTGTACACTAACAAAGTCTTATAATATAATGATTTTCTATTGATTTTCAAAAATGATTGGTATAGCTTAACCTTAATTAGGTTAATAATCAACAAGTAATTTCAGGGAATCTAGAATATTTACAAACACGACATGGGTATAATAAATAAATAATTGACACTGTGTGTGATGTACTGGTGCTGCCTTGTTCAGGTCGGACAGTACACACCCACAGTGACAATCCACTGAGGTCAACCACTCAGCTAAAATGACTGACCGTCCTCAGATTACCGCATATACTGTAGGCTGCCTTATTCAGGACGAACAGTATATGTGGTAGCCCTTCAATCACTGTGCACACTGTAGGCTGCCTTATTCAGGACGGACAGTGGGCACAACGGCCTGGACGACAGTCTTATCAGCTACTAGAGAAAGGAACCATGGCTAGCTTCTCCGAAGAAAGCCTACTGTGAAAGACTGACAAGCCAAAATGACTGCAATGCCTACAGTACCAAGAGGACAACCTCTCTATGGCCTATCAACAACACTTAACACCGTTACGAACGGGCAAGCTCTGTATTGACACAATACCTTTTATCAAACTTCACTAACTTCCTCTCTTTGCGGCTGATTTCCAACTAAGCAGCCGACAGCTGATTCACTGTCGTATTTATACCCTTGGATAACGTGACATAAACAAAGGAACTAAAAGAAAAACCGGTCCGGGCCGAACCTAAAATATCCGGAATTATTACACTACCCACGTCTCCGATGACATGCGTCCCGCATGTACACCGAGAGATCAAATACAAAGAGTTATTTTTTTTTAAAACTAACTTTTAATATTCATTTATTCATACAAAATAGTAATAATATCAAAAGTCCAAATGTCTGGCAGACTAACTGTTCATGCTGACCAATTAAAAACAAAATCTTCCATACAACATTTACTTAAATGTCAAACAAAACAACTCTTTCTTCTTCTATCTCAATGTCAATCTCATTTAATTCAGCATATACATCAAAATGAGACATAAAGTCAATCCACGAGGAATTTCCATCATATTTGTCTGGCTTATATTAACACAACCACTTTTAGACTTGTCCGTTCGAGCTGTACCATTGCCCCGGCGAGTCGTATCATTACTCTCCCTTGGTAAATTGTAATCATATCTGGGTAGATCCGCATGATAGGGTGTACTAGTAAATGAGGGTCTATCTGGCATTCTATCAACACGTCTATCAGGATCTAGGGGGCTTTCAGGCCTTTGATTTTCTATGATGTCTGTCCTAATGTTTTTAGGTCTTGAACCCTGTTCTAAGTAGTCTTGATCTTCAGTGGAATTCCGCATACTTTCAGGTAAACCTGAATCTCTTGCGGCTTTACTCCTACTTTTATTTATGCTCTCCTGAAGTCTATTAAACTCATCCTCAAGCCCCATTAAGTCATCTTGCAGGTCTGTCATCATGTCAAAATATGCCACCCAATATAATGATACAATCTAACTACCAAAATATAAACAAAGCAAATAAAACAATGCAAGTGTATCTAATTGTTAACCCAAAATCCCGACGCTGCCACCAAATTTCTGTAACGTACCGAGCTACTTGTACTGCAAGGGGAAGGGTTCGTGCCTGGTCTTTTCCAGGGTTTTGGGTGTACACTAACAAAGTCTTATAATATAATGATTTTCTATTGATTGTCAAAAATGATTGGTATAGCTTAACCTTACTTAGGTTAATAATCAACAAGTAATTTCAGGGAATCTAGAATATTTACAAACACGACAAGGGTATAATAAATAAATAATTGACACTGTGTGTGATGTACTGGTGCTGCCTTGTTCAGGTCGGACAGTACACACCCACAGTGACAATCCACTGAGGTCAACCACTCAGCTAAAATGACTGACCGTCCTCAGATTACCGCATATACTGTAGGCTGCCTTATTCAGGACGGACAGTATATGTTGTAGCCCTTCAATCACTGTGCACACTGTAGGCTGCCTTATTCAGGACGGGCAGTGGGCACAACGGCCTGGACGACAGTCTTATCAGCCACTAGAGAAAGGAACCATGGCTAGCCTCTCCGAAGAAAGCCTACTGTGAAAGACTGACAAGCCAAAATGACTGCAATGCCTACAGTACCAAGAGGACAACCTCTCTATGGCCTATCAACAACACTTAACACCGTTACGAACGGGCAAGCTCTGTATTGACACAATACCTTTTATCAAACTTCACTAACTTCCTCTCTTTGCGGCTGATTTCCAACTAAGCAGCCGACAGCTGATTCACTGTCGTATTTATACCCTTGGATAACGTGACATAAACAAAGGAACTAAAAGAAAAACCGGTCCGGGCCGAACCTAAAATATCCGGAATTATTACACTACCCACGTCTCCGATGACATGCGTCCCGCATGTACACCGAGAGATCAAATACAAAGAGTTATTTTTTTTTAAAACTAACTTTTAATATTCATTTATTCATACAAAATAGTAATAATATCAAAAGTCCAAATGTCTGGCAGACTAACTGTTCATGCTGACCAATTAAAAACAAAATCTTCCATACAACATTTACTTAAATGTCAAACAAAACAACTCTTTCTTCTTCTATCTCAATGTCAATCTCATTTAATTCAGCACATACATCAAAATGAGACATAAAGTCAATCCACGAGGAATTTCCATCATATTTGTCTGGCTTAACACAACCACTTTTAGACTTGTCCGTTCGAGCTGTACCAGTGCCCCGGCGAGTCGTAACATTACTCTCCCTTGGTAAATTGTAATCATATCTGGGTAGATCCGCATGATAGGGTGTACTAGTAAATGAGGGTCTATCTGGCATTCTATCAACACGTCTATCAGGATCTAGGGGGCTTTCAGGCCTTTGATTTTCTATGGTGTCTGTCCTAATGTTTTTAGGTCTCGAACCCTGTTCTAAGTAGTATTGATCTTCAGTGGAATTCCGCATACTTTCAGGTAAACCTGAATCTCTTGCGGCTTTACTCCTACTTTTATTTATGCTCTCCTGAAGTCTATTAAACTCATCCTCAAGCCCCATTAAGTCATCTTGCAGGTCTGTCATCATGTCAAAATATGTCACCCAATATAATGATACAATCTAACTACCAAAATATAAACAAAGCAAATAAAACAATGCAAGTGTATCTAATTGTTAACCCAAAATCCCGACGCTGCCACCAAATTTCTGTAACGTACCGAGCTACTTGTACTGCAAGGGGAAGGGTTCGTGCCTGGTCTTTTCCAGGGTTTTGGGTGTACACTAACAAAGTCTTATAATATAATGATTTTCTATTGATTGTCAAGAATGATTGGTATAGCTTAACCTTACTTAGGTTAATAATCAACAAGTAATTTCAGGGAATCTAGAATATTTACAAACACGACAAGGGTATAATAAATAAATAATTGACACTGTGTGTGATGTACTGGTGCTGCCTTGTTCAGGTCGGACAGTACACACCCACAGTGACAATCCACTGAGGTCAACCACTCAGCTAAAATGACTGACCGTCCTCAGATTACCGCATATACTGTAGGCTGCCTTATTCAGGACGGACAGTATATGTGGTAGCCCTTCAATCACTGTGCACACTGTAGGCTGCCTTATTCAGGACGGACAGTGGGCACAACGGCCTGGACGACAGTCTTATCAGCCACTAGAGAAAGGAACATTGGGTAGCCTCTCCGAGGAAAGCCTACTGTGAAAGACTGACAAGCCAAAATGACTGCAATGCCTACAGTACCAAGAGGACAACCTCTCTATGGCCTATCAACAACACTTAACACCGTTACGAACGGGCAAGCTCTGTATTGACACAATACCTTTTATCAAACTTCACTAACTTCCTCTCTTTGCGGCTGATTTCCAACTAAGCAGCCGACAGCTGATTCACAGTCGTATTTATACCCTTGTATAACGTGACATAAACAAAGGAACTAAAAGAAAAACCGGTCCGGGCCGAACCTAAAATATCCGGAATTATTACTCTACCCACGTCTCTGATGACAAGCGTCCCGCATGTACACCGAGAGATCAAATACAAAGAGTTATTTTTTTTTAAACTAATTTTAAGATTCATTTATTCATACAAAATAGTAATAAAATCAAAAGTCCAAATGACTGGCAGACTAACTGTTCATGCTGACCAATTAAAAACAAAATCTTCCATACAACATTTACTTAAATGTCAAACAAAACAACTCTTTCTTCTTCTATCTCAATGTCAATCTCATTTAATTCAGTATATACATCAAAATGAGACATAAAGTCAATCCACGAGGAATTTCCATCATATTTGTCTGGCTTAACACAACCACTTTTAGACTTGTCCGTTCAAGCTGTACCATTGCCCCGGCGAGTCGTAACATTACTCTCCCTTGGTAAATTGTAATCATATCTGGGTAGATCCGCATGATAGGGTGTACTAGTAAATGAAGGTCTATCTGGCATTCTATCAACACGTCTATCAGGATCTAGGGGACTTTCAGGCCTTTGATTTTCTATGATGTCTGTCCTAATGTTTTTAGGTCTTGAACCCTGTTCTAAGTAGTCTTGATCTTCAGTGGAATTCCGCATACTTTCAGGTAAACCTGAATCTTTAGCGGCCTTACTCCTACTTTTTTTATGCTCTCCTGAAGTCTATTAAACTCATCCTCAAGCCCCATTAAGTCATCTTGCAGGTCTGTCATCATGTCAAAACATGCCACCCAATATAATGATACAATCTAACTACCAAAATATAAACAAAGCAAATAAAACAATGCAATTGTATCTAATTGTTAACCCAAAATCCCGACGCTGCCACCAAATTTCTGAAACGTACCAAGCTACTTGTACTACCAGGGTAAGGGTTCGTGCCTGGTCTTTTCCAGGGTTTTGGGTATACACTAACAAAGTCTTATAATATAATGATTTTCTATTGATTGTCAAAAATGATTGGTATAGCTTAACCTTACTTAGGTTAATAATCAACAAGTAATTTCAGGGAATCTAGAATATTTACAAACACGACAAGGGTATAATAAATAAATAATTGACACTGTATGTGATGTACTGGTGCTGCCTTGTTCAGGTCGGACAGTACACACCCACAGTGACAGTCCACTGAGGTCAACCACTCAGCTTAAATGACTGACCGTCCTCAGATTACCACATATACTGTAGGCTGCCTTATTCAGGACGGACAGTATATGTGGTAGCCCTTCAATCACTGTGCACACTGTAGGCTGCCTTATTCAGGACGGACAGTGGGCACAACGGCCTGGACGACAGTCTGATCAGCCACTAGAGAAAGGAACATTGGGTAGCCTCTCCGAGGAAAGCCTACTGTGAAAGACTGACAAGCCAAAATGACTGCAATGCCTACAGTACCAAGAGGACAACCTCTCTATGGCCTATCAACAACACTTAACACCGTTACGAACGGGCAAGCTCTGTATTGACACAATACCTTTTATCAAACTTCACTAACTTCCTCTCTCTGCGGCTGATTTCCAACTAAGCAGCCGACAGCTGATTCACTGTCGTATTTATACCCTTGTATAACGTGACATAAACAAAGGAACTAAAAGAAAAACCGGTCCGGGCCGAACCTAAAATATCCGGAATTATTGCACTACCCACGTCTCCGATGACATGCGTCACGCATGTACACCAAGAGATCAAATACAAAGAGTTATTTTTTTTTAAAACTAATTTTAAGATTCATTTATTCATACAAAATAGTAACAGTATCAAAACTCCAAATGTCTGGCAGAGTAACTGTTCATGATGACCAATTGAAAACTAAATCTTCCATACAACATTTACTTAAATGTCAAACAAAACAACTCTTTCTTCTTCTATCTCAATGTCAATATCATTTAATTCAGCACATACATCAAAATGAGACATAAAGTCAATCCACGAGGAATTTCCATCATATTTGTCTGGCTTAACACAACCACTTTTAGACTTGTCCGTTCAAGCTGTACCATTGCCCCGGCGAGTCGTAACATTACTCTCCCTTGGTAAATTGTAATCATATCTGGGTAGATCTGCATGATAAGGTGTATTAGTAAATGAGGGTCTATCTGGCATTCTATCAACACGTCTATCAGGATCTAGGGGACTTTCAGGCCTTTGATTTTCTATGGTGTCTGTCCTATTGTTTTTAGGTCTTGAACCCTGTTCTAAGTAGTCTTGATCTTCAGTGGAATTCCACATACTTTCAGGTAAACCTGAATCTCTTGCGGCTTTACTCCTACTTTTATTTATGCTCTCCTGAAGTCTATTAAACTCATCCTCAAGCCCCATTAAGTCATCTTGCAGGTCTGTCATCATGTCAAAATATGCCACCCAATATAATGATTCAATCTAACTACCAAAATATAAACAAAGCAAATAAAACAATGTAAGTGTATCTAATTGTTAACCCAAAATCCCGACGCTGCCACCAAATTTCTGTAACGTACCGAGCTACTTGTACTGCCAGGGGAAGGGTTCGTGCATGGTCTTTTCCAGGGTTTTGGGTGTACACTAACAAAGTCTTATAATATAATGATTTTCTATTGATTGTCAAAAATGATTGGTATAGCTTAACCTTACTTAGGTTAATAATCAACAAGTAATTTCAGGGAATCTAGAATATTTACAAACACGACAAGGGTATAAAAAATAAATAATTGACACTGTGTGTGATGTACTGGTGGTGCCTTGTTCAGGTCGGACAGTACACACCCACAGTGACATGATTGCATCTAAAATAAAGTATTTCAACATGATAGCTGATAATTTTGTACAAAACGTTTTGTCGCCAATAAAGGCAGAGAAATCTGAGGTACAAATTCCAATAATAACGTATAATGAAAAAACAGCAAGATGCAGGCATTTTCCTCTTGAGTATTAGCAAGAAAAATAGCGTGACCGTAACTATTAATTTTATGAAATAGAAGAGGGTTAACATCGAGCCACATCGATTTGTACATTTCGAACGATCTAAGGTTGTATTTGAGATCACCAATACAATTTATTTTGAAGAGGCATGATCTCGATTCGAGCTGGACATTTTTTTTAATTCTTTTTGATATTTGAAATGCCTCATACATTCACATTTATAAAACATTTACATAAAAATTGGGTCTCAATTGTCGAGTTAATAGCAACATCTGCAGTAACATGTAATTAATCAAAGCTCAGGCCATGCTTTTGGTAACATATTTAATACCAAATATCATGACTATTAAATTTTAATTTATATAGGAAACGTCTTAAAAATAAACATTTTTAGTAATTTTCGTATATTTTTTTTTTTTAGAATTTTATCGGTGTATATTTGTTTTAATTATTTCCAATCAGATACAAATCATCAAACGGAAACAAAAGTTTTATATGGAAGTCCTCAATGGGGAGTTTCCAGTGTAGGTAGGTGTACTTGATATAAACATGATTGTAAGCGGGAAAATAAAGCTTGCTTAAAAAATGCGTAACTAATCGATAAAAATTATGCGACAGTTAACCTGTAGGTTTGAATCAGCTCTCCTGACAAGGCTTGTTTTGTATCTGCTAGAAAGAACTAGGCCCACAAAAGGTCAAAATTATCCCTGCTACATGTACTAAAAGGAATGAAATTGGTAACATATGCTGTTAAACTATAATCACATTTCATGTATCATAATAAATCATATTAATGTGTCAAAGTCATAGGTTGGAAGGTCAGAGTGCAACATTAACATATTTTGATCAACAATGTTTGGAAATAAGTAAGGCATTTATTAACGTTATTAGGTCTAAATACACGATTGCTATGTTGCAAAATAACATTGGTTGAAAAATAGATGAAACGCCTATATGTTTTTTAATTCATGATTTTTTATGAACAGTTTTTAAAAATCTTAACATTTCAGGTTGTGGTGTTCTGGAAAGAACAGACTGCACAAAGAATGAAGTAAGAATCGCGCTAATTGGAAAAACAGGATGCGGGAAAAGTGCCACTGGTAACACAATACTAGGCAATAACTGTTTTTTTTCCCGCTTTTCAATAACATCCATAACGAAAATGTGTTCCGTGAACACCGTCGTTCGATTCGGAAAAAAAATTGTGCTTGTCGATACCCCAGGAATATTCGATACAGACATGCCCAACGACGAAACTCAAAAGGAAATTATGAAATGCATTGGCCTCACGGCACCAGGTCCACATGCATTCATTATGGTAATTAATCTTGCCAGGTTTACAGAAGAGGAAATGAAAACTTTAGACCATTTTGTCAAGTATTTTGGAGAAGCTGTGTACCAATATTTTATTGTTCTCTTTACGAGAAAGGATGAGCTCGATAGTGAAAGTGAAAGCTTAAAAAGTCATTTGTCCAACGTTCCCAAGAAACTAAAAATGTTTATCGAAAAATGCGACGAACGAATCATTGCATTCAATAATAAACTAAAGGGAGCTGAAAGTGATGAACAAGTTAAAGAACTTTTGGAAATAATAGAGAAGAATGTGAGCAATAACGGGGGCAAATTCTACACAAATGAATCATATAAAGAAGCTGAACGTGAAATACAAAAAATGGAAAAAGAGTTATTAGCAAAAATACTTAAGGAAGCAGAAGAAAAACTTGAAGCTTTGAGAAAATTGGAAGATAAATCAGGTGTAAAGGAGAAGGAGGAAGCTATTTATTTTAAACTACGCAAAGATGAACGGAATCTTCGTGATAACGTTAGAAATAATATCATAGCACGGGGAATTCGATATATTAAGTCACATTTTTTCGGTAGCCAATATTAAAAACGATTAGAGTTAATGTTTGTAAACTTTTTCCCAGTACCATGATATTTGTTGCGAAACGAAGAAATTGAATTGCATACAATTGCTATACTAGTAAAATGTAGAAGTTCATATAAGAAACATGCAATAGGTTATATCTCAAATAGTTCAGATTTTCATACAGGTTAGTAGTAAAGCTAGTATCAGAATTATTGCCTGACGTCATGACGTCAGGCATATCTAAGGTTTAAAAGTTGCATTCTCCGAAACAGTGCAGACAATGGGACAAGCAATATCACAAAAAAGATTAACCGATACATGTTTAAGAATTCAGCATTTACATTCACAATTGATGAAAATGTTATATGGCATGTCATAACGACAGCGAGCAAGAGTTTTCAAGTAAAAGGGACGTTCACCATGCAGTGCACGTGTGTAATCCTGATTTAAAAATAGATCAGCATTCCACTAGATTTGAACGGTGAAAAGGGGGAGGCGGTCATCGCAACAAGTTGTAACATATTGTCTATTACGGTACAATGTAAGTGATAATTGGTGTTGGATTATCATTATTACAAGAGAGTCATCAGTTTGGATTAAAACAAATATATATTTATACAGATGGAATGTTTACTGAAGGAACTAAATCGCCGAAGCGAGGTGTGACCCCATTTTCGTTCAGCTGGGCGATTACATTAATCTTAAAAAGGGATCATAACTCGCGTGTCTTACTAAATTTACATTACTACATTTAACAATTAATAATCAAGTTTGTTTCTTAATTCTTTAGATTTCTTCTAAAACATCAGATCCAAAGTATAACATACATGTATGTAGCTGTTACAAAACAAATGTCAGAAAATTCATCTGACCCCCTCCCAATGGATGAGTTCATTCGTTGCATGAACGGTAATAGCAATTAATTAGTTGACGAGTCCGTTGGGATCATGCGAATACCCCAGAACACACCATTGTTTACATCACAGGCACGTAGCACGGGGGTTGGGGTGAGGGGGCCTGCTTTCCCCTCTCCACTTTTTTGGCAGCTTGCACTTTTCTTATCTTTGTATGATAAATGGAAATATCCTGGATTTACCCCTCCTCTACTTTCGTAGGAGCATGTAATAAACGAAACTGTAAATAAGGAATTTTAACTGAATTAATGTTACAGTTAGGGTTTTTTTTTATCATGAGTTTTAGAATTCACCCTTTTTTAATTGCTTGTAAAAATGATTTTGAGGAAGCTGCCCACACACGTTCAAAAACAATACGTGTTTGTATACGCTTTCATATTTCATATGGTTGGACATTTTTCAAAATGCCTTTTAGTTGATTTACAAATACAAATACATGTACAATTAAAAAAAAATCCGACTATTTACTCTCCAGCTTTCAAGCTTACATGCACTTATTTAATATGTGTACATTCCTAAAAAAAATGAATTAATAAAATAAATGAATTTCAAGTGATATATAGATACATGTTCTAGATCGAAGAAAAGACGGACATTTCGTCTTAAATTTGCACGTTCCGTTTTTAAATTAATGATCAGCAGCGACTATTAAAATTCATTTCTACTAAGATAGCCTAATTGATACATGCATGCTTCCATTGAGTAGTTTTGTTTTGTCAGGCAAGCTTTTTGGAAAGCTATTACTTGTGAACTTCAGGTTTTCTTGCATTGGTAACTATGGTCATGGCAGCATCATTAATTTTTTTAAGGACAGATGCACTAATTTTCATAGAAAATGCTGAATTTTCTTACTTCTAAAACTAACTTTTTAGATCAATTGTGTTTTGTATTAATTGAACAGCTTGTTAAATCTGACTGTTAGTTTTTATTTTTTGTTTGCAAAGGCTTGCTTTAAATTTAACCGACAAGTGTCAGATACCAACATATAAGAATATAGCAAATTCAATAATTCTAACAAACTATCAATAAGGTATGCATAAAAAAGTATATTTTCAACTTTATTTTTTTCGGAAATTTATATGAAATAAAAGAAAAACCTTTAACAAATTAAGGATGACTTTTACTCAGAATGAAAAAAAATTCCACTGATGATAATGAAAAACCAACTATTGTGTGTTATAGACCTTACATGGTAGTGTTATTCTTCACTTTCGGAAAAGTAGGTCAATGACCTACTTTTTTAGTTAATGGCCATTGAATAATTTTTGAAAATTTAAGAAAAATCCTTAAAAATTTTACACTAAGATTGAGATTTTCTTAATTGTGAAAATAATACAAATTGCTTAACTCTTTAACAAATGAAATATAGTTTATGAATGGTAGTGACATTAAATAGATACAAAGCATAAAGTTTTCAATCACAATTTTTATAGATATTCTAGTCCGAATTTCCTCTATCAGTTTTCAAATTATTACCCATTTTTGATTCAATATAACAAAAAACTGAATGATGATAATGCTAAAACATTTATAGTATTAAACTAAGTATATTGACCTTTCTCTGCCTGCATAAAATTTATATGAGGTCAATGATTAAAATTTTGAGATATGGTGTCTTTTATCATTTTTAGGCATTTTTCAATATTTTTGTAGTGTTTTCCATACGATTATCTATAAGAAAAAGCAAGATAAAACCAACATAAAATATGCAAAATTATGTTGACTAACAAATAAAATCTTAACTTTAAATATTACAGTACTACCAAAAATATTTCAGTGGAAAACAAAATCTGAAAAATTTAGTCCGAATTTCCTCTGTTTTGCTAAAAGTCAAACTTTGTCAGACCCTAATTCCATAATTTAGTAAAAATATCGATTGTTATGTCAATAATAATTCATTTCATAAATACTTTTTGTATTTAAAACAAATTTTACTCATGAAATTGAACTTTTTAACAATCCGGATTTGAGAACTCAAACCCTGAGTAAACAACATCCTTAAATACATGTCATCAATCTCATACTTACCAAATTCTGGTACATTGTAAGCATACAACCAAAAACATGGCTTTGCAACATTTTTAATATTTCATACAGTTTTTAAGATTTCCAGCCGAAAGCAGCACGAATTTCACTGTTTAAGGTCTCGATATCGTAAATGAAAGGTGCCTACTTCAACAATAAAATGCTTTCTTTGGTGGTTCATGCAGGTTATTAAGGTAGCAACATTGCAAAAAAGTCATAATCTGCGTTAGCGGGTCATGTAAAGTTTTTAATGCAATGTCGGTACTTTCATAACCCGCATGAATCATCACAGAAATCATTTTATTTTTATATTAACATTTTTCTTTTAGCTGATTTATAAATTGAGTATGAAATGTAAGTAAAATATACTTTTTTACTGTTAATGTACATAAGAACGTAACATAAAAGAAACAGCCAAATTGTTTCTTGTGAGAGTTTGAGTCTAACATCATCATGGTTAATTCATGCAGTCCGTGATTTTTTTTCAGGTCTCAGTGTGTTTCGACCAATCGATCATCGAAATGAGGGTGTGTCATTTCAGTCCTGTAAGTTTCTTGTTAGTTTCAGCAGCTGTAGATTCTACCAATCGATAAACGGGTGCCTGGCTGTTTCTATTGAGTTATGAATTAACTATAAGGTTCCGTAAGAAATAGAGAGAATAGTACTTTTTAAATGATGCTTATGAAAATGACTTTTTAAATAGATTGTACCGTAGCTTAAGTGTTTGTTAAACAATATAAAAAATCATATTCTAAACTTTCATTTTGTACGATAAATGAAGGAAGTCAGTAATAAACGTTAGATTTTTTTCTATTTATATAAAATGGGTTATATCAAGAATGTTTTCAGTCTCTCAAAAAACGGCACGTAACAAGGTTTTGATCCCTCTCTTTAAAATGATGTCAAATTAAATAATTATAGGTATAGCGATTACTTCTCTCGTGATTTAATATAGATTATCAAGAAACTGTTTCATTTTATACATAGCCATAACCATAAAGTACTGAATGACGTCATTATGGTTTTGGCATCAAAAAGATCATGACCGTAACTTTAATATTTACTATCTACAACAGATAAGTTCTTAGTATCAATAGAAAGTGTAAAACATATACGACTTTGAGAAAATCGGAAACTTTGTCAAAGTCATTAATAAATCAGTTGGAGCAATACCCGTTTGATGTCACACCGGAATTGCTACTATCGAGATTGTACTTATCCCAAAAATTTCCAAATTGCTCATAAGATTTTATTTTACTATTTTTCTAAAAAGTTATTTAAAAATCTGCTTTTAAAATATTAGTTTTGAAACTTGCTGCATGCTTTATCAATGTTTTGCAGATATACATAAACAGGCACATATATATGTGTTTTTAATACTGTAACATATGTTCGCCGTAAAAAAAAAACGAGCACCATGTTTAACATAATTATGTTTACCATATGTTAGGCATGTTTTCTTTAATCATTTGATTAACATATGTTTACGAACATATATGTTTATCATATGTCAAACAAATGTTGATATCATTTTTTGTTCATACTCATTTTCATCGCCTCCATCATACGGCTCTTTCGTACGCGGAGAACTCTGCAGAACAGGGAAAAAAATAAGGTTTTTAATTTTCCTTCAAACTCACTCATAAAATGTTTAACTAAAATTTCTTTTAGGACTAAATCATAAATGGCTTATTGAGCTTTTAAATCGTACAAAATTCTAACAAATCGTGAAACACGTCGAGACCACTATACTTTGTGACGTCGGCATAAATTTACATACTAAATTAGCCATCTGTTTACATTTATTGACAAACCAATCAGGTGAATGAGTTGCAAGGCATTGTCGGCTTCTACAAGTTTCAGTGTATAAAAAGCGTATTGAAAATATATACCATTTTGAATTGTCCTTTGGAAACTAATTTTGAATGATTTTTTTTAGAATTTATGAAAATAATATGGACAATTATGTCTGAACTTCAATTTCTATGCTCACATTAAAAACATATTGCATATGATGACTTATATCAACCTATTTAAATACCCCATTCTCAATATTCAAAAGAGAGATACGTCCTATTGAATTAGAAGCAGTGAATACCGTTTTTCACGTGATACCCCATATTTGGGACAACATTGGTAGAATGCACGTTGATATTTTCTTTAGGGACATTTATCAGAATGATTAACGGACAAGATACTATATGCTGCATATATTGCGCTTTTGCGTTTGTATATTTATGCATTTTTACTACCGTGGCTATTCAAGTATGTTAAAAATGTACAGTTACCTGTATTTATATCTAGTGCACAATGATAAAGTCACCAAAACACAATTGTGCGGTTTGTACTTGTATGCGTATGTTTGTCGGTCGTTCGATACTGATCATTTTTTTAAACCACAATTGATCAACTTAAACGATGGTATTTTTCAATGTGAGCATGGAACAAAGTTAATGGTACGTAATCTTTCCTTCTTTACGTTCTAATCATCTGAATATGTTGATTCTAAATTGTTTAAACTGGCAATGCTCGATTTTTGATTTTATTATGACAGCTTCCTATTACAAGATGAGGTGTATGTTTTTGTTACATAAGAACGTCTGGAGAAAAATGAAAATCTTTTTATCCAGTGTCTATATTTTTACACTGATCAACTATTTTGTTTATTATTCCGTCATTAAGATGATATTATTATCGCTATTGTTGCTCAAATGAGCGATGTGGTAAATGCAAATTTCTGTTCTTTTTTTTTTTTGGTTTTTTGTTTTGTCTTATTCCGTAAATCTGTTTCAGTCAAAGTTATATCGCTTTACTTTGCAATATGGCCAATAGATTTTGTGGAAAATTGTTCGTTAGAATTAATAAACTTTATCTAACAATTTATGTAAACAATTAATATGAAATATCAAAGATAAAATAAAAAAAATAAAATTCCCTTATGAACCAAACAGGAATGCATAACCAGATAATTCTGACAAGGAAAATTAATGGTAATTGTACAACCTCTTTTATAATAACCCTTCCATCAAACTTCATAAAGATGGAGATTGTTATTCATAAAGTTCATACCAAACATTTTGTTCTTTTACTCCGCTTATCATACTACTGTCCTTTAAAAAATTTATAGTATTGAGAATAAAAATTTTGTCATGTACAAATTTTATTCTCAATAATCTAAATTTTGTAAATGTCACTACATAGGGCTGAATGGTTATTGTCGTATTAGACAGTATTGATATCTTTGAGTTAAGGAGCTTCTCATAAAGATATGAAAAAAAATATTCAAACTGAGAGTACCAATAACTGGTAATGTCATTTAGAAGCCTAGCGTCGCATTCAGCATTGCTGGCGTTGAAATGCAACCGTCAAAATTTCTTATTTTTTAAGCTATAGAGCTCTTGAGCGATCTGATTCAAGACTGACCAGTCCTATTTTAATTACATGTATTGTTAAGATTCCTGGGTGAAATATAAAACACCAAAAACGAGCAACCTTGTGTGATCTGTTTATTAGACGAAAACACAGACAGAGACATTGCAGTATTCATATTTCCGCAGAAATGAGGTATCCAGAAAAGTAATTGTAATGTCTTTCTATATGTCTTCCATGACCGAGGCGTTTAACCCATACATTATCTCCTGTCTTCAAATTCAATATCACCGATCCTGAACCAGTTTCTGGTGAATAAACAGACGAAGCGATCCTCAAAACCGGACGGCCATTGTGTACAATTACAACAGTTATCCCGACTTTGCTGTTGGCCCGTACTGAGCAGGTAAAGACATATAGCCCTTTTCTTGGAGCAGCAAAGTGCCCTGACCATCTATTATAGCCGTTTCTAACATTTGTAACGACATTGTCATATACTATTGCATGGTCGTTTTCCAGATAAGTATTCTGGGATAAAATCGCGCTGAAACCTATAGCAGGATTGGATATTCCTAAAATGATAACAATTATTTTGCATTATATGTCAATGCCGTAAAAATAAAAAAAAACACTTTCCACAAAGAAACAAGTTAAAGAAAGACAGGAGAAACAAGAGATAATTTTTTTTACAACACCTTCATCGACAACGGTTGAAAGTAATATGAGCGTCGCAATGAAGAGAAACGTGTTCATTTTTTTCAAACGTTTACCTCTTTCAGTTCGATCTGAAATAAAGAAAAAAAACATTAATCAAATTGGATAATTACGTAAAGCAACAAGCTTTACAAAAATTTAAATCAGCCGTGAATATTTCACATAAAGTTTTAAAATTAAACACTTCAAACTGCATTAAATTCAAGTTATGTTCTCTCTCTCTCTCTCTCTCTCTCTCTCTCTCTCTCTCTCTCTCTCTCTCTCTCTCTCAAGTTTCAATTACTCTTTCATTAGGATAAAAAAAGTAAATCATTAATATTTCACAATCAGTTCGCAGCGGCTGAAAAAAGAATTAAAGAAACTACATGTATATAGGTTCCATTTCACTTTCTTTTAAGTCATGTCCTAGTCAATTAGTTAATTCAAACCAATAGGTATGAAACAAAATCTGCTCTGATTTAAAAATCCAGTAAATAAATTTTTCAGTCAAAAGTCAGTTCTCATGAATAAATGGTATCAAAGCACTAAAATGAAATGCATTTAATTTTATAAATGTGAATAGTCAGAAATATTATTTTTGAATATATTTGTGAAATTTCCACCAAAAATAGAGAGAGAGAGAGAGAGAGAGAGAGAGAGAGAGAGATTAATTACGAAAAGCATGGCCTAAAAAGTTAAAACACAAAATATATATAAAAAAAAATAGTTCAATACATACAAATGTGGCTTAAGCGTGTCTGTCCTATTTTACAAAGCTTCAATTAATTTAATGTCGGTCGTTATATTCGTTGTACTTTTATGTCACAGCTGGTCATCATATACTTATATTAGGATAATGCGATATTTAGCTGTACTGTGCGGGAAGCAAAATGCTGACCGAATCATAAATGTTACTTTAAAATAGCACATCTAGTGTTACATAAAAAAAAAATTAGGACGATTCAAACGGTTATTAACAAAGCATTTTTAAACTTAATCCGACAAAATATGGGCAGTTTCGTACATGAAAATAACCTTGTTTTATACTTTTCGTATATTAACTACAATGTACATGACTGTACAATAGCCAGGGTCAAAATAAGTAAAAAAAAAGATAAAGTAAATTATCTTTATGTTTCAATGACTATAGTCTGATCTCACTTGCAATTGCACTGAATATAATGTCAATCAATTGTTCTTTTGCAAATAGATTGAACGTCTATGACGTACTTAGTATTCTCGTCGAAGTAAATTTATTTTGTTATTGGTTTTGTTTTTTTTCTGGGTTTTTTGTATTGTTTTGTTTTGTTTTGGTTTTTTTTTTAATTAAAACTGCACACTGCACTTTAGCAAACAATCATAAATAATAATAAAAGAAATTGGACGCGACGTCAAAGTACAAAAA
This sequence comes from Magallana gigas, assembly GCF_902806645.1. NCBI lineage: Eukaryota > Metazoa > Mollusca > Bivalvia > Ostreida > Ostreidae > Magallana > Magallana gigas. The sequence goes on from NC_047566.1 coordinate 19,250,221, forward strand.
TACCCAAACATTTTTTTTTTTTTTGCACTGTTTGATTTTTTGATCACCTGAGCCACTTGCGTGACCTATTGCCATTGTTCTTCGTCAACCATTATGCGTCGTTTATCATCCGTTAACAATTTGAAGCTTCCGAAAAACCTCACAGCCACTTTTTTTTGCTATTTTTTGGTGTGAAGATTCCAATATTGGATTACTATAAATTGTGAAATTTATTAACTTACTTTCCCTAGAGCCTTATTTATAAGTGAGGCCTTTACTGCAAATATATGCCAAATTAAAAATGATATCTTCTTTTTCTACTCCCGGCATGAGAAAAACTAAATGCATGTGTATATTAATGTCCATGAAACCCTCAATCAAAACCGTGAAAATGGATCCTTGGTCAGGGTTCTGACCTTAGGGCGGAGCAAATATGGCCGTATAGTGAAAAGGTAAATAATCGTAGAAAAACTATCCTATATAAGTTTGAGAATAACTAATTGCATGGTTGTGTTTATTGAACCATCTACCTAAATTGTGAAATTCGTGGCCGCTGGGTCAGGGTTAAATGCCATACGTCGTGGCCAATATGCCGATAAAGTGTAAATGTATGAAATCTTAGAAAATATTTTTATCTACTCCCGTTAATATTGGAGAAAAACTAAAGGCATAATAATGATGACCATTAAGACTTTTGGCTGTATTGTGTTAATGTGTTCATTGTGTATTAAGGGATTCAGAACTAAGGCGGAGTAAAATTTATTAAATCTTTATAAAAAATCTTTTTTTTTCTACTTCGAAAACTTTTAATTTTATTACTTGATGGGTATAAATTGGGGATATCAGTTCTACTCGGTTGGTTAAGCCGATTAATTGGGGTCTTTAGTCGAGCGATAACCGAGTACTGGTTGATTTATTTGAAAACGTGTCCTTTTTAAATAAATAATGCCTTTGTCGCATACACCGTATCTTAAAACTCAATAAGATTTAAAAACTTATGATGTTGTGTTCTGAAGGTAACAGACCTAAGTTAAAGTGAAAAGTATTTTATCGAAATGTCATTTAGCAAATGTCTCTAGTTATCTTTATTTTTTTTTCTTTTTGGCGCTTACCCTTGAATGAGTTCAATATCAATGTGCCATTTTCCAGTATACTTGTAAGTCATTGTACCGTTCCTAATGAAACAATTAATGATTAATGATAGTAAAAACGAACGCCTTGAGATGATTATTGATATGATTAAACTTTTAACTATTAGAAACATCAATAATTCCATTTTATAACGGGTTAGAAGAGTCTTAAAGTGCACTGTAATAAGAACAATAATTTTATCTACAAAATCAAGAGATCAATTATCTATTTAGCTTGGGACACGATGGAACAAGGTATTACATGGACCAAAAATGCAGAAAAGAATTAAATCTGTTTTTCTTCATTCGTAGCCGATTTTTTTTTTCACTTTATGATAAATGGTCGGCCAAGAAATTTTTGTTGATGATTGTCGTGAGCGAGCAATAGTTGAATACTCGACGTGCACTCTTTGACATCCCTGGTATAAAAAAAAAGAATTACAACATTAACCCCCATGCTGTAAATTTTGTATTTATTAAACCTATGAATCATATGGTTCTTGGTAATAAACAATACAATACAACCCCCCCCCCTCCAGTATTTCAAAACTCACAACATGAAAGAGAGTTCGTAAATTTTACAATTTCGCAGTTCAGGCGTTTGGAAGGGCCAATATGACCACATAGTAAAATAGTATACAATTTTTGATATTTGCTTTCTGTACTTTCCCAAAGGTTGGAGAAAAAGTAAATGCAATGTAATTATGTAAAAATGTCCTCCTTTTAAATTGTGATTTTGTAACTTGTAGATGAAATACATTTCCTTCACTATGCTTGGAAAGCTCTGAAGAGGATTAATTAAGTGCAACTTCAAACACGAAAGTGCAGTGGTATTAAACATTTTGATCTCACACCATTCTCGTGTACAATCATAAAGTGACCACAGTCTGCGGGTCTCTTTTTACCAAAAGTTTTTTGGCCCCATGCAGGAATTAAGGTACAAATAATCCGAGATTAGTAAGACCCACCTTCCCCTCAGCTCCCCCTTTATAAATTGATGTTTGCAAACGTCCAAAAATAAAAGCCGCGGTAACAGTCAAAGGAGTTTTGGGTTTAGACTTCAAAATGATGCTTTAAATAAAATTCAAAAATTCAATTTGACAACAAAAATATACGTTATCAAGCATCTGTTAACTTGATTAAGAAGACGTATGTTAATTAGATTTATAAGTTAATTTTAGATTAAGATAAAATAATTGATAACTTCACTTTAAAATGTCGAAACTGCATATTTTTTTAACGTACTATTTGAGAAATGATACGAGAGCGTATATTAAATTGAGGAATTAATCAAACACCTCGTTACTGGTGGCTATCAGATCAATACAGTGTGTCTGTCTCCAGCTGACATCAAAGTGATACTAGTCATTAGCATCAGGTTACAAATAAACGGAGATATATATATTAGTTTTTATACACATTGTTAAATGAAACTTTATTCATGTAGAACGTTGTTAAGTGAAACTTTATCTATACTACTATATTAAAATAATAGACTTTTTGGGCTTTAATACCGAGAAATCGGAAGAATACTGTCTTTTGTTTTATACATTTTAAATCATTGGTACTTGAAGGTTACCAATTTCTATTATTTTTTCTCAATCTCCAGCTGACATCAAAGTGATACTAGTCATTAACATCAGGTTACAAATAAACGGACATAATATATATATTAGTTTTTATACACATTGTTAAATGAAACTTTATTCATGTAGAACGTTGTTAAGTGAAACTTTATCTATACTACTATATTAAAATAATAGACTTTTTGGGCTTTAATACCGAGAAATCGGAAGAATACTGTCTTTTGTTTTATACATTTTAAATCATTGGTACTTGAAGGTTACCAATTTCTTTTATTTTTTTCTCAATCAAGCTTCGCTGATTAATAATCAACCATACTACAATCTTGCGATGTCCATTACTTTCCGCTAAATCACGAGACACTCTTTAGTTTATGTTTCCACAATATCACATTTGCATGGATAAACTAAGAAACGATATTACAAATACGTGTAAATTTTATTGCATTATTGTAGGCTTAAGCTTGGTTATGTAAATGTCAACAATACGGTGTGTCGATGTATCGATTTCGTAAATTTCCGATATTATATGCAATGTCAACCCTTGCACACAGGGGTCAAAGTCTAGTTCATGTAAAATTTAAGTCTAAGTCTAAACGTCTTTAAACACACTGCTTTTCGAAGTTTTAAATCGATACCCAGCTTTGCTACTTGGAATTACAATTTCAGATTTGTGAGGCTTGGCCAGATTGTTTTTTAGTAGTAAATAATGCTGTGTCGTTTGCGATGAAAGTCTTTTGCAATAGTTTTTTCATACTTTGTTTACTTTTTGACACAACGAATCAGAAAATTTTTACTACGTTTGATCACTTTAAAATATGTTTTTAGTAACTCACATATATCATATTCGAAGCCAAAACATCTGTAACATATTTGGTTTTAAGGAAGAACATCATAATAAGACTATTATTGGTTAATTTTGTGCTTGATGTGGTACAAGTACTATATTAAACTTTAATTGATCGCACTACAGACCATTATTGGTATACAACATAAACCAGAATAAACACGTATATGTAGCCCCAATTAATGGAGGGATATCTAGAGGGGGTGCTTTTTCTTGCAATAAAATTTTCTTTTAAAAAATTGACATATAGCTAGGAATGGAATCTTGCGAGAGCTGCCCTCTCATGTCTACATTTTTGTGAGCATGTAAACTTTAGAGGAAATAACAAGTTGAAATTAAAATAACAGCTAAAGGTTTTTAGCACTTTCATGTACCCTCAAGTTTTAAGAGACAATGTCAGTAAGCATTGAGCTTCGCATGGAAAGTGAAAATTTTAAAAATCATTTAAAACCATACTAAGTCATCAAGGGAGAAGCAAATAACAAATTTTTAACAAATTTTGAGTGATATTCTTTTTTGCTTGGTTTCCATGACAACAAAACAAATGTTTTTGTTCCATATTGTCTATTAGTGAACAAAATCCTTGAAAAATAGGGATCTAAATATACAAAATGGGCCACTTTAGAGTTAAAAATATACCTTTTCAATAGTTTACCTAAAAAGACAGTCATTTGTATGGTATAATTTGGATGGAATTATTATTCAATGAAATGACATCATAGTTGCTATGACAACCAGAAGAAGATATGTTTTACTAGATACAGTATTGTCATAAAACAAATACATTTTAAACCCTTTTTTTAAAAAAAAGCAACGACCTCTGCAAAAATAAATTATATCAGCAAAATGACAGTTGTCAATATTATGTACGTAAGCAATAAATTTGGGTAGTTGGTTTTCCTAATTTTTTTGGCAGAATGATGAATATTTGCAATTTTCCACCATTTTTATTTCAGTTGGCCCTCTACATAGCCTATAAAAATTAAGTATTAGTAAAAGTAAATATAAACTAAACATTCAATATGACTTGATTGTTAAGTTTTTACTTTTTAATGCATTTTCTTTGTGCTTTAGGTCCATAGCAACGCAATTTTGTCCATAGCAACACCTTTTTGACACATCAAGTCATTAATTTATTTACGTTTGTAGATTATTATTATTTTTTTTTTTTAAATATTATGAGAAGAACATTTTATTATCATAGTTTTCTTTTTATTCAATTAAATAATTTCCATAGCAACATAATTTTAACCATAGCAACACATTTTTTGACACAGAAATCAGACCTAGAATATGTTTTAATGACTGTACATATCTATATTTGATATTTTAAAAACATCATTATTTAATTCTTTCCAATCACTTCCATTCTCTTTAGTTTTTCTAAATCATGTCCATAGCAACATTATGTTCTCCCTAGCAACACATTTTTGCCATACAAATCAGACTTGAGATAGGTTTTATAAGCCTTCACACACTTTATGTGTTACAATAATGAAATGTATTTTAAAACTCATGAAAACTTTACCAAAATAATAAAAAACACATTATGAAAAGGATTTGTATGGCAACACTTATCTGTGTGTTTGTATAGTATATATATATATAGAGAGAGAAAGAGAGAGAGAGAGAGAGAGAGAGAGAGAGAGAGAGAGAGAGAGAGAGAGAGGAGAGAGAGAGAAGGACACACTTTGACGGAGATACAAACTTTATAATTTTGATAAATTTAATCCGTTTTTTAACAGAAAATTACCATTATACATAGCGGTAATTTTTCAATTGTTTGAATTTGTTTTCTTGTTAAGCAAAATTAACAGCAGAATATACTCTACCTTACTAATTTAATAGAAATGCAATTTTAACCATACAAATTTGTTTAAGGTTAAGTTTTGACTTGGTTACATAAAAAGTTATTTAAATATTTCTTGCTTCTAACAGAAGGACATCATACATGTATATAAAAATTGTTCATTGCCTAAATCTGTTTTTCCTAATTTTTTTTTTTTACAAAATTATCACCCCCGTTTATGACATCTACAATGACTATAACCTCAAAAGTTCAAAGTGAAGAGTTTCAGTTGAAAATATACATGATGCGTTCACATAGCACACAAACAATACATTTTACAAGCGGCCCATGGTTCTTATCGGTCACCTGAGTACCTGCAATGTGGCTCTTTCAATGTATATTCATGTGCATTATAATTATAAGGCTATTATGAAATCATTTTTATTATTCCGGGATAGTTTAATCCAATAAACTTTCGAAATTCTAAAAAAAATTATTTAAAAAACGTCATAGCATAACATACAGTGACATAATTGAACATATCTTAAGAACAAAACAATAATTGGGCAAAAATAACACCACCCTACCCTATACGTACATAATCATTAGAGCCCTGTCCTTACAAGAAAACTCCTGATCCAGGGGCCATGAAATTCATAACTTTGAAAGAGGCATTCTTCCTTATCATAACTATATACTTATTTCATCGGATTAATACCCAGGAGCATAGGAGAAGATTTTCAAAGAACTATTGCATTTAGAGCCCCACCCTAACACCAGAACACCTCACCCGGGGCCATGAACTTCCCAATTTTGGAAGAGGAATTCTTCCTCATCATAAATATATACCTGGTATGTACTTTAGTACATATATTAATTTTGGTTTAAATTGGTTCAGTGGTTTCAAAAAATGTTCAAAAATTTACAACCAATGTACAACGAATGATGACGGACAACTACAGATAGCAATAGGTCACCTGGGTGACTCAGGTGGCCTAAAAATAGTGAATCAGAAGTTCTAATAAAATGCTAAATTGGCCAAGCTTCTAAAATTGTCCAAATCATTTTCAGCTTCTATGTCCTTTTCTCCAACCATCTGATCACAACATGAATCCTCCTCCTTTTTAAGTCCAATCTGCAGAAATAACTGGAAACTTGATTTCCTGAAAGGAACTCATCAATTCTGAAAATGCGCATTCCTTCTGCATTTCTCACTCTTCTCATCTCGGAGGCTACATCTTCTGGGTCAAGTTTATGACCACTGCTTTCTACAACCTCAAACTTTCAAGAAAGATTTTTGAGATTCAGTAAATCACTTAAACTCGCATTTTGACTTCAAAGCCCATCCTTTGTGAAGAACATCAGCAGAACCAACTGGATATGTGTCTACTTCATTTTCCCCTTGTGTATTCTCCTTATCTGATTCCATCCTTTTTACAAGATGTTTTCTACAATTGGAACACACTCCTGTAAAAGTTGAAAAACTATTACAGTAAATGATGGAGATATCATCTAACAAATTCAAACAAGAGGCCCAGAAGCCACATCACTATTAAATCTGAGCAACAATAGCTCATCAAATTAACTTCATGGTATCAGAACAAAATATCTAAAAAAACAATTAAGAGTATACCTTGTTTAAAAAAATCTTTAAAATTTACTGCACATATTCCTATGTTAAACATCAAATCCCTTTTAAAAAGACTTTTCAAAAGTTTTTTTCTACTTATATTCCTTGGTTAAAACTGACCCAGTGGTTCTGGAGACAAGTCAAAAATGCAAAAAGTTTACAGATGGATGGAAAGACAGACAGACATATGGATGTAATCAGAAAGTAATCAGAAAAGCTCACTTGAGCTTTCAGCTCAGGTGAGATAATAAAAAGCAAATCAATTATTTGATTACCTAAGTTTAATTTTGTGTAACTGTTTAAATTGAAGCGCCAACATGGCTGAAAGCGCTTGCAGTAAAGAATTTATTTAATTTGGACTGTAACATCAGTCATTACAAAAACTCAGTGGTCCGAAGACTGCGGCCAGAAATTTTTTTATTCCAGCCAGTGAAATTAAAAAATTGACAAGTATGATGGACTTGTAAATATTTTAAAAGCCAAATGTCTAAAACAATTTGTAATCAATTTTGAATGTTACACATATGGATATATGGGGGCAAGTATATTTTTTTGCAGGCCAATATATTTTGACAGACTACTGCAGGCCCTAGGCTTTATTTATCAACAGAGAGAGAAAGACAGAGAGAGAGAGAGAGAGAGAGAGAGAGAGAGAGAGAGAGAGAGAGAGAGAGAGAGAAATAAAGATTCTGTGTTTTAATCTCAATGCCATAATAACCAAAATAATTGACAAACCTGAACCAATTCTAATAAGACAATCATAATACTTCTTCAGGAAGAATGACTGCTCTTTTCTTATGGTTCCTTTTGAATTGCTCTTGCTTTGATGATTACATGTCCATCCAAGGGAACACATCCTACTTGACCTCCATCCAACACCAAGAACATATCTAAATAAGATGTTAAAAATCATTTGTAAATGTGTTTATCATTACTGTACTTAACTAATTTTTTTTCACAAATGCCCACTGCATGGTCAAGTAATGATGCAATCAAAAGTTTTTACACATACTTTTGATACAATCAATCTGGCAGGCATATTTTTTTAAATTCTACATTCCCAGTTATGTCTACTAATGCTTAATTTTTGTTCCACTGACAGTTTTACAATTGTCACTCAATATAAAAAAGATATGGTCAAAATCTTAAAATTTACTTTGCAATTTCTTATTTCACATTTTTTGACTTAGTATGAATCTGTAGACTTAATGCTGGTAGATTAAGTTTCTTGTGTATGCCAAACTTTTTGATGATCTGAAAGAATCTACCTCTATCTGCATTGTAATAATTGACTGATTCACAGTAATTATGCACATATATATCTTGCAACATCAATATTAAAGAAGAGAAAGATAAGTGAGGAAAGACAGAGAGATGGTTACATAAGGAAATGCCCTTAGTTAAATTCGCAAGTACAAGTAATTATGTACACTTCTGTACTTATTTTTCCTGATTCAAAACATTAAAAACAAAACAAAGCAAACAACATATAAATTTGTCATTTGCAAGCTAGTGTCTGTCATTGTCAAACTGAAGGCACAGTTACTACAATTAAATTAGATGCTTTGAGATAGAGAGAAAATGATAGAGAGAAAATTCTAATTCACTATTAAGCAATGGAAATTTCTATGGGTCATTTTTTCTGTTAATTCAGAGATTTACAAGCAACTTTTTCAAAACTAATCACGTGTTCTTATTGATAAAGGTGTTTAATTTAAATTCTGCAAGTCTTTGAATTTAATTGTCTGATATTCATAACCATATTATGAAACATAATACATTCGTAAGACATGTCACATACCTGTGTTATGGACAGATGGTAAGTATTTCATCATCTTCACCGAAGAAACCTCCCCTTATTTTCAATAATTCTGATTCTGATTTTATACCCCTACAAATTGAAAACTGTCGGTGTGCATCTATGGAAAGATTACAACATGTCATAGGAATAATATGTCTTGGCCAGGTCTTTTTGTATATCCACAGGTATCATTCGGTGTGAAAAAGCTAAGCTACAGACAAACTGATTTCCATCTAAAAGAGAACAAGATATCTTATTAATATAAAAGCTTGTTAATGAACTGATATTGAGCATTCATGTATTTCCAAAACAAACATACATGTACTACATATGAGAATCTAACTATGATAGTGTAATCTTATCATCATGGAGGCTTGATTTGGAATTAAAAATTGAAAATGAAAATTGTCCATAAGAGAATGTATAATAAACATTCTGTCTTTTTATATGTTTAGTGGGGGGGGGGGGGGGAGAGAGGGAGAGATAGGCGTGGGGGTTATATATTTTTCATATAAATTTGCATTAATTTATGAATGCTTTACATTATTACTGGTAACTTATTTGAAATCCGTCTAACATACTGACAAAAATACACATATTTTCAAAAGATGCTGTCATTTCTCTGCAACTTCAAGCGGATGACAATTAAAACAATTAAGATAAAGTTCATGAGTCATTCCAATTCTTTCTAAAAATCTGTGTAAAATTGGTAAAGAGTGTATTTTCATTTTAGAAATTAACAATTTAATTGAAATTATTCTAAACTCATCACATATGTTGACGGAACAACACTAACATTTACAAGTTGAATCAGATGTCATTCCTCTGCAATTTTAAACAAACATCAAGCAACCACAACTCCCTGTATAATCAATCAAAAAGTCAAATTTTTTATCCGTTTATGAAGCAATATAGATGTTTTACATTAAATATTTTTGGCATAGATCAGACATATTTATAAAATATCACCTACCATTACAAGTTGCTGTAAGTCCTCTGCAAATTCAAGCAGACTACAACCAACTGAGCAGACAACATGTTTGGTTTCCACTTCCTGTTAGTTTAATTGAACCTCCGCCGCAGAAGAGTTCCATAAAGGGGGGTAATATTACATATTCAAAATCAAAGTTTGGTTACTTTGCTTTTAATATTATTTCTTTTATACACATTGACTACCGTGTTTTACTGATAAATCTTATAAACCAATGTAAGAATTTTTTATCTAATATAGAATCAAAACAAATTCAGGTTGCTTTTTAGAGAAATTAATTTTTAAAAATACTTTAAATTTTACAATGAAAAATGTTAAAAAAGCAATTTGGGAAATAATACTTTGACATTCTGATTTCCAAATAAATGCAAAATTTAGTGTTATCAATTTTTTCAAATTTAACAACATTTTATGTTGATATGCATTGTTATTTTTACAAATTTGATGATTTGTTGGTATTTTAGTGTTTTTGTCTATTTTTGGTTGTTGCCATGGAAACAATGACCATGTGGCCAAAAATACCACATTTCTAAAATGCCGCTTACCTATATTAATCAACATAACAATATCAAGGAAAAATAATTTTTTACACTTTCCACTGATAATATGGACAAAGCTCAATGCTTACTGACATTGTCTCTTAAGAGCAGTAAGTATTGTGAATTTCATATTATATACATTTATAGCAATGTAAATATAAATCAAATTCATATGAACATGCGCAATGTTCATATGACAATACATCATCATGGATCAAAATATCGTTTAATTAATTGTGGGCATTATATTTTTTTTTCAATCATTACAATATGTAAAGTATATCATACCATAAGAAATACATCTTTAGGTGTGTTTGAAAAACGTTTTAAAAGTTTGACACGGCCCTTTAAAAACGGCGAGAAGTATTATTTATTAAGGATAAGACAGATTGAAAATAATTAAATAATTAATACAAAAAATGATCGCCCAACGTGGGGCTCGAACCCACGACCCCGAGATTAAGAGTCTCGTGCTCTACCGACTGAGCTAGCCGGGCTGGTGATATACCCTTATATTGGTGTTGTCAATTTAGCTCACCTGTGTCTTTTGCGTTATTTCAGTTAATATCTAATTAATATCTCCAACCGAAGTATTCGTAGATAACATTGGTTTGCTTTGACATCAAAATGTTAATGCCAGATGACACTCAAGATACTTACTTTTAGGATAAACCAGCAACCCCTCTCATTTTCTTGATAATATATTTGCTTATTACATGATTTCACAATACCAACTGGTGATTTATTTTCCGTTTTAGGAGACTAGGAAGTTAAGAAAGTAACCATCAAATATCCATAAAACTTTTAAACATTATATTTATTGGCAAAAACTGATGTTTCCTTAACTTAAAATTTTCTCAAAATATATTCTTTCCTTTAGAATTTAAACATTCTTATAACTTTATTCAACGCTATTTGTGTAAAGGAGGTTAATATAACTTGAAAATTGTCACGGCCATCGAACCCTCTTAACTACTTACCGGTACGTTGTGATAGTGTGTCATGTATCAATGAATACATTGATAAATCACTGGACCAACCATTGTGTGCAACCTACATGTAAGTTAAACTTGAAGACCACCATGCATTAGTAAATGAAACATTTCTAGACAATGTAATTGTTCGACACATTACGTAAACTATTCAAGGAAGAACCGAACCAAACGAATGCAAAGCAAAACAAAAATAGCCTTATACTAAGGCTCTAGTGCCAGCAGTCATCTGGATTTAGAACGTTTTGAATGCTAATATCTTTAATTTGATAAACAGTCTGTTAGAAATATTTAGAAATATAATTAAACAAATTCCTATTGTCAAGACGTATATTTCTAATAGCCTTGTGAGCATCAAGCATTGTACTCGACGTGGATATGTAGATATCGGCTTTTCTTAAATTCGTTAAAGTCTTCATGAAACATACATGTGGTGGTGAACATAGTAATGCTAATCTTTAAACTGCATAATGAATTTACCCTGATGTTTAGACAAACCTTAATAATTAATCGCATGTTATCACTTCTACACACATCAACAATATTTTGCTGCATTTTGACGGGCTCTGTGGATTTCTTTATCCACGTATGGACTCTTTCATAAGGCACCGTTTCCGACCCATAAACTCTCTCCAATGCAGTAGAAATTACCAAATTAAACAGTTTTACATAAGCTCTATTTTTTTTTTCAATATTCTCAACCTGTTTCCAAATCATTTATTAATCAGTGGTCAACGGCTGGCTTTATTGAAACGACAATTAGTTTAGAAGGCTAGTATTTATACCGTTTGAAAAGCTTTGAATAGAGCAATTAAATAGTATCAACATGCAAAATATTGTAAAAGCGTCATCGCTTTTTGATGCAAAACGGATACCAAGCAGCCCTCGTATAGATTTGCATAACAATAATTTTGATTGGGTTCGAACCCCTCAATACTTTACACTTTCAAATATACAATCACGATTTATTTAAAAGAGGTTCAACGATTTTTAACAATTATCATTGCCTTCAACCTTTCTACAAATATTATATCTAAGAATTAGTTGTAACTAATCCAATTCTGTACTGGATCAAAAATAGAGGTTCGATGATTTTATATATCTATAAATAAACATAAACATCAAGTTTAACTGAGCACATTTTTTTGCTATGTTTCGGTTGATAATGACTGATGATACTTCGGTCGTGAGCCAGACGTCTTACCTAGAACCTATCTCTTTTATCCTTTTCCAGTAACATCGTTCTTGAACCACTTTCCCAGGATAAATGAGCTTAAGAGACTTTCAAAATAAGGTGACCCTTTATATGACGCTTTGTTTGAGGACAAGAATCAGTCACTCTGTGATAATCGAGACAGGTGCCTCGTAAAAAGAATTATGCTGAGCAAAAAACTGTTGCGTTTGCCTGTGCAAAACATCTTTAGAAAATGGTACAATTGTTGGAAAAGTACTGCAAAGAAGATGCAGTTCGTTCTTTGCAAAGAACATGTGCATTGGTGACATTCTATGCCGAAAATGCAGGAGGACGGTTTAGAGATCACAAAGAAATGGGGGGGGGGGGTCAATTAGAGTTTTCCGTCACTGCCATCCCGGCATCTGGTAAGTCGCATCTGTTAATACATGTACGTACGGAAAAGAGTTCAATTGAATGTACACTGAATGATTATAATGTTCAAACAACTCGTAAAAATCCTTCTACATCTACAAATATTACTTTTCCTATTTCTGGTTGAAAAACCATGTCGATATGCATTGTTATATTTGTAATGATTAAATGGATTTTTCCACTAGAGCATTTATTTATATTATATTACCTTTTTTATTTTGAAAAATGTGCTTGTCCCCATAGACCTTAATGCAATCTTTATTAAATGATTACTGATAACATTTTTGAAAAGTTCTCTTTGTAAATTCTTTGCTACTCTAAATTGCCTCAAATTAATGTCAAAGTATTTAAAAGATGGTGGATGTTCAGTGTTAGAAAACAAGGTCCTAATATGGGTGGGATAACTCAAGTAAGTAAGGGGTATGTATTTGTATACATTTGCAAACCAATATTTAGATATAAATAGTTTTGTTAATAATAAAAGATTCTTAACTCAGATTTAAAAGGCGCTAAATGAATTTAAGTTGACAAGGTACGGACCACTCGAATTTCAAATTTACATTTAGTTATATCCTTGCAGGAGAAACAATGATTCTTGTCAGATATTTTATTTTCCCTCATTTCACTTTAGGAAATAGTCCTAGGCTAGGAACACTTCAAATACGAGATATTTAAGTCCATTAAATAAAAATAAAACCAAAAATTTATAAAATCTACTCGGAGTGATTGAAGGTCGATGTTTTTTTTTATTTCGTTATATAATTCATTATATGACACTACTGGCTCTAAAAACGCCTGTCCGTATGAAAATCCCCTGTCTTCCCCTGTCATCCCCTGTGTTTTCACTGTCATCCCCTGTACATTCCCCTGTGTGCCACTGTACAGAGCCCCTGTACACCCTGTCATCCCCTTTGCGCCCCTGTACACATCCCCTGTGTGCCACTGTAAGCCCCTGTCACCCCCTGTACGCCCCTGTCATCCCCTGTAAGCCACTGTATACCCCTGTGCATGCCACTGACATCCTCTGTACGGCTTTTTACTGTTTAATTTTTCAATATTATTTCTTAATTCAACTTTTGAAATCACATATGTTATATTTTTGAGCTATAAGTCAATATTTGCACTTAACAGCGCCGAATCACAAGACACACTGTTATTGTAATTTTAAAATCATGTTTTATAGTTAATAATTTATTGATACTTAAATAATCATGCTAACAACTTAAGACTTGAGATTCACTGGGTGGTATACCTCAGGTGCGGGCGGGATTATTTATGATATTGGGTGTGAAAGCCCTCAGGGCATGAAGTCCCCTAGAGCTCGGGAACATCGCCACTCCCTATATGTTTTAAAAACAGACATTGAAAATTTGACACAGAGTGATTTATTTATTTTCTAAATTTATCTAAAGATATATGTACACTTTACTTATAAATAATCATATGATTCTTAGTAATAAACATTACAATAGAAACTGTAAGATCAAGCGCGGCACATGATTTTTTTTAATTTTGTATCTATCTAAACATATAGGTGCACACTAAAACCAATAAATCAGTCAGAATGTAGAATTTATAATCTGCTATGTAACGATAGAGTACACCTTTTTTCTTTTTCTACCAAGTTCTTAATTATACCTTTATTAATTTCCTTTGAATAGCAAAATTCAGCATCAATAGCTTGTATAAGTTTAAGAAATAATTATATAAGCCTAAGAAATTATTTAAGTATGTTTGTTTACAATGTTTCTGACCGGTGTCGTATAATTAAAGGTCCGTCCCGTAAAAGGATCCGGACCTTATAAGAAGAGGTCCGCCTAACATGAAAGGTCCGAGGTATACATTTCATTTCTATCTTTTTAATTTCGAGAGTTTTAATTTTAATTCAAATTTAAGTCCCAAAGTGGAGGATACCAATTAATTTATCTTTTTAATTATTCATGTATACATGTATTTTTATAATTTCTGTTACTTTGATTAACATATTAACATATTAAAATCAGCACCCATAATCAACCCAACCACCCAGCTTGAACCATTACATGATATGCTCTCTCTCTCTCTCTCTCTCTCTCTCTCTCTCTCTCTCTCTCTCTCTCTCCTGGTGTTTCCATCATGATGATGTGTCTCTCTCCATAACTAAATAGCAATATGTAATATTTGATTAATTTGAGCACTAAAAAGCAACTTTACGGGATAAGTATGGCTTATTCTATCTTCTTAATATTCATTTTAATAATAAAAAAAAGTTTCTAATATTTAACACATTCATTTTAGGTCTTCGCCATTAAGAATGTAAACAAAATATTTGTTTACATAGCAAAGAATTGTAAGCTCAGTAAATCACTGATAACTTAACGAATGACACTCGAATTTTGGCTGCCTATCAAAATTGCCTTAATGAAGTATTGTATACATTAAAATCGGAAAAATAATTTTTGACCGAAATCGTGACCATGCCCCTTTAAAAAGAATAACATACGGAATTTGACATATGTACAGAGAAAAAAAATACTACCAAGTTAATTTTTGTTTAAAATATTTGTACATGTAAATTGCACTAACTGTTTTGAATCACTCAGATATCCCCTAAACATTAGTTTTCATTTTAATATTGTCAAAGAAAATTGAGAGAGAAGTTAAGATATACAAGTTGAGATAAAAACATCATAAATAGATCCTATAAATTATTGTTGTTAAAAGAAATATCTTCTCAAGGGAATTCAATGCATTTCTATCTCTTACATTAAAGATAAATATATGTAAATACAGTTCGAAATTTTGTTATTACAGCGAGTTTTCATGATTTTATTGCAACTGTGACACTACTTTTGGAGCAACCCTCTTATCAATCCTACAGTGTTGTGTATTTGGTGATCTGCAAAGTGTAAATGTCTCCGAATGCTATTCATGTAAAAGTCTCATTTAACGTCAAGCTCGAAATGATGTAGAGATAATTTGATGATTTTTTTTTCATTTATCACTAGCTCCGATTAAAGAATGTCATAATTTTTCTCCACTTTTCCCTTTAAACTAAATCATTATTTAATTTTTTATGTAAAGAAATGCATCTAATTTCGTGAGGTTTTGAAACGTGAAGTAGTAAAACAAATTAAAATGGTGCCTTAAAGGCGCTCAGACAGCAATCTGAAGATAATTGCTAGGCAGTTTACAAATATATTTCTGCATCAAAACGCTTTGTATCATAGCAATTTTATCACAAATTATATACCTTCTATCTTTTTTTTGAAACCTTAAAAGAGAGAGAGAGAGAGAGAGAGAGAGAGAGAGAGAGAGAGAGAGAGAGAGAGAGATTATAAATTAACAAATTATCAGACTTTTAATCCTTTTTTAAATACCTTACCTTCAGTCAGTCAAAAGATGCTTGTTAATTATAAGTACATTGTACATGTATCATCTTATTAATTTCTTTTAACTTTTCACGCCCTTAATAGTTACCACAGTTACGTATACACTACTAAGTATATTATGAATGTATACGTCCAGGTAATGCACAGATTTCAAAGGAGAGGATGTTGATATTTTTCCACTTGATCAGTGATTATATAATATAGCCACTGTACACAGCCCTTCTTGACAATTTGTAGTGCAAGGTAGCGTGATAGGGGAAAAGAGATGAAAGACACACGTGTACATGTATATATATATACACACACTTCCTTAGATCTAAATGGTCGGTCAGTGATTATATGATAGCTATATACATTGTATACAGCCCTTTTTGACAATTTGCAGTGCACGGTAGCGAGATTGGAAACAATGAGGTGACAAACACACGTGTACTTGTATATATACACACGTCCTCAGGTCTGGATGCTCGGTATAGCTACACAATAATGCAATACGTTGTTTAAACACCCCTTAATACTTTTTACCCAGTCAGTCAAGTGAAGAAACAAGAAATTGAAAATTTCGATTTTTCAGTTCTGAGAATTTAGAGCTTTAGATGCCGAACATTATTTGGCACGGTGATATGAATTAAAACTGTATTATAATATTGCTCTTTTATATTTTTCATTTTTCAAATCAAATCAATTTTAAATAAATGTAAATTTGTATATTTTTCTAATCCGAAACCCCGAACATGGTTTAAGATAAAACATGTCTGTATATAAGTCACCCCGTTACCGGCATTTGTATACAGTCATGCATTAAATCATTCATTGACCGTATCATTGCTCTATATGCATGAGGACAATTCTATACAATAATGCATATAAATAACTAAACTGGAAAATGCACACTTATAGAAGTTAAAAGTGTCAATGGACTGGTCTAATCCTCCCTTCCGACCAAAATCAACTCTCTCTCTCTCTCTCTCTCTCTCTCTCTCTCTCATGATTTATCAAAAAAATTGCTGCATGACAGCAAATACAAGCGATTTGCATGTACATGAACTTCTTAAAAACTATTTAATTTTATGCATCATTACACTGGGCAAAACAGTCAAAATTTAGGTGATCATATTTTATCGTTTTGATCGGTGTTGGTTATCTGCGCATGCTGATCTTGTTGTGTTATGATGCGCTTTAGCTCAGGCAGGTTACATGGCACAGAACAGTGAAGATTTCACGCACTCCTCCACTTATTTTTCTTTCATTTTTTTTTTTTTACAAATTACAGAACACGGTCATTTGTTTGAATGCATGTAATAGAATAAGCGGTTTATCGGTATACAAGTAAATCTTGATTTGTTTAAATGTTGAGTCATAATTATTCAAGTTTGTAATAATATTGCCCTCTATGAAATGAAAAAAAAAACAAGCACCGTCTAAAGCATGAGTGCTTGATATAAAATTTTAAATCCGAATTAATTAAAAGCTATTTATTTACTTAGCGAGCAGTTAAAGACCGTACAGGGGATGTCAGGGGCATGCACAGGGGTATACAGTGGCTTACAGGGGATAACAAGGGCGTACAGGGGGTGACAGGGGCTTACGGTGGCACACAGGGGATGTGTACAGGGGCGCACAGGGGATGACAGGGTATACAGGGGCTCTGTACAGTGGCACACAGGGGAATGTACAGGGGATGACAGTGAAAACACAGGGGATTTTCATACGGACAGGGGTTTTTAGAGCGAGTAGTGCTACTTCATGTATTCATTTCGTTTTACAAGTTATAATTCAGATTGATTTTTAAAAATACATGTTGATACCTTTTTTTTTTCAAATACAAAGCTCCTAAAACCGCAAAAGCGACCTTTTACGTCATATTTTCCTCCGCTGGCCACTTTTAAATGTGAGTAATAATTATGTCTCCCCTTTCAAAGGGGAGACATATTGTTTTTGTCGACTTTCTTCTTCTTCTTATTAAGGTCTTCCGTTTCCAACGGAAGACCTTATTGTTATTGCTTTGTTTCTTTTTAGGGTCTTCCGTTTTCAACGGAAGACCCTCTTGTTATTCTTCGGTTTCTTTTTATTAGGGTCTTCCGTTTTCAACGGAAGACCCTCTTGTTATTCTTCGGTTTCTTTTTATTAGGGTCTTCCGTTTTCAACGGAAGACCCTCTTGTTATTCTTCGGTTTCTTTTTAGGGTCTTCCGTTTCCAACGGAAGACCCTCTTGTTATTCTTCGGTTTCTTTTTATTATTATTTTTTTAGGGTCTTCCGTTTTCAACGGAAGACCCTCTTGTTATTCTTCGGTTTCTTTTTATTATTATTATACTTTTTCTTTTTTTTTCTGACTCCTTCTCGGCTTTATAACTCAAAAAGTTTCCAACCGATTTTTATGAAACTTTCAGAGATAATGTGAAACTATTATCCCTCAAAGATGTTAAAGTTTTCTCGAAAACGTCACTTCCGTTTTTACGTTACGTCATTTTTAAAATTTTCAAAAAGTCATTTTGTCCGCGGCGTTTCTCAAAAACGCTTTAAGATAGAAGCTTGAAATTTTCAATGGTCATGATTTGGTCGATTTACCTCTGTAATAAGGCTCGAAATGAAAATCTGTCACTTCCGGTCGAAACCGGAAGTGAAACAAATTTTTCGAAAAAATGAATTTTCAGATCAAATCAAAAATGAATATGTGTTTTGTAGAGCTTATTAAGCTGAATCTAACACTGAAAGCCGTTTCAAAATCGGACGATGCATTACAGAGATATCGGGGTTTAAAAATTGATTTTTCCGGAAATTTTCATTCCGCGTCCTTGGTTTAAAAAATAGCGTAATGTCCAAAGTAAAATTAACTCGTACCATAAATAATTGTTAAGTCGTACTTGAACACATTCGGATTTTTTTTGTTAAGTTGTTCTTGAAATCGGAAAGGTTTTTGTTAAGTCGTACTTAAAATCATTCGTATTTTGTTAAGTCGTACCAGGAATAATTCGATTTTTTTCATCTTTTTATTTAAGTAACTCTTGTTGTTGGTTTAAGAGCTCTGCTTCTTACAGGAACTTCCAGCTTTACTTCCGATGTTACCGGAAGACCCACTCGTTGCTTTGCAACGAGCTTTGCTCTAGTTATTATTATTATTCTTTTTCTTTTCTTCTGACTCCTTTTTTGCTTCATAACTCAAAATGTTTTTAACCGATTTTGATGAAATTTTCAGAGGTGTTTGCAAGTTGGCGTCCCTCAAAAATGTTAAAGTTTTATAAAGAACGTCATCTCCGTTTTGACGTGACGTCATTTTTAAAAATTTCAAAAAGTCATTTTGTCCCGGACTTTTCTCAAAAACGCTTTAAGAAAGAGGCTTGAAAATTTCAATGGTGATGATTTGGTCGATTTACCTCTGTAATAAGGCTGGAAATGAAAATCTGTCACTTCCGGTCGAAACCGGAAGTGAAACAAATTTTTCGAAAAAATGAATTTTCTGATCAAATGAAAAATGAATATGTGTTTTGTAGAGCTTAATTAGCTGAATCAAACACTGAAAGCCGTTTTAAAATCGGACGATGCATTACAGAGATATCGGGGTTTAAAAATTGATTTTTCCGGAAATTTTGATTCCGCGTCCTTGGTTTAAAAAATAGCGTAATGTTCAAAGTAATATTAACTCGTACCAAAAATAATTGTTAAGTCGTACTTGAACAATTCGGATTTTTTTTGTTAAGTTGTTCTTGAAATCGGAAAGGTGTTTGTTAAGTCGTACTTAAAATCATTCGTATTTTGTTAAGTCGTACCAGGAATAATTCGATTTTTTTTATCTTTTCATTTTAGTTACTCTTGTTATTGGTTTAAGAGCTCTGCTTCTTACAGGAACTTCCAGCTTTACTTCCGACATTAACGGAAGACCTACTCGTTGCTTTGCAACGAGCTTTGCTCTAGTTAGGGTCTTCCGTTTTCAACGGAAGACCCTCTTGTTATTCTTCGGTTTCTTTCTATTATTATTATTATTCTTTTTATTTTTTTTTCTGACTCCTTTTCGGCTTTATAACTCAAAAAGTTTACAACCGATTTTAATGAAACTTTCAGAGATTATGTGCAATTATAATACCTCGAAGTTTATAAAGTTTCTTTGAAAATGTCACTTCCGTTTTAACGTTACGTCATTTTTAAAATTTTCAAAAAGTCATTTTGTCCGCGGCGTTTCTCAAAAACGCTTTAAGATAGAGGCTTGAAATTTTCAACGCTTATGATTTGCTCGATTTACCTCTGTAATAAGGCTCGAAATGAAAATCTGTTACTTCCGGTCGAAACCGGAAGTGAAACAAATTTTTCGAAAAAATGAATTTTCTGATCAAATCAAAAATGAATATGTGTTTTGTAGAGCTTATTAAGCTGAATCTAACACTGAAAGCCGTTTTACAATCGGACGATGCATTACAGAGATATCGGGGTTTAAAAATTCATTTTTCCGGAAATTTTGATTCCGCGTCCTTGGTTTAAAAAATAGCGTAATGTTAAAAGTAAAATTAACTCGTACCAAAAATAATTGTTAAGTTGTACTTGAACACATTCGGATTTTTTTTTTGTTAAGTCGTTCTTGAAATCAGGAAAGGTTTTGTTAAGTCGTACTTAAAATCATTCGTATTTTGTTAAGTCGTACCAGGAATATTCGATTTTTTTCATCTTTTCATTTTAGTTACTCTTGTTATTGGTTTAAGAGCTCTGCTTCTTACAGGAACTTCCAGCTTTACTTCCGACATTGACGGAAGACCCACTCGTTGCTTTGCAACGAGCTTTGCTCTAGTTATTATTATACTTTTTCTTTTTTTTTCTGACTCCTTCTCGGCTTTATAACTCAAAAAGTTTCCAACCGATTTTGATGAAATTTTCAGAGATAATGTGAAACTATTATCCCTCAAAGATGTTAAAGTTTTCTTGACAACGTCACTTCCGTTTTTACGTTACGTCATTTTTAAAATTTTCAAAAAGTCATTTTGTCCGCGGCGTTTCTCAGAAACGCTTTAAGATAGAGGCTTGAAATTTTCAATGATTATGATTTGGTCGATTTACCTCTGTACTAAGGTTCGAAATGAAAATCTGTCACTTCCGGTCGAAACCGGAAGTGAAACAAATTTTTCGAAAAAATGATTTTTCTGATCAAATCAAAAATGAATATATGTTTTGTAGAGCTTATTAAGCTGAATCTAACACTGAAAGCCGTTTTAAAATCGGACGATGCATAATAGAGATATCGGGGTTTAAAAATTGATTTTTTCGGAAATTTTGATTCCGCGTCCTTGGTTTAAAAAATAGCGTAATGTTCAAAGTAAAATTAACTCGCACCAAAAATAATTGTTAAGTCGCACTTGAACACATTCGGATTTTTTTTGTTAAGTCGTTCTTGAAATCGGAAATGTTTTTGTTAAGTCGTACTTAAAATCATTCGTATTTTATTAAGTCGTACCAGGAATAATTCGATTTTTTCATCTTTTTATTTTCGTTACTCTTGTTGTTGGTTTAAAAGCTCTGCTTCTTACAGGAACTTCCAGCTTTACTTCCGACATTAACGGAAGACCCACTCGTTGCTTTGCAACGAGCTTTGCTCTAGTTATTATACTTTTTCTTTTTTTTTCTGACTCCTTCTCGGCTTTATAACTCATAAAGTTTGCAACTGATTTTAATGAAAATTTCAGAGATAATGTGAAACTATTATACCTCAAAGATGTTAAAGTTTTCTTGACAACGTCAATTCCGTTTTGACGTAACGTCATTTTGAAAATTTTCAAAAAGTCATTTTGTCCGCGGCGTTTCTCAAAAACGTTTTGAGATAGAGGCTTGAAATTTTCAATGGTTATGACTTGGTCGATTTACCTCTGTAATAAGGCTGGAAATAAAAATCTGTCACTTCCGGTCGAAACCGGAAGTGAAACAAATTTTTCGAAAAAATGAATTTTCTGATCAAATCAAAAATGAATATGTGTTTTGTAGAGCTTAATAAGCTGAATCTAACACTGAAAGCCGTTTTAAAATCGGGCGATGCATTACAGAGATATCGGGGTTTAAAAATGGATTTTTCCGGAAATTTTGATTCCGCTTCCTTGGTTTAAAAAATAGCGTAATGTTTATAGTAAAGTTAACTCGTACTAAAAATAATTGTTATGTCGTACTAAGACACATTCGGATTTTTTTTGTTAAGTCGTTCTTAAAATCAAAAAGGTTTTTGTTAATTCGTACTCAAAATAATTCGGATTTTGTTAAGTCGTACCAGGAATAATTCGATTTGTTCATCTTTTTATTTTTGTTACTCTTGTTATTGGTTTAAGAGCTCTGCTTCTTACAGGAACTTCCAGCTTTACTTCTGACATTAACGGAAGACCCACTCGTTGCTTTGCAACGAGCTTTGCTCTAGTTCCCTATTATTATTCTTGTTTTTTTTTCTTACGCATTTTTGTGCAGGCGATTTCTCGCAGATGGCTCAATCGATTTTCATAAAACTTTCAGATCCAATAGATATTTATTTGAACTAAAAACAAATTTTTTAATTTTGATGACGTCACTTCCGTTCTTAAGATAATGACGTTTTAGCGATTTTCAGAGGGTCGGCTTGTCCAGGGATCTCCTCCTAAACGGTAAACGATCTTGAGTTCAAACTTTCAGGGATTGTAGACAAGAGATTGTAGATGTGCTATTTGGCATTCATATTTGTCATGCTTAAACGGCGTTAAAGCTCGCCTGGTCCCGAAAATCGAGACTAAAAAAACGTCGTAATTTTTCATGGATTTCTTAGTTTATCTCTTTTCTGAAAAATATTTTGTTAACACATGTAATGCAAAAAAAGGTTATATTTACAAGACCTTTCATTTGATATCAAGAAAAAGGGGCTGGTCCTTAAAATCAGGGGACATAAGGGCTCTGAAATCTTTCATCTGTAGCCCTTTACTGAGGGGTATTTTGTGAAAAGTTATAGAAGCAAATATGTTTATTTTACAGTTATGTATCCAAGGAATGTAATGATTTTATTATGTGTTACGTAATTAGGGGTTTTTAGGGGACGAAAGTCCAACATTTTGATCACATATATCTCAGAAAGGAAAAATATTTTGAAATGCAGTATTGAAGAAAAGATGCTTAGAATGATGTACTAAATAATATGCTATTTTCAAAATTTCGTTAAACGGCCCCTATAAGGAGTTAAGGGATCAGCCCCTAAAATGTTCGTTCCCATATATCTCAAGAACGGTAACGAATTTATTAACAGTTGTTGAACAAAATGGGTTGGGATTTAAATGACCTTTTTTTGATATCAAGAAAAAGGGACTGGCCCCTAAAATAAGGGGACCAAAGGGCTCTAAAGTCTTTTGTCTGTAGCCCTTTACTGAGGGATATTTTATGAACAGTTATAGAAGCAAATATGTCTATTTTACAGTTATGTATCCAATTAATGTAATGATTTTATCATATGTTACATAATAAGGGGTTTTTAGGGGCCAACATTATAGAACTTTGATCACCAATATCTCAGAAAGGAAAAATATTTTGAAATGCAGTAAAGAAGAAAAGATACTCAGAATGATGTACTAAATAATATGCAAATTTCAAAATGTTGTTAAACGGCCCCTAAAAGGAGTTAAGGAATCAGCCCCTTAAACCTTCTTTCACATATATCTCAAGAACGGTACCGAATTTCTAAACAGTTGTTGAACAAAATGTGTTGAGATTTTAATGACCTTTTATTTGATATCAAAAAAGGGGCTGGCCCCTCAAATTAAGGAACTAAAGGGCTCTAAAAATTTTCATTTGTAGCTCTTTACTGAGGGAAATTAAATGAAAGGCTATAGCAGCAAATATGTTTATCTTACAGTTCTGTATCCAAGTAATGTAATGATTTATTCATGTGTTATGGAATAAGGATTTTTTAGGGGTCAAGAGTCCAAAAACTATGACCACCTATATATCAAAAAGGAAAATATTTTGAAATGCAGTGTAGAAGAAAAGATGCTCAAAATGATGTACTTTGCAACCTTTAAAATTTGGTTCAGTGGCTCCAATAAGGAGGTAAGGGACTGGCCCCTAAAACTTTTTTTCTAAGATATCTCAAGAACGGTGACGAATTTCTAAACACTTGTTGAACAATGCTCTTATCCCTGAAACAAAATAGTATCTGGCCCTTAGAATGTAGACCCCGTTTTTCTATTCTAAATCATGTTTAGCTGTTAAATAGCAAAATCAAGATCGAACATATATATCTCAAATTCTAAAATCAGACGGAAGACCTCCTCGTTGCTCGCAACGAGATCGTGTCTAGTTCTTCTTATTCTTCTTCATCCAAACTTGTCCAGGCCGTAACTGAAATACCCTTTTGACATTAAGACTTCAAACTTGGTATATAGGTAGATGGTATTCAGAAGGAGTGCACGCCATCAAAACTTTTGACTTGACCTATTTTGTTTTTCAAGGTCAAGCTTTTCATAAAAAATATTATCTGGACCATAACACAAGACCCCTTTAACATACAGACTTTTAACTTGTATCATGGATAGATGGTATATAACCTAGTTGAACCTTACCAAAATTTTTGACATTGACCTAGAATTTTTATTTCAAGGTCATATTAGAAAAAACTTCATTGTTCAACTCCTGAATATACTTTGACAGAAGGACTTCAAACTTTAAACAAAGAACAGCAATAATACACTTAGGTGTACTATTGAATAATATTTGACCTTGACCTTATTTTACTCAAGGTCAAATTAAGAAAAAGATAATAAAATTTTGTCTGGGTCATTACTTTAATACCCTTTGACATTAAGACTACAAACTTGTAACATAGATAGATGGTAATGGGAAGAAGTGCACGCCACCAAAAGTTTAGACCTCGACCTATTTTGTTTTTCAAGGTCAAGCTTTTCATAAAAAATATTGTCTGGAACATAACACAAGACTCCTTTAACATTCAGACTTTTAACTTGTATCATGGATAGTTGGTATATAACCTAGTTGAACTTTACCAAAATTTTTGACATTGATTTAGAATTTTTATTTCAAGGTCATATTAGAAAAAACTTCATTGTTCAACTCCTGAATATACTTTGACAGAAGGACTTCAAACTTTTAACATAGAACAATAATAATACACTTAAGTGTACTATTGAATAATATTTTACCTTGACCTTGTTTCACTCAAGGTCAAATTAAGATATAAATAATAAAATTTTGTCTGGGTCATAACTTTAATACCCTTTAACATTAAGACTTTAAACTTTGAACATAGATAGATGGTAATGAGAAGGAGTCAAGCCACCAAAAGTTTTGACCTTGACCTATTTTGTTTTTCAAGGTCAAGCTTTTCATAAAAAATATTGTCTGGACCATAACACAAGACTCCTTTAACATTCAGACTTTTAACTTGTATCATGGATAGATGGTATATAACCTAGTTGAACTTTACCAAAAATTTTTACCTTGACTTAGAATTTTTATTTCAAGGTCATATTAGAAAAAAACTTCAGTGTTCAACTCTTGAATATACTTTGACAGAAGGACTTCAAACTTTAAACAAAGAACAATAATAATACACTTTGGTGTACTATTGAATAATATTTGACCTTGACCTTGTTTCACTCAAGGTCAAATTAAGATATAAATAATAAAATTTTGTCTCGGTCATAACTTTAATACCCTTTAACATTAAGACTTTAAACTTGGAACATAGATAGATGGTATTGAGAAGGAGTGCACGCCACCAAAAGTTTTGACTTGACCTATTTTGTTTTTCAAGGTCAAGCTTTTTATAAAAAATATTGTCCGGACCATAACACAAGACTCCTTTAACATTCAGACTTTTAACTTGTATCATGGATAGATGGTATATAACCTAGTTGAACCTTACCAAAATTTTTGACCTTGACCTAAAAAATTTATTATAAGGTCAAATTAGAAAAAACTTCATTGTTCAACTCCTGAATATACTTTGACAGACTTCAAACTTTAAACAAAGAACAGTTATAATACACTTAGGTGTACTATTGATTTATATATGACTTTGACTATGTTTTACTCAAGGTCAAATTAAGAAAAAGATAATAAAAATGTTCTCTGGGTCTGGGTAACATATAGCTGACATCATTCTTTTTCAATTGTTAAATTTGCCCCATATTACAATCCTTGGGGAGAAGGGGAGACATGTGTTTTTTTGTAACAAAAAAACAACAATACCCACTAGTTCATGATGTAACAAATAGCATTCAGTTTTCAATATAGGTAACTTTGAGTCTGTTTATCTTTTATTGAAAAAAAAATTTAAAAAATGCAAACTGTTTTCAATATTTTGAATTATATTTTAATAGAAAGCGAACATCAAATTTAACCCTTACCGGTATAAAAATCGTAAATTAATATCAAGAATAACGCCTTCCATGCATATTCTCCTTTTCATCGAATTTTATGTTATTGTTATCTTAAAACCATATAATCACCATGCAACAGTTTCTATTGCACTTGTATCCAAAACAAATCTTTAAACATGGACAGATGTATTCAGATAAATCCATTGAGGTTCATCCAGTATGCACCAGCCTATAATGCACAAAGAGGATCCCAAAGGGGGTTTTGCCGTTTGAATTTGCTTCTAAAACATAATACACTTTTCCTAACTCTTTTGATGTTTAGATTTATCGGTAAATAATCACATTTTTAGAGTTTTTTTTAAAGAATTCAAAAGGCTAAAAAGAAAATTACATTCATACTTAAATAATACGTATACCTCTATGACCAAAATTCTGTGTGCTAAAAAATAACCTATTCAGTTGTATAAATATGCCTTTGAAAATCCTTGATATGCAGTTCTCAATCACTATGCACAGGTAAGGTTTAAAATGTTAATTCTTGTAAAATTGAAAATTGGAGACTGTATACTGTACAGCAAATGTTATTCAATTTTTTAAAGATAATATATTCTTTTGATATTATAAATTATTGTTAAAATGGGAAAATACGCTTGTACGTTAGGTAAAAGATATGGGAAATCTTTTTATGTATGGTAATTTGACCATGACGTTTTTTTTTGTTTGTTTGTGTTTTTTTTTTTTATTATCTTAGAAAATCTGTATTTTCTTTAAAAGTTCATAACGTTGAGAAGGGTATTGACATTCGTTTATTTTCATCAATATAAACTGTTTTAAAAAAGTATAGTGTAACGTGTACTTTCGAATTGGAAAAATGATTCAACACATATACATGTAATCATAGCCTAAAAGCAAATCAAAATGTCTAAGTTCTTCGACATTTAAACCCTAACGCCTCTTTCAGAAACGCAATTTAGATCCGACTAAATATTGGCGTAACTTAGTTACACCCTCGCAAATGTGTTCGAATGTTTTCTTTTTCGTTGCTAAGTATGTAATAAATCCAGAGGTGCTCGAGTGAAAGTTCACGAGACTTCTTTGAGATTTGTTCAGTTCAGTGAAATTTCGAGCCGAAGTATAAGTATTCGGATAATATTCTCAAAATACAAAAGTACTGGTCATTTTTGTATCATATCCTACTTTTATTTATGTTAAAACGTGAAAATCTTTTAAGATTTATGTCTTATTTAACCATCTAGCGGTTATTTATATTAAACGATAATATTGTGAACAGAGTTAGCGTTCGTTTTCAACCATGTGTAGAGTGGTTGAAAATATAAACATTGGGTTGTTTAATAAAATCATAGCCATGTTTGATGCTTATGGTGTTCATACGATGCTTTTAGAAAATTAATGGGTGTCTGTTTTGCATAAAAACCTAGTATATCGAGCTATTTATAAGGAACATTCTGCATAAAATAGTATAGTTTATTTCACTATTGATGCTATTACTATAGGTCAGGCGCGGATCGAAAATTAAACCTTTGTGGGATCTTTAATAAAGCATGTTAATTGCTGAAACAGCTGACAAAAAATATTTTTTTGTATTGTCACATTTATTTCTAGAACACTTTTTATCCACCAATTAATGATGATAAAGTTAAAAATCAAATATTTAACACTGTGCTGGATATCGGAATACATGAACTTCCAATTTCAATTCCGATAGGAAAAATTAATATCCTATAGGAAAACTACATGTCTGAAACAAATTCCTACAGGAAATACCATTCTCGTATAGGAAATATAATTCCTATAGGACTTTAAAAAATCCTATAGGATTGTCAATATTTCCTGTTAGAGAATCAATTCTCCTTTGGGAATTATCATTTTCCGATGGGATATTAATCTTTTAAGGTATTATATCTCACCTGTTAGGCGAAACACGCAAAAAACAAAAGTGGTTATATACTTTCTAGACAATGGTCTATCATTTGGTATTTATGGATTTTTCCGAAACTGCATCTTTAAAAGTGGGTGCAAAATGCCACCTTGGCATTGGCAAAATTATCTAGCACAGTGTTATTTACATTCCACATATTTTTTGCTTGTAAAGTGTGTTGAAAGCTACGACAGTTATAACACTGTAATGCACACAGGGTACTCAAAGGTTAAAATGACGAGCTTTATTATGCCGTCACAAACGGTGAACGCTGTTAACTGCAATGTCACAAGCGAAAATCAAAGTTCACGTTTGTTACTGTGGCTCTTCCATTAATATCTTTCTTAGGATAAGATAGGAATTTTAAGGTATAAATCACATTTTCAGACAAGGCATGAAGTTAAGATAATGTAAATATAAGCATTAAATCATGGGTTTTTGAAGTATACAGTCTCATAACTGCAGCGATGCTTGCATAAAAATTTTCATAACGCACTAATGCGCGTTACTCAAGTTGTATGCACACATCACTGCAGTTATGAGACTGTATACTTAAAACAATCATGATTCAATGCTATATAAACCTATAGATTTTTATATGATTACAAATACCTAGATTCTATGAAAGACTATACACACGAGGCATGATTTTTACTGCGAAACTGAAAGGGTCAAATAAAACCACTTAGTCTAAAATTTAAATGACAATAACATTCGAAGGAGTGAGTTAGTCGGACCAACGTAAGCATAAATTTACGCCATTTTGAGAAACGGGCCCAGTCCATTAAAATTCATCAAACACGAACTCTCGTACGTTCCACTTGCGTCACGCCTTGCTCCGCTAATGTTTTCGGTCACAGTCCTGACCCACATATGCTACGCTCAGCATTCAACTGACGTTCATTACTCACACACCTGGTTTAAAGCTATAACCCTCCCTGCCTAAAACCTCTAGACATATTCACTTAATACAACGAAAAAAAAAACCCAAAGAACACCCCCCCCCCCGTAAATATACTATAATACTATAAAACTGGCAAAATATATTAATAAACTTACCAGCTTAAGAAAACCAAATGACCAACCAGATTCACTGTATTAATGGCCACCACTACTACCAGACTAACGTCTGGAATTCGCCATAAACTACAAACTGGAGGACAAATTCAGCAACGTGACCGCACACTTAACAAGCTAACTGACCAAACCGGTTAAGGAAGGAGTCTTTTCTGGATTTCGACTCGTCAAACGTAAATTTGATTAATTGTTCATTGAATCAAAATGAAAAGAAATTAAAGTACTATATTTTTCTTTCTTTCTTTCTGTCATACAACTTGGCATAGAAAAAGTAATCAAAGTTTAGAATCTAACAAGGACTATATTTTTGGCGTACTATTTGCACAGGAAAATATCACATGTTTCGAAATTCAGAATTTTTGCAGATTAATGAGTCTGTTTTAGCATTTTAAAAACAATAACATAAATGTTGGTTTTTTTTTACTAATGTGAACTAATGATATGATACTTGGGTATCAGAATAGGTTTTTAAAATATGATTTGCCTATCAAATTACATTTTTATAAGCTCTTTAAAGCGCCAACTCTATACATTGATTTTTGTGAAAAAATCACTAAAATCAATTTTTTTTATTAAATGATGAATATATTTAATTTAGCTTTTCTGTCAATTTATATATTTATATAAAGTCTTCATAATACATATAAATCAGAGAAATTTTATTATTGGAAGCATAAAAAAATAATCATAAGAAAAGTGCACTTAAGCTATAGAGAATGGGTCTTTTTTCAGTGCCGTTTTTATGTAGAAAATATCAACAAATTGCTTTTTTCTCGTAATAGTTAAGCACTAATGGAAGCTTCTGATTTATATGCACGCTTAAATTTACAAAAATTAGCATACAGTTTAAAAAATTGAGGATTTTTAAATGCCTATAAATAAACTAAATCCGGAAAAATCGAACCAAACCTGTACTTGAATTGTGTCTATTTAAATCAGAGGGAGAGACATTTAAATCAACATTGCTCTATTGGTGGATCGATTGGCGCGTTTGCTGAATTATACTTTATGCATCATTTTACGTCTGAAAAAAAAATAGAAAAAAGCTATGAAGTTGCATATTACCATAGTGACCAAACAAACATTCCTGACCATACAAAGATGACGGAAAGCGATTTGAAACGTGTCAATGTTTTACAGTGGACACATTTGACAAACGTTTACCTAAATAGAACCCACGTGATTGTTTGAAATAATTTATTCAATGCGTGGGTTCAAACATGGGTCACGCAGGTAATAGCTTTCGCTTGCTAAAGGAACAACTTTGAAATATTTTATACGTTTTTAATTTTTTTAGGTACCAGCCTAATGTAGTACAAACGTCTTACTTTCACAGGAGTTTTCTAAATGTATAATGCGTATTTTGTTTTTTTCACAAGTTTGTACTCGGTTAGGCTGACAGTAAACAAAGGTTTTGAAATGAATGCCCGTCCTCGATTTACTATACAAAATCACGAATGTCTGCTGACCCCTACTATGTTTTAAAGCTTCGTGCTTTTTATATACAATAAATTCAGTGCTAAAACTTGTTAATTCTTAAGGAATAGATATCAATAGATAATGTTAGTGAAAAAATATGCTAATTTGAATCTCTATTTTTTCACTTTTTACCGGGGCCCATAAGTGCACTCGTCCTTTCTTTAAAATTCAAATGAATTAGAGGAAATGCGGGCTAAGCAATATCAATTTTAGTATATATATTTATTCCAATTTAGTAGTATAAGCTGACAGGTATTCTGATATTCTATCATTTCATTGAAGATTAGAATCTTCAAATCTTAAACAAATTTCTACAGAACTACAAAGAGCTACACTATCTTTATCATCCTTTACGTTGAGGAAAAAGGAAGTGACCTTGACCTGACCTTTATGCGAAAACAAAAAGGTCAAATTTGATTAAACTCATAAAATCATTTGGTAATATGATCTGTTTGACTGTGTCAAAATTTCATGAATTTCTTATTAAGGTTTTCCGCTCTCAGCGGAAAACCTTACTATTATTCTGAAAAATTTTCAAATTTCTTATTATTTTTTTTTCTTCTAGACGCCAACTTTGATTTTTAATATCTCACTCGTTTGTTCACCGATTGTTTTCAAATTTTCAGGACTGATAACATGCCGCGTAATGTTGTCGTTGCATATTTTAGTTGAGAAAAATCCCTATCCGGTTTTGAGTTATTCCCCTTTTAGTAGAATTTAACGACTTCTTTTGTCCAGGGGGTTTAGCTTTAACGATGACTGGCAGAGTCTCAAAGATGGGCTGGTTTGGAAGCTAATACATTGAATTTGTGCGAGATATATTTCATTTATTATTTAAATGCAAATAAAAGGGGTGGTATAGATGTTGAAACAAAGGTAAGAAAAAAAATCAAAAAAATTCGCGTATTTTCCGTGTTAGTTTTCTACCTGATAAAAATTTGTTATAACATGTATTTTAAAAGTTCTTGGTCTTACCCAGACCTTTCATTCGGTATACCGAAAAAGGGGCTGGCCCTTATAATTAGGGAGTTAGAGGCGTCCAAAGTTTCTTGTCAATAACTTAAAAAGGAATTAACATTTCTTATGCATTATTGAAGCAAAGTTGTAAAGAAATTAATTTTGAATCCTTCTATTGTATTCAATTTAATGTTTTCGTAATTTATAGTCAGTATTTGCAGAAACAATTGCTGTCAGTTCGGTCCATTTTTTGTGGGGGTGCGCACGTTTATGAGGTTATGAAAGAGCTTCTTGTAATGCACTAACTGATACATGTAGCGCGCAAAAATAATTCCACATAAAATTCCCAAATGTTTTTATACATATGTACATTTTCATTTCATATAGATAAACCTCTTTGACCTTATTTTTGTTGTTTGTTTCATAAATGTGCCCCTGTCTATATTTAGATGCATTACGAGACTCAGGTAACCGATCGATAGGAGAGTCGCTAGCTGTATTCAGGCCGTCGCCTAGACGACAGTGCATGTGCTTGTAGAGCTGGACGTACACGATTAACGCCCCACTGTGTTACTGTAACAGAGACAATTTGAATTGTTTCAGTACTGGGAGATGTGTTAATAAAATGGTTCCAATGCATGGTAATTAAATTCAACTTTTCTACAATACGTATACACGGCCGTCATATAAAGCACAATGTGTATTACTGACATGACAAATGTACGCTGGCAATTTAAACGAACGCAGGATTGCTCCAGATAGAACAATTCTTTTAAAGCAAAAAAAAAAAATACTGATTTGCGATGGATATAATATAATTATCATCGTGGAGATGATTTTAAAAAGTGAACTTAATATTCGTATACGATAATATTTGAATCCAAAGCCGCTAGTTTTAAGTTACGGTTATTAGGGATATTAATTATGACTTGCCCCGCGTTTCAGGTTTTTTACTTGCAAAACATCTACAAACGAAAATACCAAACAACCTTCAGCAGCAACTTATAAACTATTTATTCCATACACAATTCTAAAGAGGTAATTAAAAAAAAATTATAAATGCTTTATACTTGTATTCGCTATCTTCCATGGAAAAAAGTGGCATGGAAAAAATGTTGTTCAATGTTCATCAAATACGCTGCAGCCTTAGCAATCGAAAATAATTAACAAACTGTATATTGATAGATTGACATATCAACAAACCTTCAGACCCGCGATGTGTTTTCTTACAAGTTCTATAAAACGTAGACTCAATGACTGAATTCTTTACCGTTTTCCGTCTGGGTTATTTTGAATCACGTGTGTACGTTATGTGTAGCCATATAGATGAACACTTTAAGTGTTTAATTTTTAAAAGAAATTGTGTACATGCAGAGCAATGCAATGCTAGGACAATAAAATTCCAACAATGTATATGTTCTACAAATAGCGAATGTATGACGAAGTATTTGGGTGTTATATTTTAAACAAATATAAGTATTGCTTTCTTAAAAGCTTGCATTACTCAACAAAGTATTTTATTGGAATCATTCTTAGTTACCTTAGCTGCATATATGTACCGCTCGGTCTGTATCCCGGAAAAATTGACTACCATCCGAAATTTTTCATACAAGGTCTACAGACTTGCAGCTAACATTACCTTTAAAAATACATTTTAGAATTTGCCGTAGTTTATAAATTCATTAAAAAGACGCACAGAATCAAGTGGCACTATGTCGTTTGATATGGGATTTATGACGTCTATTTATATTGTTTTCATTAAAATTATTTCAAGCTTGTGGGTGGAATGAAATCAGTTTCACATGTTATATGACATAAAGATGTCCTCTCCCCACTTTTTCTCGAAGCAATTTTTTTTTATAAAATTTACATGAAAAAATTGAATTATCATGGATTTGCCCCCCCCCCCCTCACCCCCCCCCCCCCCATTTTAGTAGCATGTAAAAAAAAAATGGTATGAAAATTATGAAATTATGAGTGAAATTTTGAAAATTTTGGAAAATTCAAAAAAAATATTCTTTTTTTGCTTGTCAAGATTTGTTGGATGAGTTTGCCCCCCCCCCCCACCCCTTTCAAAAACGATGCTACGTGCTTGGAAATTACTCATTTCTTTATTCCCCTCTTTAATAAACAAACTAGAAAACATAACCGATTCGGATAAATATAATTACATGTATCAAAAATAAACTTTAAAAACAAACTACACATTCATCCTTCACCCACAATATTGCCTTTTCGATATTTGTCATCGTTGTAGACCCGTGTAACAATCTGTTAAGTAGGTGCTTGCATAAAAAAGAACCCCTTGCTGATCTACATTTTCATTAACGCATACAAAGAAAAAATATATTTTGATTTATTATTGAATTTCTTTTGATGTAAAAAAAAAAGAGAAGAAATTGGTTCTTAGTCTCTCTTTATGCCTGTTTGTTAGCGGTTAATCCAAGTTGATTTTGAATATCCTTTTGTAATTTAAAAAATGCGATGTAAATTTTTTTCATGCAATATTTCGGATAAAGCAATGAAGAGTTGTTTCTTGAAATTTTATTAGACATTAAAATTGTAAAATGCTTAAATTGAAAATTGTCCCCGATTTCTTTCCTTTTATTTTTAAGGTAAAACTTTATTGATTTAAAAAATGATTCTTTGAGACAAACAAATTGACATAATCAATAAGAGTTTGACAATCTCTAACTGTAGGTCTGTAGCTTTTAGTCAGAAAAAGAATCGGATGGACGACCTAGGACACAGATCGTCCTTCCGAATTTCTTGAAAATTGCCATTATTTTCGTACGCGGACGCAATACTCACCGAGACTAAATGGTTCGTATCTTAAGTTTTAACTTTTAACTGCTTTGAAAGGTAATATTGGTTTTCTGATAATTATGAACATGAATAATTAAATAAAAATGGTTAAAATTACAGTAAAATTACCGGCATCGGTCTTCTCCGTGCGCGGATCTAGAAGGGGAAGGGTTCCTGACCCCCCCCCCCCCCCCCCAGCGAAATTTCTTTCAATTACGTGTACATTATAAACTTACTAAATATGCCTCGGACAATCCTTGGCAAACTCAAATAACCGTCTGACTTTTCAACCCCCACCCCGGAAAAATTTTCTGATCCGCGCATGTTCCCCCTCCTCGAAATACAAAATTATTCTTCAAAACCCCTTGTAAAATTTCCAGAATCTCCGCATATATACTAAGAGATTCATTGGCGCTTGCGTTCGATAAAATGCGTGTAAAACATTTGCCAATGGTCTTTTTACCTTCGTACCGGGCATAACCACAGTCCCACTCTGTGAATAAAATGCGGCGAATCAAACTAGAGACAACGTGTTAAGATCTGTATTTGCTTATGAACATGTAGTATCATCGTGCAAAATGCACTGTTCAATTATAATTTTTTTTTTACTTTACTTGTAAAATTCAACATATGTTTCGTAATTTTTTCTCACAATTTATTTCTTACATAGTTGCTTTTTTTATTTAGTGATTGACACTTTTCAGACTTTATATGTGATTTCAAAGAGACAGAGTGTCATGTCTCAAGGACTGTAAATCTCTTAAAACAACATTGTGCAATTATCAGATTTTCATTTCTTGGACATCAAAGACTCATTGAGTTTATTTAATTATTTTATATCTGTGAACCTTTCACTCAGCTTACTTATATCATTACCTGTCAATTGCAATTTATACTCATTGTTAAGATTCTTATAAATAGTTATGTACAATTGTCAATGTGCAGTCTGGAATACGGCGGCCAGCCCCGGCCACGTCCGACTCTCCCAGAGTCTTGAGTCCGGAGACCACTTCTGGCCATATCCGACTTGTTTGTAACCTGTCTGTCTGTTAAATTGTTATAATGTTGCCATCGTTGAGTCTCGTCCAATAATGTGGAATCCTGCATCAATTGCCTGTTTATTTCTCTGGAACTGTATACTGGTGGACCTTCGGGAATACGGCAAACCTACCCTTCGTTTTAGCTTACGGCCCACAGCGCGCCCCAACCTTTTACCTTATACACTTTACGCCAACATTCCCTCACCCGGTTCGTACTGCACACGACCGATGAAGATCCAGACGAATTCTCTATCACCGTAAAATCTACGCGGTCACAGAAATATAATACCTTGTTCCTCAGTGTTTACACATCTAATATTGTACTATGGTCAAATATCAATTTTTTGTAATACGTCACAAGTATGACGCAGCTACGACGGAAAACCTAATCGTTGCTTGCAACGAGCTCGTCTCTAGTTATAAGAAGTATGTTTGATAACGAAAAGACTCCTTCCTTAAGCTAAAAATAGCCCTATTACAAATACTCTTGATTGGAAATATGGAACACAACTTGGCTCAAAATAACAATTATTTACATGAACAAATATAAAACTAAAAAAAATTGAATTTAACTCCAGCACAGTTATTCACATATCTATCATCGAAATTCTAAGCTCAAATTTCTTTGTTATGTAAACAAAGCTCGAGCAGGAGCAAAACAGCAGGAAAGTATAAAACCTTGATGTACATTAAAAATATTTGTTTGAATTTTTGATATAAAAAGAAATCATTGAAAATAATCAATATTAAATTAATAATAGAAATATAGGAAACATGTAACAAATAACAAAAATAGAAAACAAACAAACAAAACTATATTGCTAAGTGAATGATCTTGTAAGTTAATTGCACCATTTCTGAAACTTATATGTTTTTTGTGACAAACTTATATATGAAGTTTATTGTTATAATAATAAAGAAAAATTAACAAACCACTCAACTTGATATTTAAAAAAACTGCTTTTATGATATTTTTTTCTAATTTATTTTTTAATGACATAATCATAAATGCTTTTCGCCATGACAGTCGTAAAAGACGTCACGCCTTGTTTTCACTTACCTTTTTCAGATAATAAGATGTGACCATAGTGACAAAGCGGAAAAAAAAGAGAAATAAGCATCAAAACAAAAAAAAAGTACAGTGACTATTTGTTAAATTTACTTATATTATTTTTATCTTACTTTTAAACAAACCTTTTTAAAGGCAAGTACATGTACATTAAGATGAGCTTCCTATTTTTTTTTAATTGAATGCATTCTTGTACATGCATCCCTATGCATGTTGTAATGTTCTTATAAGCATACCTTTATTATTAGTGAAAATTGCAAATCTTGATTAATTAAATTAATATTGTTTGATTTTTGTAGATGGCATACAGTATGGAAAGCGAAACAATTGAAACGTTTCTACGAGGCTTGGGATTGGATAATTTGATCACATCATTCAAAGAACATGATATTGATGTTGACTTGTTAAAGGATTTGTCTGACGAGGAACTAAAGGATTTATTAATGAATGAAATGAAAGTAACCACAGGCAATCGTTATAGGATTACCAAAGGGATACAAAATTTGAAAGCTGGTCGTATGTATATTACATCTCTGTGTTAAAGACATTTTTATTGATTCACACACAACTTTTGATTTCTTATTTTACAAGTAAATTTACCTTGATTAATCGTTTGATAAATATGTATAAAAAAGTGTCCTTTCGAATTTAATTTTATAAACTGTACACGTAAACAATTTTGATTTCGATATTACAGAAAAAGCTCATGTTGATAGATCAAGTTATGCAGTAGATTATATCAATCTATGTGCATCTATAAAAATGTCATATTTTACTGAAGAAATTAAAGATAATATGTTTTTACCCTTTATCTAAAAAATAATAGAATAATGCGTACATGCAGACAATCTTTTAGACATAGATTTCTCAAAAAAGGTGTCTTTTTTAATATCTTCTAGTGTGTAAATATTTTTTAATGAGAAAATCCAGTTTAATCATCTTATTTTGTGGCTTTGGTAGATATAAAATCTACAAGAATGAAGTGTCACTGTGCCAATTTGTATTTCCTTTTGAATGAGACTGAAGAAAACAATTGTGTAATTCTAATAATCTGGCGTTTTTTAAAGGGGCTAGCGGATGTTTTTTTTAATTAAGAAATCTAACTTGCACTAGAAGTACTGATGGTTATGTGTATGTTAATGATATAATAATTTTGTATTTTATAAATATTCAACGAAAAATCATCCAATTCCTTTAATTCCTTTATTAGCAAGAACACCAAAAATTGAAAAAGAATTGAGAATCAATGAAAATTGTAGGTATTCAAATTTTGTCGATTGCTAACGGCGGTGCATTTGTAAAATAAGTCTACTTTTCTGGAGTTAACGCCTATGTCGTTAACTGTACCCCGGGGATGATGTTTTTAAAAAAAACCTTCAATCTACACTACCCGAGTATGCTTTCACACTACTTTAAGTTTTCTGCCCAAATGTGTTTTTGAAATAAATTTTAAAAAACCCCAGAACTCTCATTTAAGTCTACACAGAAATTAATACTACATTGGCAACAATATCAAATATTTCATGAGTTTGCTTCTACAAATAAAATAAATATCTTAGTTTTTAATAATAAAAAAAAGGAAAGTCTGTTGCATGTACCTTTTGTAAAACAGATGAAGAGAGTATTTATTATTTATTCTATGAATGTATATTAGTAAAACAACTGTAGTGTGAAGTTAAATAGTGGATTTTGACACAGTTTGAAATCTTAATTCAATTAATATACAACCAAGTCATTTTGGAAAATATAAAAATAATAAGAGAAAAATATAAATTTTCAAATTGATTGCTCTTGTCGTAAAGCAATATTTTTCATGTAAAAATTAAAGTAATACCCAATAAACATGCACAGGAAAAAGCCAAAATGGAAATGCTTTTAATTGAAAAATATTTGCTGTTGAAGAAAATGTAGATAAAGGAATATGAAAGCCACCTGCAGAATATTTAAGAAAAAAATGTAGTTATATTGATATGGTCAAGTTTTCTCCTTGTTGTTTTTGTTTGTACTTTTTCAATCCTGTGAACCTTCATATTATTTCAATTGTCCTTAATTGAGTATAGCATGGTTAATACATGCATATGT
The DNA here is from genome assembly GCF_902806645.1 of Magallana gigas. NCBI lineage: Eukaryota > Metazoa > Mollusca > Bivalvia > Ostreida > Ostreidae > Magallana > Magallana gigas. Next base: position 19,289,247 of record NC_047566.1, read on the forward strand.
AAACACTACCTGCATCTCTCTCTCCTATTCTCTCTCTCTCTCTCTCTCTCTCTCTCTCAAAATCAGCTTTCAATTCACATAAACCGTAAAACCATTTGCGGCGGTACAGAATTCCACACAGCGAAAATCGCTGTAGTCTCAGATAGAAACGAAATGCGCAACCGTCCTCCTTCTATGACATCTAAACTCATTCTGTTCTGTCTCACACGCGTTCCCTCGGGAAGGCCCTTCCAATTATCTCTCATTCCGCAGACTAGCCCAAAACTCAATCAACTGCTCACTTTCACTTCTCAGAACTCTATCTTGCACAATAAACAAATGACAACTAAAGATGATAATTTACAATTGATAGACTTACGTTCGCTCTTTCTCACTTTCCTAACAAGCTGAAATGATACTCTTGGAAACAGGGCTACAACGCCTTACGTCGCGCACCTGCAACATTATCAAACCTTTCATACAACATATTTCACCAAAAATTTATTAAAGATAACTAACCCAAAGGAATGGCCCTGCAAAAATTAACGCCGATAAACAGTGTCTACCTAGTTAACAGTACCTTGGGGATAATGTTTTAAACAACGATTATCAACGATATATATATATATATATATATATATATATATATATATATATATATATATATATATATATATATATATATATATATATATATATATATCTACATGATGTATAGACCGTAACAATTTAAATTAACAAGAGGAAATTAAGATAAATATCTTTACATGTATATAGGTCACTCCAAATAATCGAAATCTTTTTGAAAAAATGTTCCAGGTACATATCTGATTGAAGTGATGGCAGAATATTTATATTTGTTTCATCTGTGTATCTCTTCGTATGACCTCGTTAGAAGTGATAGGTCTTTAAACGTCAATCGAAATGTACAAATTTTAACTTTTCCTGGCGTTTATCCTATAGGACACAGAATGGTATAAGGTCACTTTAGTTACTTTAGTCACTCGGGTAACCTATTGCCGTTGGTCGTGCATTCTTACCAACAATCTTAAATTTGGCGATGGTACTAAGTTGACCGCCAAGGCCTTTGGGCTGATGTTTTGTATTTGTATTTGTTAACATCTTTCCATTGTGATATTACAAGTAAGGCTTTTACTTTTTGATTCGTTTCATGCTAATGGAAATTTAATGCAATGGAACACTGAATCCTGAAAAAAAATAAATTTATTTATGAGCAGCATGTACTTGTGTAAATACTGATTTTATATATTAAATTATATATTTATTTATTTATGTATCGTGTTAGTATTATGGGATTCGTTATATTTAATTATCTCTTTTCACATTATATGATAAACATATTTTATTACTAAAACGACATTTTTTTCTGATTTGACTTTCTAAAGGGGGCTCTATGCAAACAGAAATGAAAGGTAACATTGAATCAAAAGGGCATTCCGATGGAAACAAAAATGCCAGGTCAGGTAAGCATCTGTAGAAAAAAAACCTGGCGTTAAGGACAGTCACAGATCTCACTTTATACATTTTAGAATTAAAGCTTAAGGGGCATGGTCACGATTTTCGTCAAAAGTTATTATATATAAATACACTGTAGAAGTACATAATTTCGTTAGGGCAAAATGTCGTTGTTTTTTAACCATATAAAATTCTATTAGCATTTAATTTCGTCAGATCGTAATCTCTTTGTATTCATTTATACTTCGGTTAAAAATTCGTTTTTGATTGAATTTCGTTGATTTATACCGCCGACGAAAATAACGAAATTAAATCCTCAACAGATATTTCTGCTTTTTCAGTACTTATAAATTGTATTTAGTATTATGTGCAAAAGACGAATAGGGACACATATAATATTCTTATCTCGTAGTTAAAAAAGGTCTCGTAGAAAAGGTCTCGTTATTACGAGTTATTTATCTCGTTATGACGTGGAAATTTCTCGTTACAATGAAATACATAGTACATTGTAGTTGCTATTTGTTTAATTATTGTGAAAAATACATATGTAATAAGTATTCCTTGTTTATCAGATCCATACCCAATAGTCGATTTATTGACCCTTTCAGTCTGCATGTATTACAACCCTACTTCGAAGTAAATATCTACGGAAGCGTGTACGGGCCTACCCTTGTGTTATAACTTATACATTATAAACTTTTTTATTCATGCAGATATTTTGCATTCTATTGAGGTGAGTTAACAGAAATTTAATCACCTTTTTGTAATTTATCAGTTTTCTTGCTATATGCTATATCGACTTAACAAAATACGGATAATAAGATAATTCAAAAATGGGTTTTCGTCATATCGAGAAAGAAATTTTGACATAAAACAATGAAAATTTATACACTATAGATATATTGATATATATATATATATATTCTCATTTCTTGGGAACTTATTGCGAAAATATTTTTTTATCGAATGAATTTTGCGAAGGCGGGAGTTTCGATGGTACGTCATCTCACTCGGAATCTAGCTCTAAGAAATACATGTAGACTGACATTTGTGGAATCATTTGAATTCGTGTATTCTCAATTTTCATGAACTTCGTTGATCCTGTCATCCACATGAATTCAAATCCACAATGAATCATAATTAATATTATTGAACAGTCCAACCCTAAAATTATAATAATAATTCAATTAACCGATCGACAAGGCTTGTTTCAACTATCTGACATCAAACTGATATTACACGATCTTGAAGCAATATCATTTGATGACAACCCATCCTCCAAACTTCAATGTGACCTAACTACAATATCAAATGATATTATGATTTTATGCATAAAGTAATTGTATAAGCGTTGTATTTTCTAATAATCATCATTTGATGTGAGTCTTTTTTTATTGGCGTGGTGAAGAGACTCACGTCAAATCATGAACATGAGAAAATGCATCACCCATGCGATCAGGTCCTGTATAATATCATTTAAAGGCAAACACAATTATCTTATATTTTTCGACGTTTATCAAAATGAAACTTTTGGGGGGGGGGGGTTAATATAATACGTGTAAGTAAAGGGGTTTAGGTAGTTTAAATGTTATGCCATCGGTCTCAAAACTCTTATCACATGTTTAATAGGGAGTAACCCAAACATCGAAGATTATAACGATCTGCTTTAATATAGACCATGTAGCACCCCCTCTAGTGTTACGATATCGAACACTAAAATGAATTGCTATCGATATAAAGTAATCACTGTTCTTTGTTTTTGATTTATATCAAACTGTCAAATGTAGGCTACATGCCGTCTACAGCTAGATTCAAAGTGGGGTGACGTTAACGTTAACGTACCATCATAATTCCCGCGCCCGTGTAGTTCAATCGATAACAATATTTTTGAATATGTCCTAGAAACGAAAGCAAATTGATATCGACATGACTAGAGAACCTTTATTTAAGTGTTTTTTGTCTGAATTTCTATCTCAATATAATTAAATCACATTCTTAAATCAACATTTCAAACTTCATAATGTAAAGTCGATAACGCAGATAGCAATACATCTGGTAAAATCCATTGATGTGATTTTAATTACACAGAAATCACAAGATACAATTCAATTCATTTGCATAAATAAAAGGTCACACTACTTTATATGTTAACAATTCAATAATAAGAGGCCAATGGGCCATATCACTTACCTCAGGAACAACCAGCTTAATGATGTCATAATACAAACTATCTGGACAATGTAGTATAATACATGTAGATCCTGTATAAATATGAATCCATTTCCTCCTGGATATTCTTTTATTTATAATCAAGTTCCTTTTTTAACAGAATGATTTTATCGTCATATCACATGGTGAGCATTGCAGTTCTCATGAAGATCATAAACAATAGTTTATATGTGGGATACAAACCTTAATCAAACTCTTAACCCCTCGTGTGACCCAAGAATCGGGTCAAAGTCTAAACAATTTCAAAGAATCACATGGCTGATTTGTTTCTGAGAAGGATATTTTCATGGACCAACCCTTCCCCCGGGGTTTCTGATTTTCACCACTTTGAATCTATACTACGAAAGGATGCTTCCACATAAGTTCCAGCTGTCTTGGGTGATTAGTTAAAGAGAAGATTTTTAACGATTTAATCTATATATTCCTAAATACGTAAAATTTGACCCCCCCCCCCTCCCATCGTGGCCCTACCCTACCACTGGGGATAATGATTTTCACAACTTTAAATAAACACTACCCGAGGATGCTTCTACAAGTTTCAGCTTTACTGGCTGATTAGTTTCTGAGAAGAAGATTTTAAAAGATTTACTCCATAGACCTGTATTCCTATGCAAAATTTGACCCCCCAAATGTGGCCTCCCCTACCCCCCCCCCCCCCCCATATGGCCTCCCCTACGCGGGGGTATTAAGGAAGCATATGGGCAATTAAGCGTCTTATTTTGACTGTTATATTCAAAATCGTGAAATTAAATAATTATTTTGAATAAGATCAAAAACTTAGTATTATCCTTTAAAATAGACGTCAGTGCAAAAACATAGGTTAGTACATTACTGCCACATTGGTACATTATCACGTGACAACTATAAATAACTTACGTATATTTCTTAATATAAAATAAGATAGAACAACACTACCCCCACGGTTTCCAAAATAAAATAAGCATACCAAGTGAAAGCAAAACATCTAAGTTTAATCAAAACCGCTGCTAGAATCCTATGTTTGTCCTTATTAAAAAGTTATTTACCCGGTTCTAGTAAAACCTTTCCAACTTTTATATAGTTTGCACAGAACACTGCAAATTGCATCAAAACAACACACAACATGTGATTCTAGCAGCACTTTTCAATCTAAGCATTGATCAAACTAACGATACGTATAAAATTTCAAGTTCAATATATACGGGGTAGTGTTGTTCTAGTCGGATTTTTTCATCGTAAACAACGACAGAGGAAAGCCTGGCCGAGAAATAAAAGCAAATTTACATACCTTTTAGCAAATGATTGAAAAAACTAACATATCTCCCAGTATTCTTATGTTTAATTCTCAATATATCACACCACAATACTTTATTAGAGATCTTAGATTAGTTATATTTTGAATATGTTTACAATGCTTTCCGATCAAATTCACATGACATTCAACCATATGCTTCCTTAACACCCCCGCGTACCCATGTGGGTCATGATTTTCACAATTTTGATCTACACTACCTAGAGTGGTGCCACAAAGGTTTGAGCTTCCTCGCTGAATAGTTTCTGAGAAGAAGATTTTTAAAGATTTACTCCATATATTCTTATGCAAATTTTCGACCCCTAATGTGGCCCCAACCTACCCCCGGAGGTCTTGATTTTCACGACTTTCTATTTGCACTACCTGAGGATACTTTCAAACAAGTGTCAGCTTTCCTGGCCAAGAAGTTATGAAGAAGAAGATTTTTGAAAATTTCTCAAAACTTCAATATCTCCTATTGCTTATTATCTCCCCTTGAAAATAGGACGTGGTCCTTAATTTTCAACAATTTCAATCCCCTAAACCTGAAGGTGCTTTGTGCCAAGTTGTTTGAACTTGGCCTAGTGGTTCTTGTAAAGATTTTGAAAATATGAATGTTTGCGGACAGACTGACAGACAGATAACATACAAAATGTGATCAGAAAAAATCATTTCAGTTTTCAGCTCAGGTGAGCTTTAAAAGAAGGACAGCTTATAAGTTGAAACACAGCAAGCGTTGGCCCCGATACGCTTACGAAAATATCAGGTAGCCTTAGTCATTCAAACTCTATTCCGTAAGTTACATGTACTCATATATACATGTATATAGTTTCAATCATGAATTTAAGGTGGAATATCCCCCTGATAAGAGAGATAACTTCTGTAGAAAATAATCTCACTTTGTTTCTGTTAACTCCCAATTATTAAGGCATGTAGCTATAAGGGAAGCAGTGCTGGGCCCCAATTTATGTTGGAAGGCGACATTTATTTAATGTTCAATTATTAAAAAAAAGAAAAATTGAATCAAACGAACTAAACCCAAACTTTTGGCAAGTGAAAAAAAGTAAAGAAAACTTTCACCAAAAAAAATGTAAGAAGCGAATTATATTTATCAAAATTTTAATAAGGCAGTGTCTACATGTATACCCCTTCCCCTCCCCCAATGGATAAATTTTTCTTAGAAATTTTACTAAATTTTATGTACTAGTTCAGTACATGAACAGTACGTGTTTGATGTTTTAGACCAGAGAATTTTGGATGAAATTTTGCTCTCTCTCCCCATTTATAGCAGTGCTCGTTTACAAAGGTGAATGAATTATAATTAAGAAAAACGTGACCAAGACTATTGCAAACTCTAGGCTTAATTATCACTGTTTGAAACATAACATTTCAAATGTTCAAAATTGAATATGGGTTTTCCTATCTGAGAGAGCAAATATGGGACAACAAAATTAAACAAATAATAGTTTATATTTTATTCAAGACAATATATCCCTATATTGAGATCATACCAATTACTGGAATATCATTCATTTTATCCCCTTTTAGTGTTATAACAAAATGCTCTTACGACAGGTTTACACTTTTAGCATTTCTAAAATACTAAGTATATGGATCCATTCACATGAACTATTATCTTATCTAAATTTAAAAACAGAAATCATTTCTGATTATATAATTAGAAATTGTGACAATCTATCAAGTACTGTATGCGAAATATGTATGTACAATCTTCAATAGTCTATGATAAAGAAAGATAACTCTTGCTAATTGAAACAATTTTTGTTACAAACCTATACAACAAAGTGCTATTCTGAACTAAAGAGCACCGCTTCATTATGTTTTTTAATATGAATTGGCAATGTATATAACTATATATTATTTTCATATACATTTAATATTTTTAATTTTACTTTGCGATGGTAACATTTTGCTTTTTCTATTCACTATGTCTAGTTTTCTTCATAACATGAGTAGACACATTATCAATTTTTGAAAAATCTAGCAGCGCTTCATCACTTCAACTTTGTTTCATCTGAATCTATTGATATTGACTTTCATGAAAATCAATATGAAATTTTTTTAAAAAAGATATGGCAAAATTAATAGCAGAGGGATATTACACCTTAAGGGTGTATTCTTGTCATCAATTTTTACCCCAAGTGGGTCTCCATATATGAACATGTCGTAAAATTCAAGCTGTTACAATTTTCAACAAAACTTCTTAAATAAATAAAATGAATCAAATTTTACACAATAAACCCTTATTAAATGCATAAGTGACAAAGGAATAGGTAAAATTATGTCATTTACGACATACCATAGTCGGCGCGAACAACAATATGGAGAGGGAAATCCGAAAGGAGAAAGGGTCGCTTCGTTTTAAAGCGATGTGAACAGCAGTACAAGTCCTCCGAAAATGACAACTGAGAGATGAGGAAAGATGGGGGAAAAAATTCAAACAAAATAATCGCCAACACAATTATTTTAGAACTGCAACTAACGAGCGAAATGAGTCAGAGGAAATTCCAGTAGAGAAAATCGAGATAGTTTACAGCAAAAATGTAAGTCATCAGTGCTTTTAGACTTAGTATAGTTAAAATGGCAACGTTTATGTTACACTATGCCCATCATATAATTTCTAGTATCGCATTTATATGATCTTATAGATCAAATCATCACCATTACAACAAGCAGGCGATACATGTGTATATGGCGGCCCGTGCGGTTACCGAAATGGCAATTTTATGAAAAACACAAAATTTGAATGTTTATATAGTAACTATTTTCATTTTATTTTAATTGTCGGCAAGTCTACAATAGAAATAAACCTTGCTAATAAACAGGAGATCATAGTTTTATCATTTTAATAGTGTCAAGTTAAATGCAGTTAAAAAAATATGAAAGGGGACAGCTTATATACAAATCAGTATTGATTTATTGAGGGTTTTTTAAAGATGATCCTCTAAATATATTCTAGCCAGTCAATGGTTTAAAATAAATCACTGGTCAATATTTTTTTCTGAGAATCTTACATTTAAATTATAATTTAAGTCTAAGAAATTAAAGCATTGTATGTATGCACTATACTTTTTGCAGCACTAATACAATATAAGTCACAATAAATATTAAATGTGACAATGATTAATTTGTAACACAATTATTGGCATGGACTTTTAACCTTTAAAATGTAATTTTTTCTGCATATCTAGTCTAAAGCGGAAAACAAGCAAGTTAACCATAATTTTGCTTATTATGTATTAATTTTTGTTTAACAGGTGGTAATTGCCACATTATCCAGATAGCTGCAGCAACATGATGAGAAGATCACTGGCACTGTTTTGTCCAAACAAAATTTCCAATTTCTTCCTCTGCATCTGAAGTGACAGTCATAACTGTGAAAGGTGGTCAATGTTCCACAGAGGCAAACCTGTTCAATCCAGCAAATTTCCTCTGCTTTAGAGTACTCCGTTGACTTCATTGACAAGGAAATTGAGCCATCCTTACTGGGCATAGCATCAAGTCTTTAAGACAGCCATGTTTTAGTCAACACCATGTAAGCAGTTGGAAAGATGGATGCCTTTAAAAAACACGTTGCAGGATTTGTTGATACAAAGCTTTTATTGAGGTCACAATTCCCAAAGTTGCCATCCTATACCCAACAGACTTTAGTTTTATCTTCGCTTCGTACATTGTAACTATGCTGCTCATGATGCTTTACAAGATGTCATATCCCTTCAAAGACTTGATCAGTCAATTTTGATTCACAGAATAGTTAGAAGGCATCATTCTATTTGCTAAGTGCAACTTTTTCACATGAACATTTGTCAATGAAGAGAATCACGAAGTGTATGGATAGAAAAATAGCTGCCAGTGACTTGAGCTATGCAGTTCTAAAGCTAGCATTTAGTAGAGGAAGAGGGCACACAACAAGTTTTGTCAAAAGAGTGTGGAAGTGGACCAAGAGTAACAAAGTCATCAAAGATCAGTACATTCGCTTGCTGAACATTTTGGATATACTTTTAAAAGTGATAGTTAAAGCTCATTATATCAGAAGTGATAGTTAAATTCATTATATCAGAAGTGTATATACTGCCTTTGATTTTCATAATTCCTGAACTAGTTATTAGTTCCAGTACATGTATGTACTGTATGATGTAACACAACACAACACCCCCCCCCCTCCAAAAAAAAAAGTAATCCTGATGAAGAAAATTAGATAAATTCTACTGATACATGTAGTATATTTTGAATCACTCATTGCTATGAGGTGTTCAATTTATGTCTATATTCTAGCTACCTGAATAGAATGATTTTGTCATTCAGGGAATTTTCATAAAACAAATGTTTTTCAACTGATCAGATGAAGTAATGTGCAACTTCTTATATCAATAGACAAGACAGTATTGTACTGCAACCATATATTGATGTGTGTTCATTTACAATATAACCTAACAGTTTATTAGAATATATCATACATGTAATTGTATGTATATTAACTATCAATATATGCTCTGACCTAGAATGCATATATACTGGTTAAAACTTATTGATCAGACATCAATCCATTTTGAAGTTGCAGTTTTTTCATTCCACGTCATTGCTTGCATTCATTGAGAAAACACTGTCAATCAAAATCTTTGCATCTAGCTGCTTTTTTTCAAAGAAAAATATCAAATGAATTTTTAATTTCATAATTATTACATTATTTTAAAAACTTTGATGAATTAGAACATATAATTAGCAAGAAATACCTAATCTCATTCCATGTTATTCACACCAAGATCAAGGTCACACCCAGAAGATGGTTTATACGCCCTATTTTTATGATTATTTTAAAAGTTTATTTTGTTGTATGTCTACTATATATTCTTGAAATACTTTTCTTTACATAATTACAATTGTTATTGAAAATAAATACACCAATTTTAAAATTTTGGTTAATAAAAGTTTATCTTTTGCTGCAAATATGGCTTATTTTGTTACCATAAAATGCTTCAATGGAAATAGGGGGTGGGGATGTAACCAACAATATTTTTTTCTTATATGCACACTAACCCCCACTTTTTATACCTTAAGTTGGAACTATAATATGTAAAGAAAGTATACAAATACTTTCATAAAAAGTTAAATTCTAGAAACCTGTCTAACTTAGGTTTATTTACCATATTTGCAACGAAAAACATGCTTCAATTTTACTTGGGGAACACACATTTTTGGGCATAACTTATCAAAAAAGTTATTTCATAGTTCTAGATTTGTCTAAAAATAAACTCCGAGATGTTTTTAAGTAAGCAAAACTGAAAATGTCTGATATCTGCTTTTATTTTCTAAATTAGAGGGAATTTCTGGTCAAATTGCACTTTCTATGAGAATTTCAATGCACCATTTTTGGCCCATGTTCTGGGTGTCGGATCTCTCTTAAATGTAAACGAACATACACTTTTCTTGTTTTCAATTTATTCCTTAGGAATAGTACTTTTAAAAAATCATAAGCATCTAAAAAGTTAAATGTAGGTTTTTTTCATGAATGAGCAGAATACACCCTTAAGGGATTTACCCCGAAGTGTTTTGGGAGTTGATTTTAATCAACTCTCCTATGCAGTTACTCTGGCAAACCTGAAGTGAAACAGTGTTTGGACCTAAAAACATAACACCACCGCTAACAAGACTAAGTACTTATAAAAACTCTAAAATAATAAATAATTTTGATGTAATGTAATCAGAAGCATTGTTTTTCCAGGAAACCTATTTATAAATACATTGATAATAGCCATATCCTAAATTGAGCAAACAATTTAGATATATTTGGTAGTCGTATGTATTCCTATGCAAAAGTGCATGATTGTTTGGATACAGTTTTTTCCAGAAATGTTTCGAATACTGATACATAATGCATCGTACAGTTTGTTGTTCATATTAGAAAACATGTGCGTAAATATTTCAAAATACATATAGCTATAAGAAACTAATTGCCATGCAAAATTACATATCTTTGATTTTACAATGAGCATTATTTAATAAAATTAACTCCTGTCAGTACTTCAGTACTTTGATTTATATATATATATATATATATATATATATATATATATATATATATATATATATATATATATATATATATATATATATATATATATATCTACACAGCCTATGATGAAAATACTTGTTTTTGCTTATGAATATTTTGGAGTCTGCAAACAGATTATCCTTCACATAATGATAGATTGGTCGATTAATTTTTCAATCAGTCTGCTTTTCTCCGTCTTCTGATTTTTTTTTACTAATTTAATGTATTTCTAAACATATGTTCATCTATTTTACATAAAGAGACTCAGAAAGAACATTTAAAAAATGAAAAGAACCATTTTATATAGATTTTTTCTCGTAATAACGATTTTTTCTCGTAAAAAGGAGATAATTCAAATCGAAATAAAGAGATCTTTCCTCGTTATAACAAGATAATTAACTCGTAATAGCGAGATTTTTTCTCGTAATAATGAGATAATAAATTGGTAATGACGAGACCATTTCTCGTAATTACGAGAAAAGAATATTTTTCCATGTGGCCCTATTTATCTTTTGTAATTACACACACACACACACACACACCCACCCACCCACCCACACACATAATTTTATTATCCTTTTCACTTTATAATATCCATATATTTCATAACTAAAATAATAATCCTTCTAATTTGGCTTTTTAAAGGTTGTTCTAGGCAAGCAGAAATGAAAGATCACTTTGAATCAAAAGGACATTCCTATGAAAGCAAAAATACCAAGTCTGGTAAGCATCTGTAAAAAAAATGTGCGTGTTTAGGGCAGATACAGATTTTACTTGATTTCATTTTAAATTTAAAGGGACATGGCTACAATTTTGGTCAAAAATCAGTTTTCCAATTTTAATGTTTACAATGCTTCAGTAGGGCATTTTTAGAGTGTTATTCGTTGGGTTATAAATGGGTTACAGAACTTGCAATTCTTTGCTATGTAACTTAACGTTTTGTTTTCATTTTGAATATTGAATTGACAATTCAGTTTTAGATCTAAAATGAATGTGTTAAATATCAAATTAGGAACTGTTAATTTCTGCTTAAAATTAATAATAAAATAGGTAAATCTGCTTGAAAAAGATTGTTACAGACATAATGAACATATGTAAACAAAAACACGGCATAAGCCCTGATTACATGACAAATAATTGTAAACACTGTATCTTGCTCATAACTCGCACATTTTATTTGATCATTAGAAATGATTTGCTAAACCATTGTAAATGATAAAAAAAGAAGGAAAATAGAATTTGACCAAAATTGTAATCATGTCCCGTTAACCTTAAATTACCGTAACCGTAACATTTTAAGTAATAGTTTTTGATCATCCACCGATTGTTGTCCGTCTGTCCATCTATCAAACTGTTATAGAGTTATACATTAGCAGTTCCTTATACCCGACAATTGAGTCATTTCAAACCATAAATCATGATTGGAATTCGTTACACAATTAACACTTAAGAACATATACATTCATTTAAAATAGATAAGAATTTGATTGCGTGGGATGTTTCGAGGTTTGTTTTCCAAGACAAATGAAAAGCCCAATGTACGTTTCAAATCATTTACGGAAACTTTAGTCATACATACTAATACTTTTTTATTAGTGGGAGTCAATATATGTGGGTTACCGAAATGTTCTTAGTTTGTGGAGACGCAATTTCGTCGGTAGCAAGTTCGGGTTAATTTTAATGAATATTAAACAAATGCTCGTTTTTTAGTTCGTGGAAATGTAAATTCGTGGGAATTGGTTTTCCACGGAAGTCAAGAATTTTCCCGTAGGAAGAAAAATGATTCAACAGAAGTGTACATGAATCTGAAATTGAAAAAAGAGGGAATTTTTATCAACTGTAGATAATTTACATTTGTCAAGTGAGTTTAGAAAAAAGGGCATAGCAAAACAAAGTTCTATTTATTATTATCATTGTAAAAAGCAACAGAAATTAATTCAATTTTCAATTCGAGTATCTCTAATGAGTTCTCATGATTTATGATGATATACATGTGATTGCGTCCATGAAAAAAGGTGCTTATGGGATTTTTTTTTTACCACACAGAGAAATGATTTCACAAACATGTGACATAACGTCATAACGTCGTCTGAAAGACATAAAAGATATAATGTGTCTTTTTTATCTCGTATAATTTTATACCTATTGTTCATTAAATTTTTACATTATTGTTATAAACTCTGATTATACTCTTTTTGCAAACAAATTTGTTAAACTTTTTCTGTCTTTATATCGATATTAGCTTGATTAAAAAGTGGCTTTGATTTGGACAGGAATTGATTTTTGTTATTTTGTTATTGATATTAGGTGTCTACGTACACCTTTCTTAAACAACATATTTCTGGCATGCCTAAATAGCCAGAGTTCGTTCAAGCATATGATTTTTTACTATCATTGTTATTGTATTTTTTTTTACATTGGAAGATAGTAGATTACTCTAATTAATATCAAAATTTTTGTGCATTTAAATATTTGTACAAACATATAGTAAATAACACATGCAAAATATGCCTCAGATTGCAAAAGTATTTTCAATTGTTACTTAAATCAAGCTGACTAAAAGATTACTTTGTTCAATTTTCCCAAAGCAGATTCAAGCAGTGACGATGACAATGCTGATTCATTCGGTAGTCCCCAGATTGACATTGCCAGCAAAGGTTTGTAATTTACGAGTACACATAACTTTATTCTAAAATAAATACACACATATGCACAAGCGCGCCATATGCGATTTGTGGTTTTGTTTTTTTTACCGATTTAGTGGATTCTACATGCACTTATATTACCAAACGAGTTGTTTTATACGCACATATCGGCAAGATTGCATTTTTTTCTAAAAATACAAAAATACATGTCCCCTTTATAGTTTTTCCATTTAGAATAAGACTTCGCAAAATTAATGTAAGCATTAAAGTTTTTCACAGTATTACATTAATTGCTAAGAAAGTAATATTAGTTTTGCTGTGTTCGTTAAAGGAACATGGTGATGCACAAACCCATGATTTAGCAAATATCGAATTTTTACATGATTTCCACATATTTTATATATCATATGAAAAGATAAACTTTTGAAAAATTACGGTGTTCGAAAGTAAATAAATCAAATTAAAAGAGAAAAATAGAATTACGCGTTGGGCTTACACAAAATATTGAGTTTTGTTTTCTCTTCATAGCCACGCAAGCGCAGGGGAATGTAAATACAGCGTTACATATATTCTGAGCAAGAAACCTCTCATTGAAACATGTTGTCTTCAAGGGCTATATATTTACTAACTAAAGATGAATTATCTACATATAAATGCACATTTCTTACCACAGCCATCGAATAGCTTCAAATTTAAATCTTTTTTTCATTGTAACTATTTTAAGACATACATCGCAATCACGTGACACTAAACCACTGTTCAAAACAACTCGGTTTGTTTACATGTGCAATTTTCGGATGAGATTTAATGATTTGTTGATTATTAAGTGAGGACTTATGATGCACGAAACCTTCCGTATGATGATATCTCGAGTAGCTAGTTTCATTTCCGTTGTCATAGTCAAAAAGTAAAACATCTATTTTGAGTCACCGTGCCACTTCAAGATATAAACAGAATAAAGCAAAGAACTATGTGCAGGATAATGTGTTTTTACGCCCCAAAAATCAAAGTTATGAATAGAGATTTAGAAATTTGATAAAAGATGGGTTAATAAATATATATAGACCAGTTTAATAGAGATAAAATGCCTAATCAAAGTCATAATAAAAAATATGATATGTTAAAAACGAGCTAATTTTAAAAAGAGTACATATTTCAGCCAAAATTGGGGAATTTCTAATCAGTTTTTTGAAAAGGAATCATCATGTGCATGCTTACTTCAACACTATTTTTAGATATGATAATGTGCAATCATTAGATTTCGTGGTGGCTCAATTTCGTGGAATTTGTGGGCACCTCTTATCCACGAATTAACATCCTCCGCGAATTAATGGGCTATAAAGTCATATATTCTTTTGTTGGTATAAGAGAATACACGAAATTACGTCCCCACGAACATGCAAAAAATAGACAATCCACGAAACTTGGCCCCCACAAACTTAATGTTTCCACAGTATGCAAAATAATATTAACGATAATATATGTAAATATGGTTAATTGAGCAACACTGTGCTCTATACCTCCTACTCTTGAATTTGGAGAATAACTGATGAAATTATCATTCTTTTGAGAAAATGCGGGAAATTGCCCACTTACGTGACGTCAAAGAAGCACATGGAATGATCAATATTGAAATCCCTTTAAATTTCTGTAACAAGCATAATTTTTCAGTTTTATGTTTTATCAAAATATCTTTTTGATATGATTTTTTTTCATCAAATTCATAGAACACGGGGACAAAAATTTGACCTTTTCGCATATAGTTCTTTAAGTAACAATCACCAATTGTCCAGGTACACTTGTTAGTGATGCTCTTATATTTCAGTTCCATTGTATCAGAGAAAAAGAGACAACACAAAGGACGAAATTAGAGTGGCGCTTATTGGGAAAACAGGATCTGGGAAAAGTGCCACTGGAAACACCCTTTTAAATAAAAAACCATTTCCATCGATCTTTTCGTTAGTCTCTGTAACAAAAAGATGTTCACAGGGCTTTGCCAATCGATTTGGCAAAAAAATTGTTGTAGTCGATACACCTGGAATATTTGATACAGAACTAACAAACGAAGAAACTCAGCAGGAAATTGCGAAATGCATTGGTATTACATCACCAGGACCACATGCATTCATTTTGGTATTGAGTCTTGGAAGATTTACAGAGGAAGAACAGAAAACCGTGGATCATTTTGTTAAATGTTTCGGCAATACTGTGTATCAATATTTCATTGTTTTATTTACCAGAAAAGATGAACTTGAAAAACATAATATGACTCTTGAACAACATTTGGCTCAAGTTCCCAACTCGCTAAAATCGTTTATCAAAAAATGTGGGAACAGAACCCTAGCTTTTAATAATGAGCTCAAGGGCGAACAAAGCGAGGCACAAGTAAAAGAACTTTTGACTATGATAGAAACAAATGTGAAAAGAAATGGTGGCAATTGCTATACCAATGAGGCATATATTCAAGCTGAAATTCAGGTTAAAAAAATGGAAGAAAAGATAGTAAGAAAAGCCAGAAAGGAGGCAGAAGAAAAACTAAAAGCATTGAGAGAATCAGAAGACAAACCGAAAGCAAAGGCTGAAGAGGAGGATGTTCTCAGAAAATTACGCGAAAAAGAAGAGAATGCCCGTAATGATGCCAGACACGAAATAGAAGAGAAAGGGTTTCTTCCACGGGCATGGAGTTACATACGATCTTGGTTGCCGTTCTAAAACTTAAAGGCTGATACATCAGAGATTCGCTAAGTCTGAGTCTTAAGTTTGTATACTGACTGAAAATTGTTGTAACCTATTTCGATAACAATATACAGTGTGTCGTGTTATGCTTTAATCTCTTATTCCCTACAAAAGGTAGTTATTCATTTTTATGTGTTTGTTAAACATGCATTGGTGTTTGATTTGTTGTGTTATAGGAATTTTAGCATTTTTCGTAAATGGGTATTGATGTGGATTGCAAATAAATTAGTCAAAAAATAATGAAGTTGATACTTTCTGAAATCCTTTAATTATAATAATCGTAAAAAAAACAAAAAAAAAAAACAATTTTTAAAAATACTAATATGTTTGTTCTACAGATACTTGATAGTCAATCATATTGTAAAGTCATATATCAAAAATTTCCCTAAACAATGGAATTCAATTTTAAGAAATACATTGTACAATAGCAAATGATCTTTTCACTTAACCATTTCATATTTTTATGATGAAATCGTTAAGGCTTGTATTTTAATCATATGAAATTTTATGTATATATCAAAATGTAGATGTATATCCTGATTTTGCAATTAAGTAAGATCGATAAAAATGTTAGTTATTAATTGCTTTGATACATGTAGGCTTTGTCAACGCGATCTATTGTATATCTAATAAAAATGAAGCCAAAAATATTATCATCAGTGTTAAACGTCCATTTTCACTATAAGAAAAAGCTTATTTCTATCTTGTTATAGTTTTGTATATATTATCTCAACTTTTTTTTAAGAACAAGGTACAATTTCAATAATATATTATATTTCCTGTTCAAAGGTGATTTTTGTGTTAAAAAAAATACAAAAAATTAAAATGTAACATTTATTTACACAAGAATACAGTGAACCTACAAATTAAGAATCTATGAAGAATTGCCAGTTGTTGTAAAACTTTCAAATGGGCAATTGCGATTTCATCAATTGTGTATTTTCCCGTATGTTTTTATTAAAACTGAGCAAAAGACACCAATTTATCAGTCGTTAATATATATATATATATATATATATATATATATATATATATATATATATATATATATATATATATATATATATATATATATATATAAAATCAAAAAAGAAAAAGAAAATGAACAGTTCCAAAGTTTCTATTCACTAGCGCTTTCTGGATTTACATCCTTCTTCAGGTGAATGTACATAAGTTAAGTTTTCTCTTAAAAAAAACTAAAAAAAATTGTTGCATTTTTCATCATTGCTGACTACATCTTAGGAATATGACAAAATATTGAAGTCATTTCTCTTTTTTAAAAAGTGGATTAAAGTCTCTGGTGAAAGAATGGGAAAGAATTTAAAACGCGGTTAATTAACATCATGGCGAAAACTGTAGGACGAGTTCATCATGCATCGCGATCAGATATTTTGGATCGGACATCTTTGTTGAATACAAAAAAGTTAATGAATAGAGATGATTCAGAACGATTTGATGAGAGTTTAGTGTTGATGGAAAGAACTTTCTAGAACGGGATGTTCAAGAACGCATGTTAACTAATTAACGTCAGGGCAGAAAGTGTTGCGCGAGTTAATTAACTAACGGGCTTATACTTTGGATCTAACAGCTTTACAATAAGAAAATAAATATGCATACTTTGGCGTTTACATTTTCATACCACGACAGATCGGTAGTAAATTCTATTCATTAAATTATAAACAATCATGACAGATTGTGTTCTACGTATACATATATATGGATAAATGATGTATGTATAATACGTGGAGATTGGGTTTGCTTGTAAGGACGCACGAGACGTTTCTCAATTAAAGATAGTTTTCCTTCAAAGCTAATTCTTCGGTTTCAACGCAAGGGACAATAGGTTTCCCCTAACCATAGAATTCCATATACAACAGCACACTGTCAGCTACAAACTGCTTACTGCTTACTGCCAAATGCTTTCTTTACCTCTTTATTGGGTTAAGCGCCTGTGCAGACATTTATTTTAGGATAGAGGGATTGATCGATTAATAGCCTTTATTTTATTTTACACATATCAAACACAAATTAACAACCATCTGTCAGCCCTCAATCACTGCATTCCATATCATCTGCCATATAACCTTAAATAACAACTAGCGAGCGAGCTTAAAGTGCCACGCCACTGCATGATCCTACTCATTATATTTCCTGATCATGTGACCCGAAACCTAATCGAGAACATATGAAAACCCATTACGCACATAATTTCAAGTACATTAAGTCGTGTTCACCACTTTTAGAAGACATGAGAGATAGTGGAGTTTTTGAGTTGTCTGATGCTATCCATATACATGTAGAATGTTTGAGATTTTGTTTCATTCCTGTCATCCAGAATGACCTTGAAAGAGTGATGGACACATAGAATAATCATATATTTAGAAAACAAAACACATTTTGTCCATCGGGTCGACCATCTTTTTTGTATAGCAACCCAGAAGTATTTTGCTGTTGTGATATGAAAAATGGGTGAAGATCTAAACATGCTTGACATGTTTGAAAATACACAATATTGTTACTAGTATCCCCTTGCGCAACTTGCTGCAAAGAATTTGCGTTTGGGATGATAGATTATGAGTGACCGGCAATATTATCCAAGGCATTTAAAACGTGTTTTGACCACCTTGGTGTGAGCATATTAAATTAAAACTCTACAGTGTAGGGATGTGGGTTAAACATATATGATTTTATTTTTACAGAAATTATGTTACTCCATTAAACAAAAAAAAAACGTTATAAGGTATCCCCAAAAATGCAAAGCCTCGTGCAACGTGCTTGGGAGCAGTAGACTTAGACGCAATATTGTTTCTAAAGCAATTTCAGACACTCGTTAGATGGACAAAGTGTTTTAGTTTTCTAATTCTATGATTTGTCGATCACTCTTTCAAGGGCATTCTCGATGACAGAAATGAAACAAAATATTAGACTTTTCCATATGGATAGCATCAGACAAATCAAGAACTCCACTATCTCTTCTGTCCCTCAAAAGTGGTGAACACTAATAAATGCAATAAAAATTATGTGCGTGATTGGTTTTCATACGTACTCGAATTGTTAATATGTGGTTTTGTGTAAACAAAATAAAGGCTATTTTTATAAATTTATCAATCCCTCCATCCTCAAAAAAATGTATGCACATGCGCTTAACCCAATTAAGAATTCATTTGGCAGTAAGCAGTTGGCAGTAAGAAGTAAACAGTTGGCAGTAAGCAGTTGGCGGCTGACAGTTGGATGTAGTATATGGAATTCCATAATTCCATACAGAACAGTGCATTGTTGTCACAAATTTCTAACAGCGAATACTTAATGGACTTGGCGAAATTACACGAGATATAAAAAAGAGTATTATTCTTTGACTTAAATTTCGATATCAACTTATAGATTGAATTTTCCTTTGTTTTTTTTATCGGTTTATCTTTTACTGAAGTAAACATGTCAAATATTATTACTAAACTAAACAAAAGGAATTCGAAAAAAAATATGGTACATGCAATAAGAGAGTAAATTTAAGTTTGTTTTCAATCTAGAGTAGCATAACCATATAGTTTGAATTTCTTATGCTCTTTTATCTCTTAGCTCTCAAATAGCTACATGGTTCGTACAATAATACAATACAATAATACATTGCATTGTACGACTATACCAAATGGGCATTTGCGCTTATTCCCCCATATTCCCCTAGTTTCTTTCTTGGAATAAAAAACAAACTACAAAAAGGTATTCCTTGTTGAATAAAGCTCTTAAAACGAGAACTGAAGTATGCGATATTATTTTTGTAAAAAACTTTATCAACCCTAAAGCATTTTATCACCGTAGTATTTAACGTGTTAATAAGACGTAATCAAATTCGGTGTAACACTCATCTACAAGATGAACACCGTTTCCCTTGAAAACGATTAACTACATCTACAATGTGATATTCCTTTATCGAAAGTGCTTTCAACTGTAGTAGTTGCGGTTATATATTAGACTGTGGAAACCGGCCTGGGTAGCTTAGTGGTAGAGCTCCTGACTGGAGTTGCAGGGGTTTTCAACTCTTGGGTTTGATTCCTTTTCCAGCAGTACATATTAGTATATGTATATGCTAATTCTTATTTCAAACTTTATTAATAGGATGAACATCGGAGTAACAGTCCTCCACAAAAGTTTGTAAAGAGAAAAAATGACGCTATAGAGAAATATTCCTCTGTGGAAAATACTCATTTGACGAACACTAAAATTTGGAGTCGCATTCCTCTATAAAAGGTTACAAACGAAAAAGAAGCCCTTGGGCCACATTGCTAACATGAACAATTGCATTATATCTCTTTAATTGTTAGCTCAACTTAACCGAAGGTTCGACTGAGCTTTTCTGACCACTGTTTGTCCGTTGCCTGTCCATCTGTCTGTAAATTTTTCACATTTTTTACTTCTTCTCTAGAACCACTGGGCAAAATTTAAGAAAACTTATTACAAAGCTGTCTTATGGGAAGAGGATTATGATTTGTTTAAAAAAGGGCTAACCCGTTTTTAAAGGGAGATAATTGCAAAATAGTGAAAATATGGTGCATGTCTTAATAAATCCTTCCTCTTGAGAACCAATGAACCAGAAATGCCAAACATAATACCAAAGCTTGTATGCATAGTGAATATCCTAAATCACTAGAATCGTGACCGCTGGACCAATGCTAGGGCCCAAAGAATGTTTTAAAATTTACATCGAAATACCGGGGTTGATCCAAAAGTAACGTCACAGATGCAATAAAATCGTGAAAAATCCGCGTAAAGTGACAAAAACTTGCGCTTTGAGATATCTACCCTATTCAATTCAGATCTGAAAATTTTAATGCTTTATTATAAATATGTATAATGTATTTTGTAGAGCCTGAACCATGGATGGTCGCCGCACAGCGACTTCATTTCTAGACTTTTCGCGTTCTTGTAGAATTACGTAATTTAGTGCTCTGTGAAAATTGGCCACGACATTGATGCTCTTTTTTTTCTTCTTTTTTTTTTCTTTTTTCCATAAAGTAACTAATTACTCTTTTTATAATCGATGGGGTAGTATATGAGATATTATTTAATGTGCGATCAGTTTGTTGAGGTCTCTTCAAGAAGTCATGAACGTAGCTTCGTGATATAGCTCATGACGTAAAAACCAGTTTTAACTTTCCTTCAGAGCGTATATCTTCGATCTAATTTTTTTAATCATGTGCTTTTATTATATATTGGAACCACGTTCAGGGTACTCTGTTCACTCGCTCTCAATTTTAGACTGATATGTCATTTCCAATACACTCTAATGATATCTTTCCATCGAAGCAAAAAATGCCTCGTATCATTATTCGATGTCCAGTCTTTTTATTTCTTGATCTAAAGACAAAAGGCATTGCGAAAATATCCGAAATGTACAGTCCCTAATTTTTTAAAACAGTTTAGAAAAAGTCTATGATACATCTGTTTTCAAAATATTGCGTTGTTCGTTTTTTTTTCAAATTTTGGAAGCATGATATTTATGCATAAATACAAACCTTAAAAAAGACGTAAATTCATGACGCAGCGATGTCACGTACGAGGGTTGTTAGAAAAGTTCGCGAACAAAGTGATTTACGGCTAAATTATTGTGTAGTTTGTAAGAAGACGTATGTTTTATTAAAAGAAATTAGGTATGCAAAAAAAAACATATGATTTTGAAGATGTTTTCAAAAGATACAGCGACACTTAGCAATATGGTCTATGGGCTTGTCTATGAAATATCAAAATAAAATAACATAAAATTCTTTCATGAACCAAAGAGGAATAGCTGTATTTTAAGCGTACGTATGACCAGGGGCTCGTAACATAAAGCATGCTAAGATTTTGACTTAAGTAGGGTCATAAGTAGGACTTAGGCGGAATCTTAGGACCTACATAAGTCCTGCTTAAGTATGTCTAATACCGTAACATAAAGCAAACTTAGCAATGTCTTAGCTAAGTCATGTTTATGTTAAAAAGTAAAAACGTATTTTTCATTTCTTTTGTCGAATTTGAATGTATTGGTTTTTATAAGATACACGTGCATGACATCTTTGATATTTGATGGGGTAGATGTAAATGTACAGACACAATATTCAAGGTGGTATGAGTATATATACATATGTGCCTAAAATTTTTAAAAAGCTCAAAGCGATGGATCTCGGAAAATATATTCAGTCTGTTGTTGTTGCTTATTTGCTTTGACGAATATTCACTATCTTAGTCGTTCTCGAAGACTGCCTGTGGCGTAATATAGCGATGCCGTTAGAACTTGATATACTTGTAATTAAATAGTGGATTTCTTTTTATTTTTTGTTCTACCTCTTACCTCACCAATAAGGCAATTCACATATTCTGGATATAATTTCTTCATTAAGTCGATATATTGAAATTAGGCAATCGTCGTCTTTAAAATCGCTAAGGATTTTTCTGACTTCGAACGTCGTTTTTTAGTTTCAAGTTTCGCGAGTTTATATATGCAATTACTGCTTGTAAACCGACCATTACGTGTTTACAACGTATTTAGCAGTCCACCTGCATATCACCAGTTTATGGAAAATGTTACAGATCATTACGACCACTATTGATATCTATTTTAATCAAATCAAAAATTTTATATTGGTGAATATTAAGATATTCATTCTGTGTAAATATCATAATGTGATTAATACTCTGTAATCATATGCTGAATTGAAATAATTAACAATAAAACTTCTAAATGTATGAAAACATTACTTAAGACATACTTAAGTCACCTCTACCGATCGCCTAAGTTTTGGGTAAATTGTCTTAGCTAAGCACTCTTCTAGTTACGGACTTAAGTCTAAGAATGTATATAAGTCCTACTTAAGCACTGTCTTAGACTTAAGTACCCTTTATGTTACGAGCCCTAGATAATTTCAACAAAGAAAAAAATGGGAATTGTACAATTTTTTTTTTAAATATAACTCCTCCTCTAAACATCAAAAAGATGCTATTCATAAAAATTATAACGAAGATTTTGTTCTTTTTCTCCGCTTATACTATATTGGGGTTGGATGGTTGTTGTCGTATTAGACTACAAGTATATTGATATCCTCAAGAAAAAGAGCTCCTTTAAAGATATAAAAAATATTCACATCGAGATTGCATATAACTGGTAATGTCATTTACAGTAGCCTAGCGTCGCATTCAGCATTGCTGCCGTTCAAAAGCGGCTGCCCAAATTTATTATCCTTACAAAATAAATTTTGAAGCTTGAGTACTGGAGCGATCTGATACAACTCTGAACAATCCTACGTTAATTATTGTTTAGATTAATGAGTGGAATATTAATATAAAACAGCAAAAACGAGCAACCTGGTGTGTTCTGTTTATTAGACGAAAGCGCACAAGAGACATTGAAGTATTCATATTTCGGCAGAAATAAGGTATCCAGAAAAGTAGTTGTAATGTTGTTCTATATGTCTTCCATGACCGAGGCGTTTAACCCATACATTATCTCCTTTCTTCAAAATCAATGTCACCGATCCTGAACCAGTTTCTGGTGAATAAACAGATGAAGCGATCCTCAGAACCGGACGGCCATTGTGTACAATTACAACAGTTATCCCGACTTTGCTGTTGGCTCTTACTGAGCAGGTAAAGACATATAGCCCTTTTCTTGGAGCAGCAAAGTGCCCTGACCATCTATTATAGCCGTTTCTAACATTTGTAACGACATTGTCATATACTATTGCATGGTCGTTTTCCAGATAAGTATTCTGGGATAAAATCGCGCTGAAACCTATAGCAGGATTGGATATTCCTAAAATGATAATATTATTTTGCAAATGTTTATGCCGTAAAAGTAAAAAAAAAACAAAAAAAAACAACACTTTCCACAAAGAAACAAGTTAAAGAAAGACAATGACAGGAGAAACAAGAGATAAAAATTTTACAACACCTTGATTGACAACGGTTGAAAGTAAAATGAACGTCGCAGTGAAGATAAACGTGTTCATTTTTTCAAACGTTTGCCCCTTTCAGTTCGATCTAAAATAAAGAAAAAAAATACATTAATCAAATTGGATAACTACATAAAGCAACAAGCTTTACAAAAATTAAAATCAGCTGTGAATATTTCACATAAAGTTTTAAAATTAAACACTTCAAACCGCATTAAATTCAAGTTATGTTCTCTCTCTCTCTCTCTCTCTCTCTCTCTCTCTCTCTCTCTCTCTCTCTCTCTCTCTCTCTCTCTCTCTCTCTGAATTTTCAATTACTCTTTCATTAGGATCAAAAAAGTAAATCATTAATATTTCATAATCAGTTCGCAGCAGCTAAAAAAAGAATTAAAGAAACTAGGTTCCATTTCACTTTCTTTTAAGTCATGTCCTAGTCAATTAGTTAATTCAAACCAATAGGTATGAAACAAAATCTGCTCTGATTTAAAAATCCAGTTAATAAATTTTTCAGTCAAAAGTCAGTTCTCATGAATAAATGGTATCAAAGCACTAAAATGAAATGCATTTAATTTAATAAATGTGATTAGTCAGAAATATTATTTTTGAATATATTTGTGAAATTTCCACCAAAAATATCAATAATTATTTTCAAAAGGTATTTTGTGACATTTCAATAATAAGGTTTTGCTTTAGACTATATTTACAATAAATAATTAAGAAAACGCTTCAGAATAAGAAAAAAAGTTATCAAGAACCATGCCCGATATCAGAGAGAGAGAGAGAGAGAGAGAGAGAGAGAGAGAGAGAGAGAGAGAGAGAGAGAGAGATTAATTACGAAAAGCATGGCCTAAAAAGTTAAAACACAAAAAATATCAAAAAAATAGTTCAATACATACAAATCTGGCTTAAGCGTGTCTGTCCTATTTTACAAAGCTTCAATTAATTTAATGTCGGTCGTTATATTCGTTGTACTTTTATGTCACAGCTGGTCATCATATACTTATATAAGGATAATGCGATATTTAGCTGTACTGTGCGGGAAGCAAAATGCTGACCGAATCAAAAATGTTACTTTAAAATAGCACATCTAGTGTTACATATAAAAAAAAAATTAGAACGATTCAAACGGTTATTAACAAAGCATTTTTAAACTTAATCCGACAAAATATGCGCAGTTTCGAACATGAAAATAACCTTGTTTTATACTTTTTGTATATTAACTACAATGTACATGACTGTACAATAGCCAGGGTCAAAATAAGTAAAAAAAAAAGAGTAAAGTATCTTTATGTTTCAATGCCTATAGTCTGATCTCACTTGCATTGCACTTCTATTATTGAATATAATGTCAATCAATTTTTCTTTTGCAAATAGATTAAACGTCTATTACGTACTTAGTATCTTCGTCGAAGTAAATTTTGTTATTGGTTTTGTTTTTTTTCTGGGTTTTTTTTTGTATTGTTTTGTTTGTTTTTTAATTAAAACTGCATACTGCACATTAGCAAACAATCAGCTGAAATAAAAACAAAAGATTTGCCAAACAAGTTCGCAATGAAAAAAAAAATTAAATTAATAAAAGAAATCGACGCGACGTCAAAGTACAAAAATACCCAAACATTTTTTTTTTGCACTGTTTGATTTTCTGATCACCTGAGCCACTTGCGTGACCTATTGTCATTGTTCTTCGTCAACCATTATGCGTCGTTTATCATCCGTTAACAATTTGTAGCTTCCGAAAAACTTCACAGCCACTTTTTTTTTTGCTATTTTTTGGTGTGAAGATTCTAATATTGGATTACTATAAATTGTGAAATTTATTAACTTACTTTCCCTAGAGCCTTATTAATAAGTGAGGCCTTTACTGCAAATATATGCCAAATCAAAAATTATATCTTCTTTTTCTACTCCCGGCATGAGAAAAACTAAATGCATGTGTATATTGTCCATGAAACCCTCAATCAAAACCGTGA
The DNA here is from genome assembly GCF_902806645.1 of Magallana gigas. NCBI lineage: Eukaryota > Metazoa > Mollusca > Bivalvia > Ostreida > Ostreidae > Magallana > Magallana gigas. The sequence goes on from NC_047566.1 coordinate 19,315,544, forward strand.
AAATGGACCCTTGGTCAGGGTTCTGACCTTAGGGCGGAGCAAATATGGCCGTATAGTGAAAAGGTAAATAATCGTAGAGAAACTATCCTATATAAGTTTGAGAATAACTAATTGCATGGTTGTGTTTATTGAACCATCTACCTAAATTGTGAAATCCGTGGCCGCTGGGTCAGGGTTAAATGCCATACGTCGTGGCCAATATGCCGATAAAGTGAAAATGTATTAAATCTTAGAAAATATTCTTATCTACTCCCGTTAATATTGGAGAAAATCGAAATTCATTATTATGATGACCATTAAGACTTTTGGCTATATTGTGTTCATGTGTTCATTGTGTATTAAGGGGTTCAGAGCTAAGGGGGAATAAAATTTATTAAATCTTTTAAAAAAAATCTTTTTTTTTCTACTTCGACAGCAGTTGGCATGGTTATGATGTCCAAACTATCCATGAAGCCCTTTACCTAAAAAGACAGGTGTTTGAGGACAGGACCTACATTCCCGAAGGAAAGCAATCTCGTCTTTATTAATTATTTTTTTTCATTGTCCCAAGATCATAGTTATTGTTTGTAGTTAAACAAGTAGTAGACACGATTGCTATTTCATTTTGTTACACATTGTCAAACTATCATTTTATTAATTAAGGCATGTCTTTCGTGTTTCCACCTATCCACTGATTATTATTAAATTATGACAATTGTTAAAAAAACGGAATGCTAAGTCTCAGTCTTTGTCAAGCATACAGTGAATTATTTCGCGAAATTTGTGATCTTTTCTTTTTTGCGATAGTTTGGCGTATATACCCTTTCTTTCGTTGAGTTTAGATTGATCAATTCAAATTAAGGCAATTTGTCGGTGAAAAAAAAATCCGTATTACCCAGTAAATGTATTACAATATGCTGATGTTAAGTGAAGGGAATAATCGATCTACTAAAAAGGTTAATTTTCAAAATGAGTGTATGAATTTTTCTAGAAATTTATCATAAATTGAATGAGAAAGAAATTGGTCTATACTCGTGTGGGGGAAGGGGGGGGGGGTCCTGTACTCTAGCATCTGTGTGTCTAAATCGTGAAACTCATGAGCCCTGTGACATATTGTAATTTTTTAATTTACTGGGTGGATATAAATAAGGGATATCAGTTCTACTCGGTTAGATAAGTCGATTAATTCGGGGTCTTGAGTCGAGCGATAACCGAGTACCGGCTATATTAATATACAATGAAGCACACTGAAGTGGTAAAAATGTTCGCTTGAATGGAATATTCTAAACTTTGTATCGAACGTCAATTGTTACATAAGACACACCCATTTCTTTTGAAACGAGGAAAACAGTATTCGTCACAATGCTTCGGTACCGCCCCTCTTCTAAACAACACAAGCATGAATTTCACACACGCACATTATACACAAAAACAAAAACACAAACTTCCTTTCTTTCTTTCTTTTCTTTCTTGCTTTCCAACTATGTTCAGAAACAGTGATATTGTTCAATATAAGAAATTTTTAGTGACTTTGTGTTTTGAACTTCCTGTAAATGTACTGTATTGCAAATAAAGAAAAGTTTTTTTTACAACATATATGCACATGTTTCAGTTTTTCGTTTTAGAGGGGTAGGCTACGTTCTTCGTCTTCTTCGATCTTCTGCATTTGTTGCTGTGTTCGCAGCTTGTTGAGGGGACTGGGATATGCGCGGGGCATGGAAAACATATACGCAGAAAATATCGGGATTCAGCTTGTGTCCACATTTCGGTCCGCAGCCCTGCTTGTGTTGTTTAGAAGATGAGCGGTTCACAAAGCATTCATTTGTTACTAATACTGTTTTCCTTGTTATAAAATAAATGGGCATGTCCTATGTAACAATTGACGTTCGATACAAAGTTTAGAATATTCCATTCAAACGAACATTTTTACCACTTCAATGCGCTTCATTGTAAGTTGTAGAACTTGCTTATCAATCGTTGAAAAATAAAAAAAAAGTTCAGGTAAACCGAGTATTCCTTGATTTATGTGTGTCCTTTTCAAATAAATAATGCCACTGTCACATACACCGTATCTTAAAACTCAGTAAGATTTAAAAACTTATGATGTTGTGTACTGAAGGTACAGTGTACTTGACTTAAATTAAAGTGAAAAAGTATTTTATCTAAATGTCCGTTAGCAAATGTCTCTAGTTATCTTTATTTTTTTTCATTTTGGCGCTTACCCTTGAATGAGCTCAATATCAAATCAAATGTGCCATTTTCCAATATACTTGTAAGTCATTGTACCGTTCCTAATGAAACAATTAATGATTAATGATTGTAAAAACGAACGCCTGGAGATGATTATTAATATGATTAAACTTTTAATTATTAGAGACATCTATTCCAATTTATAACGGGTTAGAAGAGTCTTAAAGTGCAATGTAATAAGAACAATAATTTTATCTACAAAATCAATAGATCAATTATCTATTTAGCCAAGGACACGATGGAACATCTATGGAACAAGGTATTACATGGACCAAAAATGCAGAAGAGAATTAAATCTGTTGTCTTCATTCGTAGCCGATTTTCTTTTTCACTTTATAAAAAATGGTCGGCCAAGAAATTTTTGTTGATGATTGTCGTGAGCGAGCAATAGTTGAATACTCTACGTGCACTCTTTGACATCCCTGGTATAAAAAAAGAATTACAACATTAACCCTCATGCTGTAAATTTTGTATTTATACCCACCCAGTAATTCAAAACTCACAACATGAAAGAGAGTTCGTAAATTTTACAATTTCGCAGTTCAGGCGTTTGGAAGGGCCAATATGACCACATAGTATACAATTTTTTATATTTGCTTTCTGTACTTTCCCAAAGGTTGGAGAAAAAGTAAATGCATTGTTATTATGTAAAAATGTCCTCCTTTTAAATTGTGATTTTGTAACTTGTAGATGAAATACATTTCCTTCACTATGCTTGGAAAGCTCTGAAGATGATTAATTAAGTGCAACTTCAAACACAAAAGTGCAGTAGTATTAAAAATGTTAATCTCACATCATTCTCGTGTACAATCATAAAGTGACCACAGTCTGCGGGTCTCTTTTTACCAAAAGTTTGTTGGCCCCATGCAGGAACTAAGGTACAAATAATCCGAGATTAGTACGACCCACCTTCCCCTCAGCTCCCCCTTTATAAATTGATGTTTGCAAACGTCCAAAAATAAAAGCCGCGGTAACAGTCAAAGGAGTTTTGGGTTTAGACTTCAAAATAATGCTTTAAATAAAATTCAAAAGTTCAATTTGACAACAAAAATATACGTTATCAAGCATCTGTTAACTTGATTAAGAAGACGTATGTTAATTAGATTTATAAGTTAATTTTAGATTAAGAAAAAATAATTGATAACTTCACTTTAAAATGTCGAAACTGCATATTTTTTTAATGTACTATTTGAGAAATGATACGAGAGCGTATATTAAATTGAGGAATTAATCAAACACCTCGTTACTGGTAGCTATCAGATCAATACAGTGTGTCTGTCTCCAGCTGACATCAAAGTGATACTAGTCATTAGCATCAGGTTACAAATAAACGGAGATATATATATTAGTTTTTATACACATTGTTAAATGAAACTTTATTCATGTAGAACGTTTTTAAGTGAAACTTTATCTATACTACTATATTAAAATAATAGACTTTTTGGGCTTTAATACCGAGAAATCGGAAGAATACTGTCTTTTGTTTTATACATTTTAAATCATTGGTACTTGAAGGTTACCAATTTCTTTTATTTTTTTATCAATCTCCAGCTGACATCAAAGTGATACCAGTCATAAGCATCAGGTTACAAATAAACGGACATATATATATATTAGTTTTTATACACATTGTTAAATGAAACTTTATTCATGTAGAACGTTGTTAAGTGAAACTTTATCTATACTACTATATTAAAATAATAGACTTTTTTGGGCTTTAATACCGAGAAATCGGAAGAATACTGTCTTTTGTTTTATACATTTTAAATCATTGGTACTTGAAGGTTACCAATTTCTATTATTTTTTTCTCAATCAAGCTTCGCTGATTAATAATCAACCATACTACAATCTTGCGATGTCCATTACTTTCCGCTAAATCACGAGAGACTCTTTAGTTTATGTTTCCATGATATCACATTTGCATGGATAAACTAAGAAACGATATTACAAATACGTGTAAATTGTATTGCATTATTGTAGGCTTAAGCTTGGTTATGTAAATGTCAACAATACGGTGTGTCGATGTATCGATTTCGTAAATTTCCGATATTATATGCAATGTCAACCCTTGCACACAGGGGTCAAAGTCTAGTTCATGTAAAATTTAAGTCTAAGTCTAAACGTCTTTAAACACACTGCTTTTCGAGGTTTTAAATCGATACCCAGCTTTGCTACTTAGAATTACAATCTCAGATTTGTGAGGCTGGGCCAGATTGTTTTTTAGTAGTAAATAATGCTGTGTCGTTTGCGATGAAAGTCTTTTGCAATAGTTTTTTCATACTTTGTTTACTATTTGACACAACGAATCAGAAAATTTTTACTACGTTTGATCACTTTAAAATATTTTTTTAGTAACTCACATATATCATATTTGAAGCCAAAACATCTGTATCATATTTGGTTTTAAGGAAGAACATCATAATAAGACTATTCCCGTTCTCCTGGATTAAAACACAGTAATTCGTTAATTTTGTGCTTGATGTGGTACAAGTACTATATTAAACTTTAATTGATCGCACTACAGACCATTATTGATATACAACATAAACCAGAATAAACACGTATATGTAGCCCCAATAAATGGAGGGATATCTAGAGGGGGTGCTTTTTTTGCAATAAAATTTTCTTTTAAAAAATTGACATATAGCTAGGAATGGAATCTTGCGAGAGCTGCCCTCTCATGTCTACATTTTTGTGAGCATGTAAACTTTAGAGGAAATAACAAATTGAAATTAAAATAACAGCTAAAGGTTTTTAGCACTTTCATGTACCCTCAAGTTTTAAGAGCAGTAAGTATTGTGAATTTTATATTATATACATTTATAGCAATGTAAATATAAATCAAATTCATATGAACATGTGCAATGTTCATATGACAATACCTCATCATGGATCAAAATATCGTTTAATTAATTGTGGGCATTATATTTTTTTTTCAATCATTACAATATGTAAAGTATATCATACCATAAAAAATACATCTTTAGGTGTGTTTGAAAAACGTTTTAAAAGTTTGACACGACCCTTTAAAAACGGCGAAAAGTATTATTTATTAAGGATAAGACATATTGAAAATAATTCAATAATTAATACAAAAAATCGCCCAACGTGGGGCTCGAACCCACGACCCCGAGATTAAGAGTCTCGTGCTCTACCGACTGAGCTAGCCGGGCTGGTGATAAACCTTATATTGGCGTTGTCAATTTAGCTCACCTGTGTCTTTTGTGTTATTTCAGTTAATATCTAATTATCTCCAACCGAAGTATTCGTAGATAACATTAGTTTGCTTTGACATCAAAATGTTAATGCCAGATGACACTCAAGATACTTACTTTTAGGATAAACCAGCAACCCCTCTCATTTTCTTGATAATATATTTGCTTATTACATGATTTCACAATACCAACTGGTGATTTATTTTCCGTTTTAGGGGACTAGGAAGTTAACAAATTAACCATCAAATATCCATAAAACTTTTAAATATTATATTTATGGGCAAAAACTGATGTTTCCTGAACTAAAAATTTTCTCAAAATATATTCTTTCCTTTAAAATTTAAACATTCTTATAACTTTATTCAACGGTATTTGTGTAAAGGAGGTAAATATAACTTGAAAATTGTCACGGCCATCGAACCCTCTTAACTACTTACGTTGTGATAATGTGTCATGTACCACTGAGTACATTGATAAATCATTGGACCAACCATTGTGTGCAACCTACATGTAAGTTAAACTTGAAGACCACCATGCATTAGTAAATGAAACATTTCTAGACAATGTAATTGTTCGACACATTACGTAAACTATTCAAGGAAGAACCGAACCAAACGAATGCAAAGCAAAACAAAAATAGCCTTATACTAAGGCTCTAGTGCCAGCAGTCATCTGGATTTAGAACGTTTTGAATGCTAATATCTTTAATTTGATAAACAGTCTGTTAGAAATATTTAGAAATATAATTCAACAAATTCCTATTGTCAAGACGTATATTTCTAATAGCCTTGTGAGCATCAAGCATTGTACTCGACGTGGATATGCAGAGATCGGCTTTTCTTGAATTCTTTAAAGTCTTGATGAAATATACATGTAGTAGTGGACATAGTAATGTTATTCTTTAAACTTCATAATGAATTTACCCTGATGTTTAGACAAACCTTACTAATTAATCATATGTTATCATTTCTACACACATCAACAACATTTTGCTGCATTTTGACGGGCTCTGTGGATTTCTTTATCCACGTATGGACTCTTTCATAAGGCACCGTTTCCGACCCATAAACTCTCTCCAATGCAGTAGAAATTACCGAATTAAACAGTTTTACATAAGCTCTATCTTTTTTCAATATTCTCAACCTGTTTCCAAATCATCTATTAATCAGTGGTCAACGGCTGGCTTTATTGAAACGACAATTAGTTTAGAAGGCTAGTATTTATACCGTTTGAAAAGCTTTGAATAGAGCAATTAAATAGTATCAACATACACAAAATTGTAAAAGTGTCATCGCTTTTTGATACAAAACGGATATCAAGCAGTCCTCGTATGCATGGATTTGCAAAACAATATCAACTATTTTGATTGTGTTCGAAACCCTCGATACTTTACAATTTCAAATATACAATCACGATATATTTATAAGAGGTTCAACGATTTTTAACCAGTATCATTGCCTTCAACCTTTTACAAATATTATATCTAAGAATTAGTTGTAACTAATCCAATTCTGTACTGGATCAAAAATAGAGGTTCGATGATTTTATATATCTATAAATAAACATAAACATCAAGTTTAACTGAGCACATTTATTTGTTATGTTTTGGTTGATATAAGGTATCTCGAAAAGGAGTTATAATGACTGATGATACTTCGGTCGTGAGCCAGACGTCTTACCGAGAACCTTTTTCTTTTATCCTTTGCCACTACCATCGTTCTTGAACCACTTTCCCAGGATGAATGAGCTTAAGAGACTTTCAAAATAAGGTGACCCTTTATATGACGCTTTGTTTGAGGACAAGAATCAGTCACTCTGTGATAGTCGAGACAGGTGCCACGTAAAAAGAATTATGCTGAGCAAAAAAACTGTTGCGTTTGCCTTTGCAAAACATCTTTAGAAAATGGTACAATTGTTGGAAAAGTACTGCAAAGAAGATGCAGTTCATTCGTTGCAAAGAACATGTGCATTGGTGACATTCTATGCCGAAAATGCAGGAGGACGGTTTAGAGATCACAAAGAAATGGGGGTGGGTCAATTAGAGTTTTCCGTCACTGCCATCCCGGCATCTGGTAAGTCGCTTTATACAAAGCTGTTAATATGTACGGAAAAGAGTTCAATTGAATGTACAATGAATGATTATAATGTTCAAAAACCTCGTAAAAATCCTTCTACATCTACAAACATCACTTTTCCTATTTCTGGTTGAAAAACCATGTCGATATGCATTGTTCTATTTGTAATGATTAAATGGATTTTTCCACTAGAGCATTAAATATATAATAATAATTTTTTATTTTGAAAAATTTGCTTGTCCCCATAGACCTTAATGCAATCTTCATTAAATGATTACTGATAACATTTTTGAAAAGTTCTCTTTGTAAATGCATTACTACTCTAAATTGCCTCAAATTAATATTAAAGTATTTAAAACATGGTGGATGTTCAGTGTTAGATAATAAGGTCCTTATATGGGTGGGATAACTCAAGTAAGTAAGGGGTTTTATTTGTACACAATTGCAAACCAATATATTTAAAAAAAATAGTTTTGTTAATAATAAAAGATTCTTAACTCAAATTTAAAAGGCGCTAAATAAATTTAAGTTGATAAGGTACGAACCACTCGAATTTCAAATTTACATTTAGTTATGTCCTTGCAGGAGAAACAATGATTATTGACAGATATTTTATTTTCCCTCATTTCACTTTAGGAAATAGTCCTAGGCTCGGAAAACTTCAAATACGAGTTATTTAAGTCCATTTTTATAAAAATAAAACCAAAAATTTATAAAATCTACTCGGAGTGATTGAAAATCGATGTTTTTTTTTATTTCGTTATATAATTCATTATATGATTAACATCAACGATTCCTTTTTAAAATCTAGATTTTCTCGCACGGTAAAACAAAGTAAAATTTAAAACATTGCGGATAGCTGGGAATGAGATTTTTTTGAAGCGGCGTTAAGCTTTCTTAAGTATTGCACGGTCAAATAAGTAAAGGCTTCTACAAACGTATCGATATAGAAAATATATATTAACTACAAGTATATACCAAGAAAAAATAAATAAACTCATTATTATTCTGTTTATTGAATATTAAACACAAGACTTGAAATAAAAAGCAACACATTAAACATTTAAGTTTCTGTAGAAATAAGGTATCCTGAAAAGGAATTGAAATTACTATATATTCGTCGTCCATGGCCATGGCGTCTTACCCAGACCTTGTCACGTTTATTCATAGCAATGACTACACTTCCTGAACTACTTTCCCAAGGAGTATATTCAGAGTTGATAATCAACTTTTGTTGACCATTTTTAACTATTTCAACAGTTATTCCGTTGGTGTTCGTTGCCATTATAGTGCAAGTAAAGACATAAAGTCCTCTTCTAGGTGCTGTAAAGTGCCCAGACCACTTGTCGTAGCCATTGCCAAAGTTTGTTATGACCTTATCATATCTTATTGCTTGATTATTACCTAGGTAAGCTTCATGTTTTAAAACTGCGCTGAAGCCAATTGCAGGATTTGATGAACCTAGTAAATGTTTGACAAATGGTTATCAAATACTTTATTATATAGTATATATTACTACTAGGAATATCTTAAACCGTTATAAAAGTAAGTAGCGTGGTCTATATATGGGATCGTACTGGAGAGAGAGAGAGAGAGAGAGAGAGAGAGAGAGAGAGAGAGAGAGAGAGAGAGAGAGAGAGAGAGAGAGAGAGAGATTTTACCTGATGGAATACTCGTGGATACAATTAGCAAAGTTGCAATGAAATTAGTACTGGTCATGTTTTTTTTTAAAATCTGGAATAAAAGAGAAACCTTACTAAATAACACAAAGTAAAGAACAGACCCAATGCCTTATATAACTTGAGACTATTCAAAAACACAAAAGAAAATGAAATCTAACAATAATGACAAAGCTACCTAGGAGTTCTATATCTTTGCAAATCAATACAATACATGATACATTTGTTTCTTCGTGCAGCACTTAATTTTTTTTTTTTTTTTGCTTTCTGTAACAATATTTATCTATTTTAGTATACATATAGTTGTACTGCAAGAATTAGTCATTAACCAGTCTCTAGTAAAAAAAAAAATGGCTGTACGCCATGGAATTTCCGTTTTTCAAAAATAAAAAAAAATATTTACACTGAGAAAAATGTAATGAATTATCAAAATATTTGTATAATATAAAGAAATAAAAATTTAAGATAGAAAATCAATTCAGCGAATTCTAAATATTAATATCTTGGAGAAAGTACAATACTGGTAAAACTTGTTAGGGAAAAATGCTCAATTAACAACTGATTAGAAAATAAATTATAAACATTAATATTTGTAACATATTTAATATTATATATTATTTTATAATATATCTAATGGAAGGGATATTACAATGCACATGCCTTGGGGATATTCGAGTCTATCCGATTTGTACAAATATTCTTAATGTATTCTACATGAATTTTTATACGGGTTGTTATTTTATTGCAGCTGGTGTATCAAATTTATGACCGAAGGTTTGAAGTTCATCGTTATTTAAGTTGTAACTTATGTAACATCTGGTCTTCTTGTATATTATCCTCAAGAGGTTGTTGTAAGTATCACGTCATATTTAATTCATATGGGAGCTTGAGTCAATTGTATGAAAAAGTATCCCATAAGTGGGATGTAAAGTTGGGGTGCAGACTTTGATTTTTTTTAAAAGTGATACTGTTACTAGTATCTGTAACTTGTATAAAAATGAGTATATCTTTAATAAAACTTGATTATGAAATGAGTTATGAAATCAGTGTAAGATACTTTAATTGCATGGCTTTGTACAATAGTACTGATTTATACATTTGTACACTGTAAAAATAATAGTGGCAGGAACGATTTTTCATTTTAATGATAATAACTCTGCCTATTATTTTATTTCTTTTATTTTGACTAATTTGCAATTCCAACCACACGCTATGCATAATTATTGAAATTATTGAAATTTAGAAGACATTTGCAAACTTAGACAATATTTGATGAACTTTAAAAGGTATTACAAGCTTGGAAAAAATTCAAATTTAACAAAGCTGCAGATTTACAATGAAATACTAGTATATTGTTTTCTTTGTCATGTGTGTGTACCAATTAATATACGAATACATAATGATTGAAAGATAATGATATACATGTAACAGGGGAACACAAACGTGTTCTACAGACAGCTAAGGAAATAAAGCATCGCTTTTGGATTGTATTTAAAATTAATTTCAGACGAACACTTTTTTAAATTGATAAATTAATACCATTACTTGTTTTACAATGACAAATATATGTACACATATGTATTATAATTTATTTAAATAATATAACAGTAAGTTCCCCAAGTAAGCATCGTGACCTAAAAGAGCCTTGAAGCATACGACAGGATTGGACAAACCTAAAGTCATATCACGGCTACAATATTACAACTACAAGGATATCATTGAAAAAAAAATCCACTGATGATAATGAAAAAATCAATTCTTTTGTTATAGAACTTTAATTGTTTTATTTTTTTGGACTTTAATATTGAATAAATGGCCATTACAATTTTGTGAAAAATTAAAACTAAAACCTTAATTTTACACTTAATTTTAATTATGAATTTAAACTTCATACAGTTTAAGAATGGCAGTGACACTGGGTAGATTCAGAAGAGTAAGCTTTCAGATACATTTTGTTAACATTCCAAATTTTATCAATGACTTTTCAAATCCCTATCAGATTTAAAGCTTTTGAAAATCCATGTACATTTTAATCGAATAGGATCTTTTGTTTTGTTTTGGAGTTTTTATTCAGCGTTCACTTACTTGAGCAAGTGTAACGAATTGAGCTTTCCCTTGTATTCATATTATATGGATTTTGAGAAATTTGACATTACAATTTACAGTATAAACCAAATACAAATGGAACTCTCTAAGGTCACAGACAAGTATTCCTTTTAAAGGAATGATCGGCAATAATGATATATTGAACCAATCAACATTATCAGTTTAATGTAAAATAATTAAAAGGTACTGTATTTTTACAAAATATAGAATATTTTGAATCTGTACACCATAATTTCATCATTATAAACCGTCAACAAATTTAATTTCGAAATAAATTTGGGGAAAGCCGTTCGTAAACTCCTTGTCTAGTTTTATATTTTATTTCGTAATTATTAAATGTTAATGTATCTTCTTCTTCTTTAGAATACTGAGTAGGGCTCTTCAAAGAGCATTAACACGTATAGAAAGAATGAGATGTATTAAAATAATTCAATGCCACTGAAAAAACATTAAATGCCATCATAACTTGCTATTGAGGTTGCATTATAACGTAACCCTTGTTTATAAATCAAGCCGTCTTCCTATCTTCTATTATGCAACATCAATAGATCGAGGTCAGTTCATGGAGCATCTTCTTATGATTAAGGTCAGTTCATCGAAGTCAACTGCATTACTGAATGAATCTTTCAATCGAAATTCTTACGCGTGAGACAAAATGTGCAATCTTGAATTAAAAGGTCGAACTGTATTTTATGTATGTTTGCATCTCTTAAGGTAAATGACTTTAAATAAAACTGAGTAAAATGTCACATAACTACTAAACCAAACTTCAAGTTTTTATAAGAACTACTTATGCGTGTGTGCGCACGTGGAAGCATTTGCCGGATGCCTCATATGGACACAATAGTGATCGGCTTCAAAAATTTTCAGGTTGCCGTTAAAAAAATTATAAAACTGAGAAGTTAGCAGCAGTTCTTCACTGCAAAAAACTTCAGATAATGTGTGCATCAGATAAACTAAAAATGTTTACCAATTCGGGTAGAGATATTTCTAATAAAAATCTAATCAATTAAAAAAATACTATTATAACAAGATTAACATACATCATTCTTCTTCATAATTATATTTAATAATAAAGTGTCAGGTAGTATCTAAGTTAAAATAAAATATATGTCTAGCGGGATGTTTCATGAAATTGTTAATATGTAAAAACTACTTGAGATTAAAACGAAACGAGCATTAAATATATGGAAGTTTTTTCACATTTCTTATTAAAGGAAAAAAAAACGAATGAAGAATTATGTAAGGATCATCATTAATCATTCATCAAAACTAAGCCAAACAGTAAAGAAATAAACAAAGATTTTGTAAACCACCAGGAAAAAATAAACTAAAACATAAGCTTAAGGGTGTTGTTTACTCAGGGTTTGAGTTCTCGAATTTGGATTGTTATAAAGTTCAATGTCATGAGTAAAATTTGTTCTAAACAAAAAAAGTATTTGTGAAATGAATTATTATTGACATAACATTCGATATTTCTACTATATTATGGTATTATGCCAAAACAAAAATAGACTTTTAGCCAAACAGAGGAAATTCGGACTAAATTTTGCAGATTTTGTTTTCTGCTAAAACATTTTTGGAAGTACTCTAATATTAAAAGTTAAGATTTTATATTTTAGTCTATATAATTTTGCATATTTTCTGGTAGTTTTACCTCATTTATTCATTATAATAACCGTATAGCATGAATTTAAAAAATATTGAAATATGCTTAAAAACGAGAAAAGACACCATATCTCAAAATTTTGATCATTGACCTCATATAAATTATATGCCAACAGAATAAGATCAATATAAGTAGTTTAATACTATAAATGTTTTTGTATTATCATCATTCAATTTTTTGTAAAATTGGATCAAAAATGGGTAGGAATTTGAAAAGTGATAGAGGAAATTCGGACTGGAATATTTATAAAAATTGTGAAGGAAAACTTAATGCTTTGTATGTATTTAGTGTCACTGCCATTCAAAAATTGTATTTCATTTTCAAAAGTGTTGAGCAATTTGTATTATTTTCACAATTAAGAAAATCTCAATCATAGTGTAAAATTTTAAGTGATTTTCCTTTAATTTTCCAAAAATATACAATGGCCATTAACTCAAAAAGTAGGTCATTGACCTACTTTTTTGAAAATGAAAAATAACACTACAATAAAAGGTCTATAGCACACATTAGTTGGTTTTTCATTATCATCAGTGGAATTGTTTTTCATTCTGAGTAAACGTCATCCTTAACGTGTCTATTCTTGTTGTAAAAAACTTTGGTTAAATATTGGTTGTTATAAAGGTTGTTCCTTTACATAAAAATTGGTGCGTCATATGCGTAAGGCGACGTTTTAAATTTATAGCATATGCTTATTAAAATGATTAAGTAATGAATCAAATATGACTAGCAACATTGTAACTGGATATTTGAATGTAATGAAAATAGATTACAATGGAAAGAAGCAAGAAATGTTCTATTATCTCAACCAGATCTCTTGAATTCATTATTAGGCGTACTAAGGATAGTTGATAGAGAACACATTGCTGTCATGGCAAACCTAGAGCAGATATTTTATTGTTTTTTGGGTTTTTTTTTGTTAGTTATGCCAGCTCATCGAAAATGTCTCGGTCCTTTTGCCATACGGACAATAATGTGAATTAACCCGTTATTGTAGGTTTGTTTTTGTGGTAACAACCCTTCACATGCAATTGCAACATACGGAATGCGAAGGACTGTGAAAGACACTTAACACACGTATAGAACAGATGTGACCCAATGCAATTAAAATAAAACTTTTAGAAATTATAGCCATACTAAAATATCTGGACTGTAAAATTCATTTAATCAATATTGCACTATGTGTTGAGAAATAAAAATGTCGGGAAAATCTTCACTATTTGAGAGATTACAATTTTGAATCGATGAGTGTTTAAACAACGTTACAGGTGGATACTAGATCAATATACATTGATTTACCACAACCTGATGGAAGAGTGTTATGAATTGTTACCAATCATTAGGATTTGGTAACTATTGAAAAGACTTTAAAAAACATATACTGTTGATATGAAAGAACATTTGAAAAAATTTAATCATATTTTAATAGAGTGTATCCCATTTTTCTTGATCGGTTCGGTTTTGCTAAAATAGACGGGTTTGTTTTAATTAACCACGCTTTAACGTCAAATCATGGCAGGGTATAAATCCTGATTTCCACTTTGAATATGGGGCGTTTCCGCCCGCGACAGGGGCTGATTTTTTTGAGATGAGAAGCAATATATAAGATGATTAACTATCCCAGTTTTTGAATTTTGTTTTGTTTCGTATTATTTCGATGCGTTTTTGCACGACCAGATAAAATCTTTTTAAGTTTTGGAACAGGTAAAACGCCGGAAAGAGTTATATCTGGGGAGTATGGTGGGTGTGGCAAGACGGTGACCTTTCCCAACCTGAATTACTTCACAACGTCTCAGTAATATCGACTTGAAACACTTTTGCTTTTCGGCACTGGAATGTACAAGGCTAGTATACCATTACATTAAAAGATTAAACAACAAAACCCTCCTTAGAGTTCATACTTCTTTTTGGCAACTACAGTCCATCTACCGTGTTTAGTTAGTCATGTTTTGTTTTCAATTTGTTCTTACTGATTTGAAATAATACATCATAAACCTATGTTTCGTCACAAGCAATTATAGTATTTTCAAACAGTTTGGATTGAATTCAAAAACATTTTTAGCAATGCTCCATATGATAGCAGTTTGTACTCGTGTACGTTTTTGGTCATTTATCTATATGCGATATCCATCTATCTGGCAAATACATTTCTTACATTTGATATGCAAACAGCTTTGGCAATACCGCAAATTGTGTATCTGATATCACTTTCAAATATTTTTTAGACCTTTGGAGTCTTTTACTTTGCCTTTTACTGTTACAAGTCGGCTAGATGATGCTGTATCTTAGAGAGACTTTGTGAAATTTATTTCTCCATGTACGAACTGCCACATGAGACACCTTATAAAATCCAAACATTAAGCTTCCCCCAATTTAATGAAAATCTTTTTTAACCGAATGACAAGGTTATGTGCTATAATTTTTTATAATAAGAATGATAAGTTAAATCGTGTTGCGATGCTATTATGTAAGAACTATTTAGGAATAGATCTTACTTCAAACGCGGTGAAAAGAATAAGAAAAATTGGGAATTAGATTTTGAACCAGGCATATGCGTACTTGATTAGTGCACGGTAAATCGGGATGCTTTTGATCCATTCTTTACAATATTTTTATCAATATTATCTAAAAACTTACAAAATAAAGTCAGATTCATACAGAAAAATACGTAGACATTGAATCAGTCTTTTTATTTTAATAAATACATATGTGAACATAACCAATCTCAGTTCCTTTATTTTTCTGTTGAAATAAGGTATCCTGAAAAGGAATTGTAGTTGGCCATAATATTACGGTCATGTGCAAGACGTCTTACCCAGACCCTATCTCCTTTATCCATTGACAGTATCACAATTCTTGAACTACTTTCCCAACCTCTTTGAGATGCGACTCCCAAAATAGTCTTTCCGTTTTTTATTATTCCGACAGTTATGTGATTCGGATTCGTGGCCATTACTGAGCAACTAAAAACATAAACCCCTTTTCTAGGTACCACAAAGTGTCCACACCATTTGTCATAGCCATTTCCCAAGTTTGTAAGAACATTGTCATATTTTATTGCATCGTCGTTGCCCAAGTGAGTATTGGTGCTTAAAACCGCACTGAAGGCTATGGCCGGATCAGATAAACCTAAAATAATATAACGTCTAATTTGTACGGAAAAGTTTTCGTAAGAAGTAATCATGAGTATGACATATTATTGATCTTTTCAGTTAAATCAGAGAAAGAGAGAGAGAGAGAGAGAGAGAGAGAGAGAGAGAGAGAGTATTTTACCTTGTTGAATAACTGCCGATACAATTACTAAGGTTGCAATGACGTTTGCTCTATTCATGCTTTTAAAAAATTTAAACTGTAACACAAAAATTAAAAAAAGCATTTATATCTTAGTAAACAAAATAATATGTACATACTAGATATAAAAAAAAATTAAGAGCATTTCTTGACCTCCAAAAGCTTAAAAACTCTTTTCATTAACATATCTGAAATTTGGTAAACTTTTTTTTCTCATGTCTAATGATTTTTACATGAAATATTGAAAATAATAAATATTAATATTCTACATGTATATATACTATATTCATATACTAATCTTAAAATATCTATTAATAAGTGGAATATCCAGCAGAATAGTCAATGAAATAGTTATGTAAAAACTAGAATAAGTTCGGATGAAAATAAATCCGGCATAATTTTTTTTATTTTTATTATTTTGTTTTTGGGCGTAAAAGACATAGATAAGCAAAACAGAGATTACAATGAATTCGATTTTATATTTAAAAAAAAAATATTAAATGCGTATAGAAATGATGCATTACCTTATCCTGTCTATCCTTGATTCTAAATGCATTGATGCTATGCTTGTTATTAAATATATAGCTTTTTCTGTGCAACATATGGTGCATGATATACTTATGACCATGTTGCATGTATTTATAATTAACTTGAACTACATGTTAACTACAACAACAATGCAATGTAAAAAAAAAAACACGATAAAACAAACATTAATGTGTAAAAAAGAGAACTTGATACGAAAACAACTGGATTTGCCTTAAATTCATAAATAAAGTTTGTTGTAAAATGTTCAGAGAGAAACTGGGAGAGAGAGGGGGTGAGGAAAGGAGGGCGAGCAAAATTATTTATTTTCTTTAAAAGCATGGCCCAATTAAACATTTCCGAAAATGACACTTCAATTGTTTTTCTTTTCTCCGATAATAATTTGAGAAAAATTAAAATGCAGAAAACGCATGGATATGATGTTTGTGAAATTCGTTGCCTCTTGGTTAATGGTTCATGTAAGCGTATTTGGAGAATTTATGAATTTTTTCTACTTCCACACCAAGAAAGATAAACTGAGTGCATGTTGTTGGTGTATATGAAGCCTGTTACAATTGTAAAATTAGATTCTATGCTGTACATTTTGTCATTACATGCCAGTAAACCAAGACTAGATGTTCAGGCGTTTTGGTAGGCCAAAATGAACAGCATTGTTTTGATGTTTATAATGACGTTTTTTTAAATACTGATTTTGTACCGTATTGTAAGAAGTAGTCCATAGTGTTTGAAGTAAATCTCTTTGTCTTCCCTACACATTGATAGCTTTAAAAAGGATAAAGTGCAACTTCAATCACAAAAAAGCGTCAGAACTATTAAAGTTCACTACATTTTCGGGTATAATTTTCATTTTACTCATTGACAAATGACCACAAAAGCCTCTGGGTCTCTTTTTACCAAAATTTTACAATTTTTGGCACCTGGAACTATGATACAGATCGACAATCTGAGATTCCTACGACGCTTGCCCCCCCCCCCCTCACTCCCTGATTTAATGAATTGAGGATGTTTGCAAATATCAAATAATAATAGTACGTTTAACAGGCAGGGTAGTCATTAATTAGGGTATATACCAAACAACAAAGCTTATAATAAGAATTTAAAAATTCAAATTGATTAGACAACACTTATGTTTTTTTTTTTAATCAAGCATCCGTTAAATTAAATAAGGCGGCCCATGTTAATAAGATCCATGGATTAGTTTTCTGTAGAGAAAAAAATAAAATATAACATTACTATATAATATACAATATAAAATTGTATTTTGTCGGTTCTGAATTCCTTTCTACAAGAATTTTTATAAAGTGTAAAGAAAAAAAACATTACTTTTTGACAGATGATACGAAAACCTATATTGAGGAATGAATCAAACATCTCGTTTCTCGCTACAGATCAATACAGTGTGTCTGCCTCCAGCTGACGTGTTATAAACTGACACCAGTCATTAGTATCAGGTTACAAATGCACTGTAAAGTGCAGGTTTGTTCATATAGAAATGTAGTCTAAAAAACAAAAGTAAAATTTTTAACCAGAGTGCAATTTTAGATAATAAATCTATGATACAACATTCCCAGATCTAGACGGGTAGGTTAGAATGTGTTAGGAAGTAAATAATACGGTGTCATTTTCATTAAATAGCATAACGATCTTTTTTAACATTTTTAACATAATGTTTAAACTATTAGAAACAATAAATAAAAATATATATTTAAGGTGGTATGGGACATCGGTCAATATTTATGTTGATTAAAGTTCATTATAATTGATAGACTTTCACCGGTTTAGACATTTCATATTTAAAATATTAAACCAAAATATAACTTCTAAAAATATTTGGAGAGGTAAAAATTGTAAATCCCCCAGCTGGATTCGAACTCATGACTTGCATATTCGTAGTAAACACTCTAAACCACTGCGCTACTCTGATAGGTGACACAATTGGTAAAGAAACTACTTATTATAACTTCACTTGGTTTTTTGTTTCTTTCGATAATCAATACGTCACAACATGGAAATGTCCCATATCATTTTAACTCTAATTCAAGATTTTCTTTTTTTCATATTTCTCATAAAATGTTGTAGTTTTTCTTTTCAAAATTGATGCCAAATAAACAGAAAGTGTTAGCAATATTCAGTCATTAACAAACCAATTACATATATGGGATGCCAAAATAGTGTAGAAAAACTTCAACGTGTAATATTAACAGCTAAGAAAAATTTAACGTAAAATCTTGGTTTACAGTAGCTCACATGTACTATTAACATATTTGAAATCATAACATGTGTTCAAATTTTGAGGTTTTAAGTTAGAACATCAAAAGATTAATCATCCAATTTCCTTAACTACTACATCTTGATACGTGTGTGTGTTGTGTGGTTGCATTGTAATAAACATATTATTCTTTTTAGTATTTTTTTTTCTTTGGCTACATGACGTGATAATTTTTACCCATCATATGTTCGTACGTACTAGCATTAAATTACTCAGCTTTAAACAAGCCCATCTGTCAATATATATGCAGGATTCAATTTTGCAATTATTTGTAAATTCAAGAGCATGTATATGAATATCTGATGTAAACGTGTTTATTGCAGCAGGACGATAGTTGATAGCACAACTTGTGTTCCATCAACTGCTGTCTGATGACCAAATATCTGTTTACTGGAAAAAAATCACATGACTGTTTAATTGCATGACCAGTAAAATATATCTTAGAAAGATTGCTTTTATGATAAAGCAGTCCGATAAACGCACAGTCACATTTAATAAGAAATTATATGAGGAATCGATAAGAATATACATATCTGTTTATGGCGTTTTAAAAATTCGATAAGGATTAGTATTGTGTTGAACTAATTGACAAGAATACAAGTGATTGTGTCAGTGAGACCAAATTCGTGCTAGTACAGATTCTCAAAGTTAAGTGCCGAAATATTAACTGTGGCATTACTAATGATGTAGCAATAGACTCCAAACATGTTACAGGCCGAGGAGGTAAAGCCTGGGGTGTTAATTCCAAATTACCCGCAGGTGAACATTATTTCTTTTGAGATATGTAAATAATTGAAAATAAACAATCAATTTTATAGTAAATGAACTCTTACATTGCTTATAAACATTTTCTGCAGAATAATAACTTTGGATTGTATGATAGACTCAGATTCGTCTTAATTTAAAAAATGAGAAAAATATCTTCCAGTATGATAAATGGAAGTTTTGAAGAATCCGATGTCAACTCTCTTTTGGCCAACTGAATTATCCGGGTACATTATGTATGTCAAAAAGAGGTTAAGTAAAGAGCAAGAGAAATAGGGACCACGTTTGACAAAATGGCAGATGATTTTTTGTCGCGAATACCCCCAGGAAGAATCTAAATTTTAACTGTTATTAATATTATTCTTGTTATCCAATTCAGTATATTTACATATGAACAGTTTTTAATCCCTTTATAAATATTACAAATTTTGTTTTTAAAAATGTACCATTACAATTAACCATTCTTCCATAGGAGTGATATCAATATATTAGTAATTTTTTATGCTCACAATAGCCTCACAGGTACATAAATTATATCTCAGTTTAGGACAGATGGTAGGCATTTATAATTACATATAAGAATACAATTTTTCTAAACGTTTTTTTTGAATCGCTGGCAAGACATAAGAAAAACAGTAACAGTTTAACTGAAGCCTGGAAGTTTGATCAAATGACTGAAGTTTGTCTTCAAGGATATTCTTCCGTAATCGGCGTGAAGGCCAACAAAATGTATTGGGTACTCTGTCAAAAGTAAAAGATGCCAAATTCGCTCCTCCGCTCAAAAGAAAAAGTGTGTACCAATCGTTACATCAGACCAGAAGTAAAAATTAGCCTTGAAGCAACAACGGTCACTGATATAACTTGCGTCGGAGTGATCATGATTGCTCTAAAGAAAAAGTGTGTAGCTAAGAACATGCATTTAAATTAAATTGGACAGGATTAGATGAGGTGATGGAGCCAGCTATGGCATATGAAATGTTGCAAAACATTTTAGATCAAGATGAAAGGGTATATACATTGTACATTGATAATGATGAAAAACAGGTTGAATACCTGAAGTTGTTTGTTTGTTTCTGTTGTTTTTGTTGTTTGATTTGACTTCTATATTTTTTTTGCCTTTGTCCAACATTCACAGTTTTCACTAGAATATCTTCGAAAGGAATTCAAATCAATGTACATGTTTTGTACCATATGGCACTGTTACGGGAAAGTTAAATATTAACAATGATACAATGTTTATGAAAAATTACCCAATTATTTTGACTTTACAGTTCTTTTCAGGTAAAGACATTAGTTATGGACAAAGACTCCACCACCATAGCTAATATGCGAGATACTGTGAATCCTGATATTTCAAAACAGTCCGACAGCAACCATACAAAGAAGGGTTTCGCCAGGATTCTTGTCAATCTGAGTACTTCACATAAAGTTCTAAAAAATCTGAAAGTTAGAGCACACATACAAAGATGGTTAACATATTGTATGAAACAAGCCAGAGGATGTGCTGATCATCTATCTTGTGACTTACTGAAAATGAAAATCGTCCCTCACTTGTATGGTAAGTACATAATAAGTAGTAACAAGCATTCCGAAAGTATTGCATAAGCAATACACGCCCCCTACTGGTTTGTATTATTCTATGAAAGCTTTGAATCATGCGTCTATTTCAAAACTATTATAAACGAGATGTTATGCTTTAATCAGAAAAAAAAGAACAGAAGAAATTCAAACTTCATAGTTGATATCAAAATTAAATTAAAAAATTGGTAAAATAATACTCTTTATCTTATCTCCTGTAATTTCGCCAAGTCCATTAAGTATTTGCGAGGAGAAATTTATGACAACAATGCACTATTATGCAGAATATCATTTCTTATCGTCTTCTGTACCCCGAATCAACAGACCAACCCAATAACAAACCCGATTGTAATAATACAAAAAAAAACCTGTGGATTAAATTCACAACGAAATGCTTGACACTATTTTACATACCTGTTTTGTTTGTTAGAAACAATAAAAGGAATTGTACAAGTAATTAACGATATCATTACTGACAACATATTATCGTTTTACTAACAGCGTGCCAGTTTGCTTGTCGGGCCGTGCTAAAATGTTGTATGCCGGTTATTATATTACTCACCGATTGGTTGTTCGACTTCATTGATGTGAATGCTAATTTGCATATCAAACACAGAACCCAGAAACGCACTGACCAATGACATTACATGATGTTTTGGTAGTACTTATCACCACGTGGACAGTCCAAAGATTGTTTATTAAATTTATTTCTTTACGTTTTTAACTTCGTTAATATCCGATAGTTTCCGTAATATTTGGTTTACATGTACTTCAAGATTGGTTATTTCATGCAAGAGCGCTTCGACTCCCAGTATAAATAGATTTACCGGGGAGTATTATATTAATGCGACGTTCGATTAACAAGTAAAAACGATTGAGGACGTTTATTTCATTTGAATACATTGTCCATCTTCCCCTTTCTAGCGTTTTGTTGAAATGAAAATGGACGAAACAGTATGTAAATGTTAGTACCATATGCAGAAGATCCCGTCGAGGAGGTCCGAGTAAAATGGCGTAGGCATGCTACTATAAATCACTTATTTCTAGGCATATATATTTATACATTTAACAAACAACAAGCTTTGGACTGTCCACGTGTTGATATTCACTACCAAAAAATCATGTAATGTCATTGGTCAGTGTGTTTCTGGGTTCTGTGCTTGATATGCAAATTAGTATTACTTCAATGAAATCGAACAGCCCATCGATGAGTTATATGGTAATCAGCGTACAAAATTTTAGCACGGCCCGACAAGCAAAATGGCACGCTGTTAATAAAATGATAATATTTTTCTCGTTTATTCAATACATACCGAACCCGATAACCAACCCGAACATTAAATCAAAGTACTGAAGTACTGACGATAGTTGATTTTATCGATTATCATTTATTTTAAAATCAACTTATCTTGCATGGCAATTAGTTCCGAGTCTGTATTGAATTTCGCGCTTTTTTATTACATGTATATGAGTTTTTAGACTTTTCCAACAAGAATTTCGAGAAACCCTATATGAATCATGTTGTGTAATATTTAAAGATAGATTTCAAACTATGTAAAAGAAATCGAAACACTTCTAAAAAATCGTATGGATGCAAGCACTATTGATATCAAACTCTAGTCTTGTTCAACCAGACGCTCGGCTGTCTCCGTTGAGCCTCTGTGCTTGTAAGAGATTTACGGAGACAGTCGAGCGTCTGGTTGAACGATACTTTATCAATCTCTGGCGTAGGAACACGTGAGACTAAAAAGATATCTAAATTGTTCGTATTATAAAATTATATAAAATCTGACTATTTTCAAAGTGTTTATAGATAAGTTTCCTTGAAAAACAATGCTTCAGCATACATTACATCGAATTATTCTATTATTTTCAAGAACTGAGTCTTGCCAGCGATGATGATTTGTGCTTAGGTCCAAACAATGTTTCACTTTCGGTTTGCTAGAGTAACTGCATAGGAGAGTTGATTAAAATCAACTCCCAAAAATTGTCAACCAGACGCTACAAAAGTGTAAACTTGATCTGTAGTTTGACAATTTGAAGCTGTTCAGCAAATTTCATATTAATCCTCAAACGCATTAAGAAAAAACGTGTGAAAAAGTGAAGTGGGGCAGACAAACGGACAGACAGACTGACAGACGGACGGACTGACGGACGCAGAGGAAAGCTTAAGTCTCCTCCTGTAAAACTGGTAGGGGACTAATAAGCATTAATATTTGCAATGATACACGAATTGTTTTAAGTTGATTTTCGTCTGTTAGTTTTGTATGTTCTATTAATACACTATGTGATAATCAATATATAAATTAGGTAAACATACGTCACGTGGTTCATAATGTAAGAGCGAAAACGATGGTTACAGGCCCAAGAACCTGCCTTATAGGATACTACTTTCAAATTTGCATTGGGGATAAGCTCTAGAGAACCTTTTCCAAAAGTATGCAGCAAATGTTGATGAGTTAGTTGATATGGGTTTTACACAAGTGAATGAAATTTTTAATCACAACTTTTTTCATGATTTCTTAACGATAAATCATAATGTCCACACAATAGGTTTTATGGCAGTTCCGAAATTTTTAAGACAAGAGTGTCTGCAACAGTATGCCAAGAGAATGAAGGGTGTAATTATAAAAGTAAGGTTCACCAGTGTTTGGAATTACCACATCTTCAGTTTTTGACAGGTTTTCCGTTGGTTTCTTTCCGAGTTGTAAATTAGCTTGGATCAATAAGTCTGGGATAAATAAAAACACCAAACTTAATAAAAGAATTCGATGATTTAAATGCTGCTTCTCCTTAAGGTCTACTGCTTACAAAAGTAATTTCAAACCCTGTCTGTTAGCAACATTTTCTGAAATAAGATTGTTGGTTTTCATTTATTTTTTATGCTAACACCATTTTTCTTGATTTTATTTATGCACGTTATAATTGATTATTTCTGCATGAATATAAAGTATAGTTTTGGATAGATATGGATATTCACTTTCTGATTCACAAATGTTAAAGATTTAAAAAACTTCTACAAACAGCTTAATACGAAGCTAGCTATGTCTCCAGGAATGTACACCGTAAAGCGTTCACAGCTTCTCACAAAAAATCTAAAAAAAAAAAAAAAAAGGGGGGACTCAAGGTTATTAGCAAAATAATCCTTCATCTGTTTTGTGAGTTGGCATCAGAGTTTTGAAATAACCATGCCAGTGATTTTCGTAATTTTATTTCACAGCTGAAACATATTATAGCAACATTGGGCTTGATAACTATCCTGAAGATATAATTTTTGACCAGCCAGATCCTTTTTCAACCTTTAAACCCTTCTTGGTTTTTCACTTGTAGACAAGTGGGTTTGGTAAGTATGGTACATGTATTTGACTTAATAAGAAAAATAAAATTAAACAAAAATATTACCAAATTTTCTTTAGAATTCATATGATATATGTCTGTTTCGATTATAGCAGCTAACCATTACATCAGACCAGAAGAAGAAATTAGCCTTGAAGCAACAAAGGTCACCGATATAACCTGAAACAATGGGACTGCTGTTGAAAGAAGTGATCCTGGAGCAGGACTCCAAGACTCATTGATTTAATCAATTTATTTTGAGAGCAAACCAATAGTTCTTGGTCACAATATCCAATCTTACGATATTCCTGTTCTTATGCATCATCTTACCAAATCCAGGTTATTAGATGGTTTTAAGATCAGAATCTCTGGATTTCTTAACACTTTGAAAGTGTCCCAGAGAATAAATTTGGGTTTGTGTAACATCATCACATTGATGCTCATTTCATTGCTGGAAAATTGTCATAGTGTGTGATCAATTGAAATTTTGTGCTGATTCAGCATTTTTCATTTATTAATATTGAATTACCGTTCTCTAGCTTTTGTACACGTTCATAAATGATATTTGTTTTATCCTATATCAAAATTCATCTTACAGTTGTTTTTTTTATTATCACATTTTGTCATTTATAGCATATGATGTCCATGTTTTCATTTTTCAGTTTCTTCACTAGCAAGGGGTGTGTGTACATTTAACTACCATACATGGCAATATGAGCAATTACCTATGCTTATTTTAAGTTCAATTTATGCCTTAAACATCAATGTTGATAATCAAGAACAAAAAAGTATGATAAACACGGTAATATTTCTAAGCTAAACATCAATTTTTTAGAAGGTGCCACTTTTATTTTTCACTCACTTTTGTCTTTATATGTTCAATATTTTCCGTATTTTGTATTTCATTTTGGTAAACTTTCTGTGTACATTTGCTTACTTATAATGTACCTGAGAAGTTCGAGCAACTTTCGTTTAAAATTTGTATTTCAACTCAAAGACGCAAATTACAGGACACTTGGTACAATCCATTCGATACTTTTCAAATTAAAGTATACAATTACATGTAAAGTATACGCAGCACTGTTAAGCTTCAGGGATATGTTAACTATGACATTATACAGAACAACCATTCGTTACAAATGCTAATTAATAAAGTAATTTTCAATTGTTATGGGGATGACATTAAACTACATTGAAAATTACTTGTGCGTGCAACTTTGTAGTCAAACAACTGACTGATCGCAGTGCACTTGTCGATGTGTCGTAATACATTAAATTTTGACGCATATTTTAAGTAGAGAGAGGCGGATAAATCAATTTTTCAACATGGAAAAATGCATTTCATAAATCAACAGTGCCTAATCTTAAAACAAATATGACAGCAATCAATCATATCTATTAGGGCTTTTCGACTTTCGGTCGGAAGACCTATTGTTTTCGTTCTGTTTCGTCAGAGATTTATTTAAAAACGAATGAAAAAAATCAAAATTTAATGTGAAGTTCTTTTGGCAATTGTTAAGATCTCAAGTATGTCCCTTTTTTGACTTCTGGTCTTTAAACTTCCGGTTTACACATGCAAAATATAAAAAAGCCCCATGTTGTTTTTTTTTATTATAAACTAAGACATTTTGGATTTAGATACTTCATGATATGATATACAAAATCGTAAGCGACAACTTCTTTCTATCTCTTACTGTTTTCGAGATATTAGACTTCAAACTATGAAAAAAGGGGGAATGAAAAAAGTAAAAATTGAAATAACCACCAAATTTTTCAAATGAGGCACAGGAAATGTCAAAATTGTCATAATTATCATATATTTTAACTTTCGTTTAAAACCATGAGAACTTCTGGTTTTTTAAGTTGATAAAAAGTCGTCTATGGGAGTTTTAATGTTAAACTGAATAAATACGTGGCACGTTTTCTCAAACAGTTTTCAAGTCAATATTTTCCTATTTAATATTCATAATGAAAGACTTGATACGCAGACCGGAAAAGGTTTCGGAAATAAAATTCTGAAAGATAAGGGATTTAGAGGGATCAAAGCTGAAAACAGCATTTTAGCTGTAACTTTTTTTCTTTTTCATCCGATTTTTTGAAATCTTTTAGGGTTTTTTGGTTTGGAGTAAAATTATGGACCATAGGACCACTTTTTGACTCCTTATTGAAGTTTAAAGGGCATACATATTACAACTTTTAAAAGTTGAAAAATTGATTTAGAAAGAGTTATCTCGCTTTGCTTAATGAACTTAGTAATACTCTAGGCATACCAAGTTTTCTATTCGATAAATGATTATTTACTTTTTTATGACTTTTTGAAATTATTCTTTCAGAAATATTTACTTTTAAAGTTTCGAAGTTATCTTATATGTGACCTTGCATTACTTATAAGTTCATATTTAGGCAACTAATTATACCAAGTCGGTGAAGAATTAAAAAAAAATATATGATTTATCCTAACATTTTAAATGAAATGGGAAAAGAGGATGTCGAAAAGCCCTTACTTTTTGTTAAAGACAAAAACAGTTCTAGTTATGCTTGTTTTGATTCGGCATGTGGTTATTTTTTAGAGCGTGTATTATTTCTTTCCTAGAGTGTTTAATGTACAAGTTCGATGCGTTTGACACCGGGAAGCCTAACTTCCGCTTTTTACAAGGGCATACACAAAAAAGATCATTACAATCTTTTGGATGTAAATTAGGGCAATGTTTAGTTTAGGCTGAATCGTAGAGTTTAGTTGCCGCCCGATCCTTTTCATTATTTTGTACTGTATGATGAGGATAATTAAATCGCGATGCAATTCCATTTTGTTAGAACTATTTAGGAATTTATCTTATTTCAAACGCGATGAAAAGAATATTAAGAGAACTTTCGAATTAGATTCCGAACCAGGTATATTCGTTCTTGAATATCTTATGGTAAAACAGGACGCTATTGGTCAATTTATTACGATATTTTTATCTATATTAAAAAAATGAGTAGAAATCCATTTATTCTGTTTATTATAATAAATAATAAACACAAACGTTATAAATATCAAGCTCGATTCCCTTATGTTTCTGTTGAAATAAGGTATCCTGAAAAGGAGTTGTAGTGGCCTTGGATATTTCGGTCGTGAGCAAGACGTCTCACCCAGACTCTATCTCCTTTATCCATTGACAGTACCACAATTCGTGAACTAGTTTCCCAAGGTGAATTAGCCGATGACACTGGTAAAACACTCTTATCGTTTTTTATGATTCCGACAGTTATGGTATTCGTATTCGTTGCCATTACTGAGCAACTAAAAACGTAAAGGCCTTTTGTTGGTACCACGAAATGTCCACACCACTTGTCATAGCCGTTTCCCAAGTTTGTAAGGACATTGTCATATTTTATTGCATCATCGTTGCCCAAATGAGTATCGTTGCTTAAAACCGCGCTGAAGCCTATAGCCGGAATGGTTAAGCCTAACAAAATATAACATATAACTTGTACTATTAACTGATTTTTTTTTTAAAGTATGAAAGAGACAGAGAGATAGAAAGAAAGAAAGAAAGAAAGAAAGAAAGAAAGAAAGAAAGAAAGAAAGAAAGAGAGAGAGAGAGAGAGAGAGAGAGAGAGAGAGAGAGAGAGAGAGAGAGAGAGTAGTTTACCTTGCTGGATAACTGTCGATACAATAACTAAGGTTGCAATGGCGTTTGCTTTATTCATGATTTTAAATCCTTGACACAGGCAATACAATCTAGAATAACAACAAAAAAGCAATACTGCGTTAATATTCAAGATAAGCAAAATGATGTATTTATAGATATAAAACAATTAAACAAACTGAAAAATAAGAAGCAATTCTTGTCGGCCCAGAACTTAACAAATAAAAACAATGTAACATCGTTAGCCCTAGTTTTATCATTAAGATATTGCAGTTAGAAATTACTTGATACAAATTTGGTCCAACTTTTGATATACTGAGTTTAGCAAAACTTTATTGTCCTGTTCAAGGGTTATTTTATGTTTACAATAATAATATTCACATGTAATGTTTTATCTTATCTTTAAATATTTTAGTGGAATATTTCGTGAAATAGTTATATAAATACTGGAATAAATTCGAAACAAAATAAATTCGGTATAAAAAGTTTCTTTTTAATATTTCTTAGAAAATTGATTGATAAAAAAAAATGGGATTACAATAAATCGAATGATAAATTCGACAAAAATGGCAACTTCGTAAACAAATGAAACATTACCTTTACGTGTCAATTCGTCTTGTTAAAAGTTTTGGTGTAATATTGGTCAATATATATACAGTGGTCCTATGCGTAACATCTGGTGTCTGATGTACATGTACTTCTGACGATGTTACATATTTTAAGGTGTAATGTTTCTTTCCTATTAATTTGTATATAATATATTTTAAAAAATATATATTGATTTCAATCAACGTCAATGTCAATAGTCAATGAAACAAAATAAAATTGAGTGTTAAAGTGCCGTTAGATATTTCAAACAGGTGTCCCATGGGCCACAGCGCTCACGTGAACAACAGTAGGCATAATTTCAGCTTAATAGAGTCAAAATACAAAATATTTGGGCAATGTGGTATATACATATTTCAATCCTGTATTAATAAGAATCCATTTTCCCCTGGATATACTTATGTTTATAATCAAGTCCCTTTTCTAACGGAATGAGGTGTCTTTTGCTTGGGCCGACATGTCAATAATTTTGGGCTGACCTGTCGGGGCTGAGGTGTCAACCGCCAGGCGCCGAGATGTCTGTCTATTATGATTTTTATAGCTCCAAAAATTCACAAAATTGTTTATACACGGGATATAAACCTACATCAAACTCTGAACACCCTGTGAGACCCAAGAAACGTCCAGGGGCAAAATGTTGATTTTAACAAAGGACAAGTGCACTTAAGCTATAGAGAATAGACTCTTTTTCAGTGCCGTTTTTATGTAGAAAATATCAACAAATTGCTTTTCTCTTGTAATAGTTAAGCACTGGTGGATACTTCTGATTTATATGCATGCCTAAATTTACAAAAAATAGCATAGAATTTAAAAAGTTGAGTTAAATGCCTATCAATAATTTAAACCCGGAAAATCGAACCTAACCAACTTGAATTGTGTCTATTTAAATCAGAGGGAGGAGACATTTAAATCAACATTGTTCTGTTGGTGGATCGATTGGCGCGTTCTGAATTATACATTGTATTTTATGCATTACTAGTATTTTACGTCTGAAAAAAATCGATTAAAGCTTTGAAGTTGCATATTATCATAGTGATCAAACAAACATTCCTGACCATAAAGAGTTGAAGGAAAGCGATTTAAATCGTGTCAGTTTTTTACAGTGAGCACATTTGACAAACGTCGACCTGAATAGAACCCATGTGATTGTTTGAAATATTTCATTCCATGCGTGGGTTCAAACATGGGTCATGCAGGTTAAAGCTTTTGCTTGCTATAGGAAAAACCTTCAAATTTTCATACGTTTTTCATTTTTTAGGTACCAACCTAATGTAGTATAAACTTGTTTTTTTTTCACAGGAGTTTTCTAAATGTATAATGCGTATTTTGTCTTTTCTACAAGTTTGTACTCGGTTAGGCTGACAGTAAACAAAGGCTTTAAAATGAATGCCCGTCCTCGATTTACTATACAAAATCACGAATGTCGGCTGACCCCTACTATGTTGTTAAGCTTCGTTCTTTTTATATACAATACATTCGGTAAAACTTGTCAATTCTTGTGGATATATATCAGTAGGTGATGTTAGGGAAAAATATGCCTAATTTGAACCTTCATTTTTCTCTTTTTACGGGGCCCATAAGTGCACTCTTTCTTTGAAACTACACTATCTAAAGTTGCTTCAAATGTTAAAGAAGGTAGAAGAAGATTTTAAAAGATTTTTCTCTATATATTCCCATTTAAAAAACGGTCCTCCTCCCCCCTCCCCCCTCCCAATTGTGACTCCATCCTATTCCCAGGGATCATGATTTGAACATATTAGAAGAAACCTTACCGGAGGATGCTACCATACAAGTTTTAGCATTTCTGCCCAACAGATATTGAGAAGATTTTTAAAGACTTTACTTTTTATAGTCCTATGTAAAAAAAAAATCAACCCCCCCCCCATTTTCGCCCCACCTTACCCTCGACATGATATTATTATATTCACAACTTTGAATTTACACTACCTGAGATACTTCCATATAAGTTTCTCTTTAGTAAAAAAATTTGGAAAATTTCACGAAAACTTAACTAATTTATTACAATATCCCCTTGTAAAAGGACCTGATCTTTAATTTTCACAACTTTGATTCCCCTTCGCCTTATGTGCTGTGTGATAAGTTTGATTGAAATTGACCCAGTGGTGTTGGAGAAGATGTTGAAAATATGAAAAGTTTACAGATAGACAGACAGACAGACAGACAGAGGAACAATAGGCAAAATGTGATAAGAAAAACTCACTTGAGCTTTCAGTTCAGGTGAGCTAAAATAATAAAATGTCTAATCATGATATGAAAAAAGTAATACATAGTGCATAAAAGAGCAAAAAGTTTATATCGCGACATAAAAACAAAAATATCTGATGTATATGAAAACATAATGAAGCGGTGCCTTTTAGTTTAAAAAGTTAGTTGCATAGGTTTTTAAGAAATATTGCTTCACTCACCAAGGGTAATTTTTTCTTTATCAAAATGTATTGAAGGTTTTACATATTGTACATCATAATTGCCCTAGCTTTTAGGAAAAGGCTATTTTCTTTAATTTGAATAAGTAAATACATGTACTAAATTAAATCAATGTGTATTAAAAGGCTAAAAAAACGTTATTCAGAGCATTGTGTTATAACACAAAAAGGAATTAAATTGCTGATATTCCAATAATCACAGTAAAGGGATTTTAATTAAGTCTTGGAAAAAATGGGATATCGGAGTTTTGGGAATTTTCCCCAAATTTCTGCTCAAGAAAGAAAATCAATTTTAGAGAATTGAAATATTATCAGTTTCAGATGATATTTACTAAATCTTGAGTTGGCAATTGTCTAAGTCATTTTTTTTTCAATTACAATAACTTAACAACCAGCTATAAAGAGAGAGAAAAAATATTTTTCATCCAATGATTCTCTAGCTTAAATATCAAACTCGTATTTTTCATGTAATACACTAGTACATACAATTTAGTTATATTTGAAAAAAAATCAATGTTTGAGGTGAAGCGCGCATAGATATAGCCTCATAAAAAATGATCAATGTGATATGTTTCTTGTCATTTTGGTTTTCTATAGTTGTCCTTACTTTTTTGCTCCTTGTGATAAGTGGGGATATAATTCGGTTTGTTCAAATTTCATTTGCTTTTTTATGTAAATTCAATAGATATCGCCTTCCACAAATAAGGTCTAGAATTAGGAGTTACCTAAAAAAAAAGGAGGTCAATTTCTAGAAAAGGTACGTCTCTTATTTGATGGACATTTTACCTAAATTACCGGTTCGAACTAAACTGCAAAACAGTGGAATTTTTTTTGAAATATTTTAATGCAAGAAAAACGCTTAAGTACAGATTCCGAATAAATACATGCTTTAATGCGTTTGATATATCCCTTAGATTTATTTCTTACCTTATTACACCAAAAGCTTAATATTTTATGATTTGTACGTTCATGTAAGGAAGATCTAAAATTAAAATATTTGTCAAAAAACTATAACCCTTTAAACAAAAACAATCCGACTGAATCGTAACTATTAGCATGCTAAACGTGACATCAGGGCGCTTTTAAATTGAGTTGATAAAAGTGTGAAAAAAACGATTTCCATTGCAACTATCAGAAGCGGTTATTGTCATAAAAATATGGTCTAATTGAAGTGATTACATTGGTTTAGTCCACTAATGCATTTTCCCCAGGCGGTAATGTTAAAAGTAATGGTTCATAGTTCCGGCCATAATTTTCGTTCAACAACGAGGGACTTCTTGATTGAAAGCTCTTCAAATTGTCTCTCTCCTGTTAATATTTCGTGGTATGAAGTCAGATTCGTTTTCCGGCAAAATGAGTCTGTATTGAAAACGTCTGTAAATAAAAGTAAAAGTATGGAATTTTACATTTTGGAAAAGGTGTGCATCAAACAATATCAATTATTTCCTTCAAAAGATAATTCAATTTTGACACTTGCTTTTAAAATTGTAAATCCTCTTTTCTGACATGTCTCAAGCATTCGGATTTAAAATGTCCCCAAAAATGAATATACACTCTACAATCATAGGAACTATTTTACTTAAAGTCGCCACTTTGTTTTCCTACCGATTCTAAAAATATAGTAAGAGGGATAAACCCACATAAAGCGTTATTCAAAGTATAATTCGCTGTTTGAAAAACATAATTCCAATATCCGAATGCATTTCTGAATACATCTCGGTATGCTGTTAAAAGAGGACACCTGATGAACTGACTGATGGCAGAGCCAAGGGCTTGTCGAAAATTGTAACGATGACGAAACTCTAGGGGAAAATATGATCTTGAAAGTATGGTGAGTGAGGCGAGACGGCAATCTTCTCCGACTTCTAAAATTACCTCTCAAGCTCGGATGTACATGTATGTGATGGAGCTTTATCAAGCAACATTAACGAACATGCTCAAATCCCGATACAGGCCTTTCTTATAATGTTTCCTTAGCTTTTTTAATATAACATATCTAGGGATACCGACCTGTAACACTTTTGCTCTGCGGCACATGAAAAGGAAAGGCAATTAAGAACCTTCTTTTTGCTTATAGTCCTTTTGCATTTAGTCATATTTTGTTTCCAAATCCTCATACTGGTTCAAAAAAGCAAATCCATATTTTGTCATTAGTAAAAATATTTGTATCATGTTTTGGATTAAATTCAAGAAATGTTTTAGCAGTTGCTTAACGGTTTGTTCTTACACCTGGTTTTTATCATCTGCCAATAGTTGCGGTATCCATCCGGCAGAATTTTCTTTTCTTTCAAATACGCTTTAAAGTGAAATGCACCCTCGATAACGATTTGTTAACAACTTTGGTAACATCACGGATCGTGTATCTATCATCATTTTCAATTTTTTTCCTGTCATATTGTTACATTGTATATAGAGTTACAGCAGATTTTGCTGCATATTTGACGCACTTTATGATCTTTCTTATAAGATACCTTTTTATAACTATAAACTTCCTCAAATGCAGAAATAATCTACATCAACGGAAGACAGACTTTTATATAAGCTCTTATTTCTTCAATTTTCTCAACACGTTTCCGAATCATTTTTACAAAAATTGTCAACGACTGGCTTTTTTTTAAAATTGCCATAAGTTTAAAAGTATGCGGAGCTGAAGGCTCGTGGTTACAGTTTAAAAAGTTTTGAATATAGCTAATCAAGAGTTTCATCCTCCACGAAATTAAAGGTGCTAGTATAGTTAACAGGGCTTGAACCCAATGGTACTTTACAATTTTAAGCATACAGTTAAGTTATATATTTTAAAGGTTTCAAAGACTGCGAACACGTATTAATTTTTCGCTTTTTGCAAAGAAATTTTTTAGGGATTGAAAATCTTTTTATCTTCGAAAAGTTCAATTTGATTTAGATAAAAAAAAACCTTGAAATTAATCAAATGCACCCTTAATGAACATAGCCGTTCGATACATTATCTGATTCTTACTGAGTAATTAGGATATTAACAGTTACTTTTTTGGAATAAATATTAATGATTCCTTTGACAATCTCAAATTTCTCTAAAGTTGAAAGTTATTTTTTTTAAAGAACGCGGGTAATCGGGAATTAGATAACATTGCCAATTATCACATAATTTTAAGCATACATAAAGACGGTATCCTAAAATGGGGCGGCATTAGCCCATATACCTCAAATAACTTATCCAATGCTATACAGGAAGAAAAAAAGAGATTCAATTGTTTTGTTTATTGCTTATATACACCAATATCAGGGGGAAAAAAGCACATTTTAAATTTTTATGTTTCTGTTGAAATAAGGTATCCTGAAAAGGAGTTGTAGTGTCCCTGGATATTTCGGTCGTGTGCGAGACGTTTTACCCAGACCCTGTCTCCTTTATCCATTGCTAGTACCACAGTTCCTAAACCACTTTCCCAAGCTGTTTGGGCAGAGGAGACTCCTATAATAAGGTTGCCGTTTTTTATGATTCCAACAGTAATGTGATTCGTATTTGTGGCCATTACTGAGCAACTAAAAACGTAAAGCCCTTTTGTAGGTGCCACAAAGTGTCCACACCATTTGTCATAGCCGTTCCCTAAGTTTGTATGAACTTTGTCATATTTTATTGCATCATCGGTGCCCAAGTGAGTATCTTTGCTTAAAACGGCGCTGAAGCCTATAGCGGGATTGGTTAAACCTAAAATAAAATAACGTCTAATTTTTACTTTAAAGTTTAAACAAGAATAAATCATGAGAATGAGATAAATGCACTTGTAAATGATTTGTTTCAATTAAATCAGAAAAAAAAGAGAGTGGGGGAGTGAGGGAGAGAAAGACACACACAGAGAGAATAGTTTACCTTGTTGGATAACTGTCGATACAGTTACTAAGGTTGCAATAACGTTTGCTCTATTCATGATTTTAAATATTTGTCTGTGGCAATTCAATCTGCAATAAACACATAAAAAAAATTTCACTGATATCTAAGTAAACATAATAATGTGTACATAGATAAAAAAAACAAAGAAAAAATAGATAGCAATTTTTGACCGCCCAAAACGTTCGAAAAACTTGACATTGTTTAGTTAAATAATAAAGAAAAACAGTGTTTACTCATTCCAGTACGGAATTATCAAAATCTGATCCACATTTAATATTAAATAATATTTGAAATTGTCTAAACTTCATTACCCTCTCTCACGTTTTGTATTAGTAACAACAAATGTCATATACTAATATTGAAATATTTTAGCGGAATATTTAACGGAAAAGTCCACGAAATAGTTATGTAAAAGCTAGAATAAGTAAATATTAAAATAAACCCGGCATAACATTGCTTTTTGAATTATTTTTACAAAAGAGATAAATAGCAAAACAGAGATTACAATGAATCAAATTTAATATTTAAAAAAAAAAACTAAGCAACTGCATGAGCAAATAAAACATTACCTTATCCTGTCTATCCTTGATTTTCAATGCATTGGTGCAATTCTGGCTGTTATATATACAGCTTTCCTCTGTGCAACACCTTGTGTACAACATACTTATGGCCGTGTTGCGTGTATTAATTATCAGCTAAAACTACATGTAAAAAACGGTGCAATTAAAAAAGAATTGCACAAAAAAGCTTTTTAAGTTTCTAGATTTAAAAATAAGTCTTGTTTTAGCAGTTTGCTCATACTTTCTTTTACTGGTATCTTTTACTTTTGCCGAAACGATTCTCCAAAGAGTAGTAATCCACTTTTTCGGCACCAATGTCTGAAACAGAATTTTTTTCTAATAAAAACATATGATTTATTATTAAACACTGTCCTGGACAATTATACCAGTGTGAAGGTGGCATTTTTGCAACCGCACACGATTCAGATTCGTATAACTCCATACAACCCAAAAGGTAGACCATAGAGAGTGAATAGTCACATTTGTTCTTAATGTATCTCACCTGCCTTTAAAAACTAATATCCAATAGGAAAAAAATAATTCACATAGGATATATAATTATCGTACTAAAATTATTATAAATCCATTAGGATCTTTTAAAAGGCTCATAGAGGGATTATATTTACTATAGTTTTTCCTGTAGGCTATTTCATTTAAACTGGAATTTTTCCAACAGGAAATACAAAATCCTACGGCAGTTTTGTTCAAATCATATCGGAATATAGATTCCTAAAGGAAGTTCTTTTTTCTTGTAGGGAATTCCAAAAATCCTTTAGGAAAATTGCTTTTCGGATGAAAAAATATTTTCCTTTAGAAATTCTGTTTAAAGGTAAATATCTCACCTGACTGGTGCATATATCTTAACCATAACGGTGGTTTTCAAACTCCTAAAAGCAACGCTCTATCGTATGACATATTTGAATTTTTCGACACATGCAGCTTAGACGGGTGCAAACATTCTACTCTGGCACTTGCATAATCATCCGACACATTATCATTAATATACGCTGGATTTGTACTTTTCATTCAAGGTAAGACTTCAAGTTGATACAAATTAACAGACAACAGCGTCCTATTTTAGATTTGATACGATGTAAATGGTTAAATTGTTTCAAAGATTGGATAAATATGAACGAAACCTCGGCCGAGCATTGTACATGTAACCATCATTAACCGTCGATATAGAAAAATTATGTTTGGAATTTTCAGCTCAAATTTTGACAGTGCAACGTCGATTGGAAGAAGTATTAAATGCAAAGTCAACTTTTTTACAAATGATAATTACAATTTCAGAACTTGTTTTCAATGAAAATGTTCATTGGTTTTTCGTCGTTTATTGGAACTTTCAAAACTGAATTAATTTTACCAATGCGCGCATTAACTTTTTTTTTTATCTTATAATAAAGACAGTTAAAGCGCTGATATGAACACATTTTTTTTTTAATACAAGAGATATTGAAACAACGATGCCTTGTTGACAGGCTTTATTTGTTAATTATTCATTATTATTTATTGATTTTTTTTGTACTTAATTTAATATTTCCCTCTTTTTTCGTACTTAATTTTATTTTCCTTCATCAACCTCTAAAATTTCCACTTTTAAAAGATGTATCATACACATATTATTTTGAGGTTTTGTGTTTTCCTTTTGTCTTTTTACATACACTACCGATAAGACGAAATCTTAAAGAAAGAAAACCCAACTTAACCCTGGGGTTTTCTTTTTAGTTTTACTCTTGGTTTACTCCAGGTTAACTAGAGTTGACCCAGAGTAAACCCAACGTAAACCCAGAGTGGACACAGAGAGTAAACCCCAATTAAAAGTATATCCCTGAAAGCAGACGCTACATGTGTATTCGGAATATACAAGGGGCGGGAATTACTGGCAGTAAAATGGTAAGATAAATAATTTGTCTGTATCAAGCTTCAGTGCGTACAGTTGACCCCAAAAGCAATTCTCAAGTAAACCCAGTGTAAACCCAAATTAAAACTCGAGTAGACCCAAATTTTCAAAAGGTAAACGCAGAGTAACTCAAAGTAAACCCAGAAAGTAAACCCGGGGTTTAGTTGGCGTTAACTCTGGTGTTAGGTTGGGTCTAATCGGTACTGTTACTATTCTTTTAAAGGAGATCTAAAACAGTCTAAAATGGCCACGATCAACACCTCCCTTATAGTTTGAATTTAACAGATTAAAGTGTGAAATAGTTTGTACGTCAATAGCAATGATGTGTTAATTTTTAAAACCTATATATTAGTTTTTCAATTAAAGTCCATGTAAACTGGCTGCATTAAGAAACAAAGAAAATATGTTTGTGTCCGAAAGAAGAATTATTATTTTACATACATAAACTATATGAATATATGTTTTGATGTCTATAATGACGTCATTTTTTAACTTATTGTAAGTATAGTAGTCCATACTATTTAAAGTAAATGTATTTGCCTTCACCATACTCCAAAGAGGATGTTAAAGTGCACATTCAATCAGAAAAATGCGTCAGGGCTATCAAATTTCACAACATGCTCGTGTATATTTTTTTTACTCATTGACAAATATCAAATAATAGTAGTAGGTGTAACAGTCAGAAGAGTCATTGATTAGGGTGTATATACTCAAAAATGAAGCTTAAAATAAATTTTTTAAATCTAAATTGATAAGATAACACTGATGCTTGTTAATCAAGTATCTGTTAAATTGAATAAGGTGGCGTATCTTTATTAGATCCATGAATTAATATTTTGTCGAGAAAAAAACAATGCTTAACTTTACTACTTTTATATGTCGGATCTGATTTTCTTTCCACAGAGAGGTGGGTAGAAATCATTTAAAGGGTAAAGAATAAAAAAAACAGTACTGTTTGAGAGATAATGCGAAAGTCTATATTAAATAAAGGAACGATTCAAACATCGTTACTTGTAGCTATCAGATCAATACAGTGTGTTTGCCTCCAGCTGACATCGAAGTGATATAATTTGATACCAGTCATTAGCATCAGATTACATAAGCACGGACAAAAAATGTTTCCATTTTTACCAACAATGTTAAGGGAAGCTTTGTTCATATAGAAATAGAACTGTAGTCTAAACGTCAAAAGTAGAGTGTTTAACACACTGCTTTTTTAGGTATTAAATCTATAAAACAACATTCTTTGTTAAGAAGTAAATAATAAAATGTCATTTTCATTCACTATTATAAGGTAATGTTTTTTGTACATTTTTGACATAATGTTTAAACTATTAGACACAATAAATAAAAAAAAATATAGCTAAGTCTTATACAAGGATTTTCTTTAAATTCAAATTTCACATAAAATTTTGTAGTTTTTTTCTCAAAAATTGGTGTCGAATTAACAGAAAACGTTAGCAATATTAATTCATTAACAAATTCATTACATATATTGGGTGCCAAAAAAGTGTAGAAGAACGCAAATATATAATAATAACAGCTAAGAAAAACTTAACGCAATGTCTTGCTTTACAACAGCTTACATGTATCATATTTGAAATCATCACATGTGTTCAAAGTTTGTTGTTTTAAGGTTGAACATCAGAGTAACAATAATCTAATGCATCCTGAGGTATGTGTGAGGTGCATTGCATTAAACATATCATTTCTTTTAGTATTTTTTATCTTTGGCAACATTACGTGATTGCGTGTATTTTTACTATCAGGTGTTCGTACGTATAATAGAATTAAATTACTCAGCTTTAAAGAAGCCCAGCTGTCAATATATATATAATTCAATTTTGAAATTATTCAGAAATTTTAGAATATGCATATGAACATCGATGTAAACGTGGTTTTTTTGCAGCAGGTAAAGTTGCAGGTAGTTGATAGCATAACGTGTGCTCCCCCCCCCCCCCCCCACGACTCTAATGACCAAATATATGTTTACTGAAAGCATTTTCATATGTTTGATTGCATCACCAACAAAATATATCAGAGAAATTTTTTATTATGATAAAGTTGTCTGATAAATGCACTACATCACATTTACATGTAATAAGAAATTGATTAGACATATACATTTGTGTACGTGGCGTTTTAAAAAATCGATCGATAAGGATTAAAAGTTTGATAACCGACTTCACAAGAATACAAATCATTACTAGGGCCTATATATATATATATATATATATATATATATATATATATATATATATATATATATATATATATATATATATATATATATATATGTTTTTAAAGAAGTTGGTACTGTGGATTTTATCAACTTTTGTCTCGTCTTAAAACATATTTAGTACTGTAAATATATATCCACAATACAACTTTACAGATTATCATTTATGCCTAGAAAGAATAGAAAAAGTATCATTTTTATAAGTTATTAATATGAAGTATTTATCAACAGAAACATTTTTTTATTTTATTTAGATATATATGAGCAAAAAAACATCTATCTGTAAACAATGAAACCATGTTTAAAAGATTACTCTTTTACAATTCTTAAAATGAGGATTTAGTGTATCATTTCATAGTATAGTATTTGATTTTAAAAAACATATTTACGCCCAACGTGGGGCTCGAACCCACGACCCCGAGATTAAGAGTCTCGTGCTCTACCGACTGAGCTAGCCGGGCTTATGATAATACTATAAATGGCATTGGGAGGTTCGGCTCACCTGTACCTTTTGCTTAATTAAAGAAGGGTAGTGTGTGCAGGTAAATCATACCCTGAACGGCCGTAACATCGATAGCATTTGTTTATTAAGAAAATGATTAATTCTATCCAATTGAATTTAATTGTTTCATATATCAAAATGAAAATAAGATTTACTCTGTTTAAAAAGTAAAAACGTATTTTCCCCACCGGGATATTTCAAATTATTGAATCATATCCCATAAAGATTATTTTTTAAAATTCTAAATGAAGAATATTTTACGAATATATTACTCCTAGTAATATGATTTTAATTACATCAAGAATTCAAAAAAAAAATCCTTTTATGAATATTAAGATCCTTTTATAGCACAAGATACCCACAAGCCACGTTCATAAGAGGACCATAACCCTTAGAAATCTGTTATAGAGACTCATGTTGGCATTTAAAGTTTAATCTTTAGGTATATACCCTAATCTGAGACTTTTCTGACTGTTACCTCAACTTCTTTCTTTTAACTTTTGCAAACATCATAAATGGGCGGGGGTGTGGGGGCGAGAGTAAAAAATATCAGATCATCCATATTCCTAGCCCCACGGGACAGAAGTTATAAACGCTTGATAAATAGAGACCTGCATGAGCTTTAATGGTAAATCTTTTAAAATATTCACAGTTTCATTTTAATTGCACAAACACATACAATGCACAGGAAATTAAAGTAGATTTCCAAAAACACACATTTGATTTAATATGGCAAAGGACAAAGTTTAATTTCCTGTTAGTTATGTTAAAATCACAAACAACGAGCGTCCAACAGCTGTAGATTGCTTCTGTGTCTAAAGTGCCTTTCAAAAATACATGCTCACTATATATACATACTTGTCACCCCCCCCCCCCCCCCGCCATCCATTATGAAAATTCTCAACTCCTGAATTTCACTATTTAGACAGAGGACATCATGGCCATAATAATAACAATGCACGTATTTATCACCAAAAACAGTGAAAGTACTGATGAAACTATTTTCAAGTTAAAAAAAAAAATTCACTATGTTGCCATATTGACTATTGACCCTATCGAAAGCGCCTGAACCTCTGATCAAGGGGCACAAATTTTACAATTTTGGTTTATTGGACCTTTCATACAGTACATAACTAGTAAGTCAAGGTGCATTTATTGTAATTCATTGAATTTGTTTATTTTGATACCGAAATTGGAAATCATCCGCTAGTAATGAAGATTATCAAATAATTTTAAAAAAGATTTTGATTTGAATTGAACATATTTTATTGACTAAAGCGTTGTCAAAAGGATTGAACAAAACTTCATAAACTAAGGTAGTCCTTTTCTTGTTACATAATTATATTTTTATATTACGCTGCCATATAAGAAAAATTTATAACAATTGTGGTACAAAAATGAAACAATTAAAACACTTGTTTTTAAACGCTGTAACAATGTGTAGAAATCGTTGTTGAATGTGAAAATTATCGAAATACAATCAAATAATTTTAAATAAGTTAAATCTTTCACATTCAAGAAAAATTACATTTTCATCATTGCACAAAGATTTATCACCCCAAAGTATTAGATGTTCATCAAATATATTTAAAAGTTCAATGATAAAAGATCAAACATAAAGACTTGTCCTTCTAAAGAATATGTTTACACACAAAAACAGATGTTGTGCATTTTCTAAGATTCCATATGAACACATTATATTTAATCGACGGAGATCAGAATTAAGAATGCAATTGACTGTGCCTTAGTTTTTTACGAATATGTTTAAATATCTTCTACAGAAGGAAAACTATTTTGGAGGTTTTGCTATATTGTAATGTAGTTTTTTAAAAACAACTTTATGGGATAGATTTCTTCCTAGTCCAAAGGTAAATACAACACAGGAGCAGAGCAGATATGGGCCTCTACAAAAATTAGAGGTAGGATAAGGTGCCATTAAGAATTGAGCATCCTCTGCTGTACAGTCACAACCGCCATGTGCTTTTTGTCGTAATCGGAAAAAAGGGATGATCCGTAGACAATTCGGTGATTAATAATGGCCTAATAATAAGTATGAAAAAAGTCAGCATTCAACCTAGCGGAAGATTGTATTTGCTGACAAGGTCGTAGTATCGATCATAGAACTTACAAAATGATGACTTCAATCTAGACTGTTGATAATCCTGTTGTATCAACTTGTTTGTCAAGACATCTAGCTTGCCTCGTTTTAGAAACTGTTCATACGTAGAGTATGCCCTTGCGTATCGAATCAACTTAGGAACAAAAATTCCATAGACAGGTGATGAAGGTATATTGCTAACTAAGGAAAGTTAACGATAGAAAAATTGAAGTCATCACGTTTATCATAAAGTTTTGTTAGGTTACCATTAGTGTTTTTTTTTCTAGTAAAATATATAGATATGAAAAAGATGACTCAGACTCTGTGGTGTCTTTTTTTCAAGTTCAATGGGATATTTCGAGTCGACGTATTAATGGAAGTAACAATTGTTATTTAATAATACGTCACTGATATACCTAAATGTCGAGTTGAAGGCCTCAGCGAGTGATTTCTTTTGTTCATGTACAAATATTTCAATAATTTCTGCTATATATATGTACATAGATCATACCACTTACGATAAGTATCAGGAAAAACTTGTTAAAACTTTTAATCTGCATCTGGGCAAAGAATAGTTTGAGGAATTTTCAACACAACAAAATACAGTTTAACCCGTAATGTCTTAGTCCCAAAATAATAAAGCATGAAATGGTAATTCCGGTTTTAATGTCATAATGAGCAGCACTACGTATTGTACTCGACGAGAAAGTTCAGAGCTAGCTAGATAAATTCGTTGATTTTAACAAAGATGCTGCTCTTATTTACTGTACATGTAGTTAAGAAACGTAACTTAAGTAAGACTGTAAATGAACAAAATGATTCAGAAGACTGTATTTTTGTGGCTTTTTTTATTGTCCTGATTTTTTCAAAATAATAGCTAAATGAGCTTTTGTTATACATGTAGGAGTTGGTGTGAATTGGATCAATATTGATACGTAAGTTTATTAAAAGAATGACAAAAAATCAGTTACACTGAATTGAAGCATTATCAAATAAGTTTGCTATATCATTTAAAACGATAAGTAAAGAATTTTAATGATGTTGATAATAGTGGTTTAATATAAGAATGGGTGACCAAGGCATGAAAACTAGCTTTTCTCCTCATAAAATTAGAGTTGAGCAACTTAGGAAAGCAACAGTTTTTTTGTCATGTTTAAGTAAAAGACTCTGGAAATGAAGAAGCGTAATATTGAATTTTTTATCTGTCTTAGTCTTTTGCTAATCAACTCGACTCTTTTCCTTTTCCAAAAATCAAAGAGGTGTATCAAAATTGCGAAACAAACGTTTTATCGATCAGCATTAGAAAGCGTTTGACTATCAAAAGATGGAAAATCCCTGCAAATTAGAATATACGGATAAACTCAGTGACTATATTTTATTTTATAAAAATCTTCATTTAGCATTATGAATATGTGATAAAGCGAATTTGTAATAGTGTGACAGTAAAATTGGGTTAAAAACCCTCTCAATGCCTATGTTGAATTGCAAATGTTAATGTACATGTAGGTCCTCGAAATAGACGAATCTCAAGCACATACTTTTTTGACAATGGCAGCTTGTATTATTTAATTCCTATTTCGGAATTTCTATTAATAACTTCGATTGTTTGTCGCCCTTCCTGCTTCGCTAGTAATTTACTGGGCATACCTTCAAAATTCGCTTCCTTCTATTGTCAATGCATTTTAATGCTGTTTTATTTCCGTCTAGTAATATTTACTGTTCGTAATGATTTTAATTAGTCCACTCTCTTTCTATCACATCATTTTCTAGAGCCGCTGACAAAAGTATGCAGTGCTATTTTCACATCCAATTTCGGTGGCTACATTATAATGAGAATTTAAGTGGGTTTGAGGCGTCATACCAAATTTGAATTTCTTCTCATTCAATAGTGGTCAGGTACATGTAGTTTAAAACTACACTTACTGTTAGATAATTCTTACACATAATTTTAATTATATTTCTATTCCTTTACATGCAAAACAAAATCATATCGATGTCAAAGGACAGGCTTGTTAGAAATAAATATGTGATTTTTTGGGTTTTATTACAATGAGATACTTAGCTTTGAAGAGCCCCTTTTCAATTGTGTTATTAATGATAATCTGTTATATCGTGTAATAAAAACAAATGGTATGTATAAAAAAAACTTGCCTCTTCTGCCTTATATGTTAACCTTATAAGGTAACCCCCATATATAAATGGTTTGGAACAGTTGATGAACATATTTATAAATTTTTATTAAAAATATAAATCAGGATATCACGAGTTTGTCTATTGAAGCAAGGAAGGAAACGAAGAACTTCGATGGATAATAATGCAGGAAAATCGTGTAAATGTCATAGAAAATTACTAGCA
Source organism: Magallana gigas (assembly GCF_902806645.1). Lineage (NCBI taxonomy): Eukaryota > Metazoa > Mollusca > Bivalvia > Ostreida > Ostreidae > Magallana > Magallana gigas. Next base: position 19,360,507 of record NC_047566.1, read on the forward strand.
ATCACTGGGTGAACATTGCATACAGAACAACACAAAAATGGGTAAGTGTTTATTTTTGTCTTTTTTTATTTTTTCTCTTTTTTTTCTTTTCTTGTCTTATAAAACACCTTGTCTGCGATAAAATCACATCCACAAGAGATTTGAATAAGGTTGATTTAGTGCCAGTTTTTTGTTTTTGTTTTTTTTTTCGTTCTTTATTTCTTATTTTGTGTTTTGTTTTGTTTTGCTTTTTTGGTTTTTTTTTGTTTTGTTTTGTTTTGTTTTTGTTTTTGATTTTTTTTTGGTTTGTTTGTTTGTTTGTTTTTTTTTTTGGGGGGGGGAGGGGTGTTTTGTTTTGTTTTTTATTCATATTGTTTTGAATCTAGTCAGGTAAAGACACAAGACAATTAATTTTATCTAAATTTTATATCAAGAAATGAACAAAATACACAATTATTTGACTTGAAGGCGTTTATGTCTTGTTTTACAAGCTTCTAACTACTGGTGTTGTAACGGCTGCACTCACTCAAACGAACACGGTAGGAGGAAATGTGTCCAATGTGGAACGACAAAGAACGGCTACAGCGGAGGAGGTGGGGGTTAGTTTCTAATCATTTAAATGTTACAATGTTTAAGTCATTTATATTAGCGAAGAGCTTATTTTCGTGGATTGTAAATCTATCAGACTCGGTGTTATAACTTCTATCTATGGTTAATACAGATTGTTTCAACATTCGCTGGAAATGTTAATTCACCTGACTACTTTGTATCGATACACGTATGTTTCAAGAATAACCGGAATGTTTAATTAACATATGAGAAGCAAATTTTTGACTTTGTCATTTTTTTCCTTTTTTCATTTGTTCTTATGTATGTATTTTACCCGCAAAAATTGTCCCATTTTCATCATCTATAAACATGCATATGGTTATGTACTGGTCTATGTTTTGATTGAAGCAATATGAGCTGCAATTTTCATGATGAAATTTTTTTAAAGAAAATGTTATTTTTTACTAAAATGACAAAACTATCATGGTTTTTAAATTTCTTTTCGCCAAATGTTTGTGAAAAAGGCCGTTAAGGAGCCTTAATTGGAGCAAAATTGAATTATTGCCATCCTGTACAAAAATTGATTTGCTATATGTTCCTTAGAAGAGATATATTTCCTCTGAAAAAAATTAATGATTTTTTCAAACCTTATTTATCATAAAATTTTACGTTATATGCAGACTTATCATACTATAGCAGTATTTACAGCAAAATAAAAATCTAAAAAAAAAATAGAGCTCATATTGCTTTAACGTATTTGTAATTTAGAAATGCTTTACTGTTCTTGTTGTTGTTGTTTTGGTTATAGACACATGGCGATGCTCTCAATGCACGTTTATCAACGAGGGACAAAGATCCAAATGTAGTGCCTGCGGGGCATACAATGGTATGTACTTCTATAAAACTATTCTCCTTGAATTTGCTTACATAATATGCTTTTAGGTAATCACTGACGTTAATTTTACAGACAACATTTAAATTTAAGGTTCCTTTACGAATAAACCGGATTGGACCCTAAAGATTGTTTCGTTATTTTGTTAATTTGTTGTTAAGTTCAAGACTCAGACTTCTCTAAGCATAGGTAGACGTAGAATTATAATTTAGCGACCGTTTTGCTTGAAATTCAATTGGTACAGTCAGGTTCTTTAAGAATGACAATGACCCCAACAGATATCAATATCATTGTCTCTTGTATTAAGGTTAAACAGATTTGGACAAACGAACGCACTGCATCGTTTTACGTGCATTTCATCATATTTTGTTGTTAAGTAATTCGTTATACTGTGGAATCATTTTTGTTCTTGGGGGACCAATGTTCGTAGCTTTTGTGAGTAACCCCTTCACACAAATTTACATCCCTACGAACTATATTTTAGTATATATTTACAAAAATAGAGTTTGCCACCGACGAAATTACGTCCCTACGAACCAGTAAAATTTTCGCTACCCACTAAAATTGACCCCCACGAATAATCAAAGTACCAAAGTAATGAAAGCCGGACTCTTTTGGTGTTTACGCATATTGTGTAGTAAAGACTGAAAATCTCTCTCTCTCTCTCTCTCTCTCTCTCTCTCTCTCTCTCTCTCTCTCTCTCTCTCTCTCTCTCTCATGCTTTTAATGTCGGCAAAACGTCAAAGAGCGACCAAATTTTGTAAGCGGCTATAAACAAAAATATGTCTGTCTAGTAGGAAAAATTCAAAACAGTTGCTGCCTTGAATTTTGCAACAGGCGTTATATATTCAATCCCCGTTTTTTCAACGCGCATCAAGTAATTCAAGAAAATTCATGCGCATTTTATTTGTGCAAAATGCATAGTCTTGTTTTTAATAAGAAAACTAAAATTAAAGATAGACAATTCTCTCGAAATTAAAAAAAAAGAAACAAAATGCCAACACTTTTGACAAAACGTGGCTCTTTCTGTAATACTATTTGGTATAGCAGAATCTTTTACTTTGAACACTGCGCCGGATAATTATGCCAGTGCCAAGGTGGCATTTTTGCACCCGCTTAAGCTGCATATATCGAAAAATTCAAATATGCCATGTGATAGACCATTGCTTAAAGAGTTAACAACCACCTTTGTTATCAGTGTATCTCACCTGTCAGGTGAGGTATTTACCTTTCAAAATTAAATTCCTATAGGAAAATAATTTTTCCCATAGGAAAATCAATATTCCTATAGGTAATTTGAAATTTCCTATCGGAAACCAAGAACTTCCTATATGAATTTCAATTCCGATAGGATTTGATTAAATCCGATAGGTAAACTTAATATCCTATAGGAAAACTACATGTTTGAATCAAATTCCTACAGGAATTACCATTCTCCTATAGGAAATATAATTCCTAGAGGAATTTTTAAAAATCCTATAGGATTGTCAATATTTCCTGTGGGAATTATCATTTTCCGACGGGATATTATTGTTTAAAGGCAAATATCTCACCTGTCAAGTGAAACACACTAAAAACAAAAGTGGTTATATACTCTCTAGACAATGGTCTATCATTTGGTATACATGGATTTTTCCGAAACTGCACCTTAAGCGGGTGCAAAAATACCACCTTGGCACTGGCATAATTATCCGGCACAGTGTTTTTGACGCTGTTTGGTTTTTTGTTTACTGTTGAAGTTGTGCTATTTATAGTAACATTGCCGATTTGCCTGCCTACAGCCAGGACTCTGCTTTTAGCAGTGCCCGGCTAAAATGACTCCACAATAAGTAGTATTGTGCGCAGCATGTGTATATGAGATTGCTGTGTTTGGTTTTTTTTTCTGAATTACAAAAATCAAATAAAAGGATAACTTATGTGTTCGGTGGTGTTTTTAAGGAGGTCATGGCCATGGGCAGGATGATGGTCATTCACCGCGTGGAGGGCGAGGAGGGCGAGGAGGGCGAGGAAGATACGGACGAGAAATTGACAATGAAGTACGCATTGTACTTCTTGGAAAAACTGGAAGTGGGAAAAGTGCAACAGGTAATACCATACTAAACGGTGAATTGTTCGCATCCACAACATCCGGTTCATCCATTACGTCACGCTGTACCAGCAGGCAAGCTCAGAGATTCGGAAAGGAAATCCAAGTAGTTGATACGCCAGGAATATTTGATACCAACTTACCTAATGATGTTGTGCAGAAAGAAATTGTCAAATGTATCGGAATGACCTCCCCTGGTCCCCATTGCTTCTTATTAGTACTTGGACTCACTCGATTTACACAAGAGGAGGAAGAAAGCATCGACCACTTTGTCAACTATTTTGGAAGACGCGTGTTTAGTTATTTTATCGTTCTCTTCACACGAAAAGATGATCTTGATCACCATGGAAAAACGCTGGACGATCACCTACGGACTGTTCCGACCAGTCTAAAGAAAATCCTTGGCCAATGCGATCATCGCTGCATTGCGTTTAACAATCGGGCTCCAAGTCCTGCTCGGCACGATCAAGTTGAAGATCTTCTTGAGATGATTGACGAAATTTTACGTCAAAATCACGGAGAATGTTACACTAATGACATGTACTCGGAAGCTGAGAAGGTGATGAAACAAAGGCAATATCAAATTGAGAAGAAAAGGGAACGGGAACGGGAACGAGAAAGAAAGGAAATCGAACGCGAGGTTGAACAAAAGTACAGAGGCCAATATGGTTCCCACTATAAAAGCCAAAGTGCCTTAGAACAAAGAGTAGCGGAGTTAGAATCAATGCGAGATCACTACGCGCACCGATCGACTGCTCTTGAAAGAGAAGTCAGGGAGCTTGAAGACGAAATAGACTACGAAAAAAGAAAATACGGATCCCCCAGTTCAAAACTCGTGGCAAAACTCAGGAATCTAGAAGATGAGCGTACACAGCTTAGTTCTGGAAGAGGAGCAGCTTCGGAAAGAGAGATCGAGGACCTAAGACACGAACTGAAGCGCATGCAAAAACAAAGCAAGAAAATGAACAAGGAGAAAGACAGAATATACCAGGAGAGACTCGAGCAGCTGGACCATAAGTACAACCAGCTCCAGAATGCCCGCACAGAGGTAAGAACGGAAGTGGAGTCCGGAAGTGGGAATGTGGGTGAAGCCTTGCTTGGTGGTATTATGAGCATAGGGAAGCTTATCTGGAAAGGAATACAAATGTTATTCTAACTGGTATGCTTCACTTGTGTTTTTTATGGAGTTCAACGTATTTTATTCAATCTAGAGTGTCACAGTCATGTTGTTTTAAGTATTCATATGTTCGTAGGGACAGGTCACAGAAAACAGGGTTTCTTTAACGGTCAATGATTTACATAAACAAAATGAAAATATGTACAGCTATTACGTAAATGTATATGACATGTATATACAAGTTATTAGATTGATACTCTCGGTAATGTTTTGAATTAACTACATGTATACTTTAGGCTTAATTGCTGAAAAACCAAACTCGGTCATTGCTCGAAAACGTTTTATTCATGTATATATAAAACTTTAACACTGAAAATCAATTTAAAAATTCATTGTCGAGTATTTTCATTCTGGTTGTATTAAAACAAACTAAATATTACATGTTGTTGTAATAAACATGTACATGCTATACAACAAAAAAAGTTAATGTCAGTGATTTCCTGGTCATCCTGTAGTCACCTCGGGGACGGGGAAGGCGAGGACGAGGGCGAAGACGAGGTCAAGGTCAAGGTCAAGACCCGTGCTACTTAGTCTACCCTGAACACTAAACGTACACTGTATATAAATTGAGTTTTTTAAACTGTAAAGAGGAAATAGCGCTAGCTTTATAACGCTTATTATATGAAATGATTCTTTTTTCATGACATGTATTTTTAGCAAGCTCCCTGCTATGTTGGAAAACTTAGTTTATAACTGAGAAATAAGCTATATATAGGGTATAACATGATGTAATATGTGTTTGACGATTGTCTGTGATCTATTTTATTTTACTTTTTATGTGTTATGTCATATTTGTTCTTAGAATAATTTAAGCAAATAAAGCACGAGCCATTGTTAAGACTGCCTAGTACGATACATAACATTATAAATACACAACAATTCTAGTTAAGGTTCGATTATGTATGATATCCATTATATTATTATCAAGAATATCCATGAACAGGGAAGAACATTTTACATTTGAAGTACTTTGCTGTATGGTTTTCTATAAATATAGATGTTTATTTCTGAACGAAAAGGAAATATTTCAATGCAAAAATTCTTCGAAGAGGAAGTAATTCTTGATTGTATCATGCATGTATGTTACATGCACTTGGTTTTCAAGAATAATTTCTGAATAAAAATGTTTTTATTAAAAAATTGAAAATAACTTTAAAAGTATACTTGATAAGCAAAACGTGTTAGAAAAGTAACCTGGGTCTCAAACTCGAATTATACTTTTTTTCGCCCTACGGTGAACATTTTTTTCTAAATTAAAAGCAAAACTATATATGATGCGGGATTTTGTTTATACTTGATAGTGAGAACACTATACCATTGCTTTTGTTAGAAGATTAATGTCGGACTACAAATAAAAACAGTATTTGATTTCTTTGCTATTAAAAAAGATGAGCACTTTATCTAATTGTTTTACTATATATACATGTACAAAACTGTGAAACCGTTTTCTTTCGTTTCGGTAATGAAAGTCTTTGTGGTTTCTTGTTTTTGTTTGATTTATTTAGTTTTGTCTTCTGCATCGTATATAGTATCTCTATGTAGGGACTTCTAAGGATCTTGCACATACTACATGTATGTCATGTCGGAGTACTTAATCAATACCCGATAAGAAGATTGTTACACAAGTTTTGGAATAAACTTTTTAACATATTATTTCTGTACTTTCTTTTCAATATGCTATGTACAATGGTTAGGTTATGCTATATCATACAAAAATACAAATATTAGTGAGTAATATATTATTTAAAAACGAAGTTAAAGATCTACTTTTCATTTATTTCAGAGATTTACGAGTAAGTCCTTATAACAAACTTCTGGGTTTTATTAGGTTTTTATTTTGCACCATAGGGAATTAAAAACATCATTTGTACCTGTGCAAGATATATCTGTACGTACTACGACATCTAAAGTAATACAAAGTTTGAGCAAATATAACAAATGATAAACTAGTATGGGCATTTGATATGATAAAATCTTAATTCTAAAAACATAACAGCTTTAAAAAAAACATCAAACTGTCTCAAAAGTAACAAGTAGAAAGGAAAGGGTCATCTCAAAATCCAGAGTCTAACTCTGCAAGACGGATTCAATAACTGAAAAACTCGGGGATCCAACATCTTATGTTATATGTAATTTGAACTTGACCCATGCTGGAAGTCTAGACGTATAATAAAAAGATGTACTGTATCTCAAAGATTGTGCACGATTGGGCGGGGCCTGACTCCAGCTATAGCTCATGCATCAAGCCATGCCTGTATTTCTCATAAAGTAGTAATCGGATTACCTCGCCCTTTTCCGTCGCACACTACTTTGGGCGAGTTGATCCGACGGATAAAGTAGGAAAATTCAGTCTTATTCCCTTAAAATAATTTAATGGCAAATAATAACCATGTCTGATAAACTTCCTTATTCTTTCACGAATCCCATAAATAAAAATTCAATAAATTGCTGTATTAGGCAATGGCGATTACTTTATCACTGAACATTGTAACCCCCCCCCCCTGTTCCATGTGTAGAAATTATGCACCATGATCTCAATTAAGGTTACTTCAGACTTTAAACTGAATCTCTGAGCCTTCTAAAAATATACGATCTATTAACTAGACAATATTTTTAGCCTAAAAGTATACACATGTACATTCAGTGATTCACGGATTAATTCATATGGATAACTGATAATCAGTAATCTCCGCATCATTCTATATCCTGATAAACAGCAGCAATTCCTTCGACTGTCATCCGTTTTTCCAACTTTTCCACATCATCTTGAAATATCGATGTCTCGGTGGACTGGAGCGCAAACAGATTGTCTAGTTTGGATAAATCTGGTCTCGTACCGTCAAATTTGAATTGCAAGGGACGGAACCCTAAAGAACGCAGGGATTCAACCATCTCGCCTTGTTTGTTCTGCGGCAGGAAAGAGACGAAAATGAGTTTAGCTGGATACACTTCATCGTGGTATTGTTTGTATAGCTCAGCAAATCTAAAAATATAAAATTAGATAATTTTCATATGTTCTATACACCGTGGATATATTAAGAGAAAAACGTTAAGATCAAGTGCTTGAAAACGGTTAAGCGTGAGGGGTGTTTTTTTTGTATTATGTAATTTTTCCATACAAAGTTTATAAATGGCACTTTTATTTATTAAAAAAATATATTTAGGCACGCATTATGTTTATTTGAAAACCCAAAATTTTGAAAATAAGCTTCCTCAATTCATTAAATAATATTCTATAAAGGACTTACTTAAGATTAGTCGAACTTTCACTTTCCGCTTCCTCTTCGTCTGTAACAATCACGAACGTCTTAACCACTTCCTTCCGGTCGTAAAACGGAAGCAGCGCAGCAGCCGGACAGGTCCCTCCTCCTGCTTTAACTTCCATGGCGAGGTTAATCACTTCCTGTACCGAAATTGGAACGTAGGGGGCGTCCATGCACTTGTCGTCGAAAAAGATGAGTTTAGCGGAAGTGACGACAGCCAGAATACCAGCAATGATGGAACTGGTTCGAATCGCAATGTCCATAGATCCCGACTTGTCTCCTAGAATTACTACCGGAGACTCCACGGAAAATCTGTGTGAAAGAATTCAAGATAAAAAAAAAATAGTGATGTAGTAATAATAAAAGATAGTATTACTTGAAAATTTGAACTGAAATTGTTGACGATGTATCGAACTCTTTGGATTTGAAATTCGTGTTTTGGAGGTTGTAATGTACTTGCATTTGCTTTCTACAATACCTTCTTAAAGCAAATTCATGATAAAAAAAAAAAAACACCCAAAAAAATAAACAAATACAGTCATGCGTTTTCAATAATTTAAAAGGAAATTCATGATAAAAACAAGCGCGAATCCATATTTTTCTAGGGAGTGTCTGAAGTGGGATTTTGTTTGCAGGGGTGGAAGTCTAAAGTCTCGCTGGTCACTTTATAAAGTGCATGGATTGAATAAGTTTCAATTTAGCGATTTAGGGGGTTTCCGAACTCACCTGACGCTTTAGATCCGCACATGAATACATGTACATGAACCTTCCCAAATGTTCATATCAACTTAGTTACAGATACAAAACGTAAGCAGAAAAAAGAACCGATAATTACCTAATTTTCTCTATCTGTTTTTGTGCAATGTTCTCAAGTCTTGCCGAAAACGATGCGACATCTGGGTCTGGAACACATTCCCATTCGCCCGGACCCTCTGGCTTCGCGTCCCAATCCCATGTATTGTAAACCTCGCATATCTCTTTCTCCCGGTCCGCTATGTTTGTGGAGTGACCCGCCTGTAGGAGGTGGAAGAGGAGAACACGGTCCAGTAGTTTGCCGGTGGCCAGTGTGACCGGGTCCCCTCTCTCCAGACGGGTCTCAATTTCTCGGTCTACTTCTGGGCACTTCAAATCCTCGTAATACCTTCATGGTAACAAATAAACAAACCTTATATAAAAAATTACTTCTAACTGTAAATGTTATACTAGCTGTTTACAAGAAAACATTGTTCCCTGTTTTATTTTCGCACTTTTCGCCATCATTTTCGCCGGGCGAATTTAAGACTGGGTTAATTCTACCGTCTGAAATAGTCTTTCTTAATTAAAACACAATTATGTTTGGGAGAATTTAAGACGGGGCAAAACCGATAGCAAGTGAAGAAGGGCGAAAATTACACGGGCAAAAAAAATATATATATATACAGTATATAAAGAGCATACTGATTATTGTAGAAGTTTCTATCCAATTGCGAAAGAAAAACTCAATAATTTCATGCGAGAAAAATATATTTTTGCAACTATAATTAAATTAGTTTGTATTGCATCTTAAAAATAATTAAAAAAAAAACAACAACAACAAAACACCAGATTAGTACATTTGTAATATCTAAAAATTTACTCATAATTTATTCTTCTATTAAGAAGTCAATTGTTAGGTAACATCAATTAGACAGTGTATCTTTCAAGACATTGCAATAATTATTATTATGTTGCATATATACATTAATGAATGATACTCACCACAAAATAGTATCCAGTTTTTCTTCCCTTTGCGCAATTTTTCCTTTTATTTCATCGGTGATGTGACCTATCAGTGGTTTTACTTTAGTGTAGGGAACATCGTGGTCCCGGAGAAGTTCGTTTACGTTGCTTTCGGTGATACTCCGGAACTTGTGTACCAGACTGTCTTCCGGTGGAGATTCACCGAAGCAGAACGGCAGAAACCAAGGAACGGAAAAATCCTGCAATAGATTTCTTTAGAATTAAGTTTAGGCAACCATGTAATTAATCAAGGATTTTTTTTTAATATGACTTGTGTGATATCCATTTACTCTAAATTAATAAAATATATACATGATATATATACTGCGATAAATATTACCAAAATTCGAATTCGCGAGCAATTTATAATTAGCGGATACAAAGCACACCTGCAAATAACTGAAAATACTGCTTTCAGCATAAAAATGACGCTAATAATAGTGAAATTTGGTTACAACATATTATTATTATTTTAACACCAACCACCATTTCCAACTATAGAACGGTTTACAAAAAATTAATATGGTTTCTTCGCTTACCTTGACTGGATGAAAATGGCAAACATCAGCCAATTTCTTCCATAGATCTACAGGAAAGAACAGCGCAAAAAATTCTAACTCCTGTTTAGTTAAGGTGCGAGTCCAGCGCTTGACGTGCTTACATACCGCTCCACTGGAGGATCCAATCTATAAGAGGGTTTTTTTTTTTTATTAATTTTAAATGGTCATTAAAACTAATAATTTCAGAGAGAGAGAGAGAGAGAGAGAGAGAGAGAGAGAGAGAGAGAGAGAGAGAGAGAGAGAGGGGGGGGAGAGAGAGTAAATGAATGCATTACCGTGGGTTTTATTGTCATTAGGTTATCGATGTTTGATTTCAGTTTTCCCATCGTATCTGCTTTGACCTTGTTCTTCTGAATCTGGAGTCTCTTGAGTTTCTTTTCGAACGCCCTCGCCGTCCTTCCGGAGTCCAGTAAGGTCACGGCCTTGTACACCTCCACCACCCCAAACAACCTCTTCCTCTGGAGAAGCAGGTCCGCTAACTCATGGTCACCCCGAGCCCACGCGGCCGCTAATGTCTTCACCTTTGTATCTTTAATTATAGAGAATATCTTTTAGTTTCATGAAGTACTTTAAACGCTATAGAAATATATCATGCATATGTGAAGTCACGCCACAGAATTGTTAATATTTATTTTTGGAGGGAGGGGGTGAATTTCTTCGAGTAAATATATATATAGTTTGATCTTCTGTTGACAGTAAAAAACACAAAACAAGACAATGATATACTATATATAAGAATTGTCTTCCTCGATCTTATGTCACAACAACATTGACGTGAAATTGTTTCCCAGTAAGTCATTTTATATAGTGAAATTTTAAAAAAAATTAATTAATTTATCTGTTTATTCATTCATTCATTTATTCATTTATTTATTTATTATTAAATAGGAGATTTATTTATCTATACCTATTCATTTTTATGTTTATTTATTTAAATGACGGTTGTACTAAACAGTTTTAATTTTCTTTTTTACAATGCATTAATCATTGACGTTGAATATCATATCATTTTTAAAGCAAGTTAACATAAGTTCACTTACGCTGTGGTATGTCGACTTGCCATTCCTCCAGGGCGCGGATCGTGGCACAGTAACACAGTCGATCGTCAGTCTGTGCTTTCACGTGAGAATCAAAAGAAATGTTTTTGGTAAAGAACCCGCTTGTATCTTCCCTGAAATTCGCTGATGTGCTTTCTGCAAGCTCTGTTTTCTTGTCGTCCGTCGATGGACCCTGATCACCGCCACGAACGAATCTCCTAGATCCGCCCCCTCTTCCACGCGACCCCCTCCCCCCTCTTCCTCGTCTCCAGTTCCGCCCTGGCATTGTTTTTGTTTTTCTTCTCTCTTTTCTATTCTCTTCTTTTCTGCTTACTTTTTGTGGTACCAATGTCGCTTTCTGAATTTTTACAGTAAGCTGGTAAGTTATATACAGTGTAGTACGGACTTTATTTCGATCTGTTGCGCAATACTTAGAAATGCAATATTTTCTTGACTGACATGATGAAACACGTTGAAACAATATACATGTATTATTGCACTAATATATTTAGCAGATTATTCACACAATATTTTGTAAAAATATTCTTTATTCTTGTAAAATGTCAATCTTTGGTAACGATAGAAAATAATATAAGAGTTATTTGATGTTCAATGTATCTATGTAGCTATTAATGTTCACTCTTTCGGCGTGGAGGTAGAAAAGTTATTTTTTCGGAACACCTCGCGGAACTTCCTATGTCAAACGATGACAGTGAATGAGTGAGATTGTCACTTGGATTTTTTTTTAAAGTTTTGTGGCATTTATACTTTTTGGTGCGAATGTGATATTGTTTATTGTGTTTTATGCACTTGTTAGATTACAGGTATGATATTTTATTTGATATTTGAAACATCTTCAAATAAATTACTGCGTGGAGATTGATCGCGCTGCAGGCTGTAAGTAGAAGACAGGGTACAAAATCACGCGCGCTCGCTCTTTTGAACTCACCTCTGTACATGGTGGTCTAAAAAAGTATTCAGTGGGGACCGAACTGTCACAAACTGTAGTCATTGTAGGCCAAAAGCACATGACTCAAAATATTTCTTAGCTTAAGAGTTTGGAGTCAAATAGAATTTTAAGCATTGTCATTGTGTTATAATTCTTTAACTCTGTCAGGGGCGTAATATACAGGTCCAGAACAATTTCCTGGTTTAGTTACATGCAAACTGGCATTGCCAAATAGATAAACTGTAATCGTTGTGCAGGTAATAATTTTACTAATGATATTGACTGTATTGTGTGATAATTCAAGTGTAGATAGATACAGGTAGATATATATAAATATAGTTATCATTTTTCACAAAAATTAAACACAATCATACATCATTGTTATACTCATATGGACAGCTAAAAGGTGAACTTAAATCCTTGGCTACTAAATATTTATATTCGGTGTTTCTTATCTGTTTCAGTCCCTAAGTCAGATGATTTCTGAAAAATGGAGAAACCTTATTGGTTTCTGGTGAGTTTACATAATCTTTCTCATGGTTTATTTTTTTTATTAATAACAATTTTTTAAAGATCTTGATATATACATTTACTTATGATAGTTAATTGTCATTCAAAACAAGATTTTCAAATTGCAATGTACTGTAAGTGTATTGTACCGTAAGTGCATTTAAATGTACTTGCATCAGTACATGATTTGAAAAATGAGTTTTCTTTTAAAATTGCAGTTTTTGTTTTTCCTTGTATTAGTTATATATGTAATAACATGTTTTTCCATTTATTTATCTTTTTAAAAATATGGGAAAACAACTTTCTTTATGGTATTATTTCCCTGGGAATATACCTCACAGCATTTCCTGTTGTTCTAGAACATTAAGAGGACAAATTCCAAGTTAGAGGAGGAATGTTACATTTGTAATTAGTAAACAGGTGTTTTTGCGTGTGATTATTAGTCAGTTAATTATGCAGGACTCTAAACGTTCAGTATTAAGCATGATTTTCTACCACCTGTTTCATTACATACTAGAACTAAATTAGATAACATCATGAAATAACGAAGCCCAAGTGGCCAGGGCTTGCTATGTACAACCTGCCTTTATGTACCATGTATGTAATAATTTTTGTAATTCGAATTTGGTTTTTTTTTTTTTTCATACAGGATTCTAGGTCTGTGCAATAACTTTGCCTATGTGATTATGTTGAGTGCAGCACATGACATCTTAAAAGACCAGGAACAGAAAGATCACGTAGGAAGTCACAATGTAATTATATATAATATTAACAGAAAATTATTTACTGAGAATTTTAATGATCAGTGAATGACTTTTGAAATGATGAAATGGTGACATTTGGTAGTGGACCTTTTAAAAATTGGACAGGAAAAAAAATTGACAAAATTGGACAAATGAAAACTTGATTGTTATTATAATTTTGAAATTATCAAATCAATTCTATACAAGGGATTTTGATAATGGTACATGTACAACACGTATATATACATGGCCACCTCTATCCACACACCCTTCCATTCAACATTACCTGTACATTAATTTTATAATTATATTCATTACCTGTCTGTATTAAGTTCAACAACATTATCACATTATGATTGCTATAGATTCATTTTGTTTTTAGTCAAAACTATAGGGAAATCTGTTTGTTTGTTTAGAGTGTTGGAACAGTTTATTTATTTGTGATAATTAATATACTACTTATAACAACCATTTTGTAGACTACAACAACCCCAGCTCCTGTCAATGAGTCCTACCTGGAATGTAATGAAATTTCTACAGGGGTGAGATTTGTTTTATGCTGATTTCTGATTTTCCATTAATTTTAAGATGAAAATAATTTGGCAACAAACTTTGTTTCAAATCCAGAAGATTTACATTTTTTTTTTCAAAAATAAATTATCATTGTTAAAACTTTTCAACAGTGAATGTACAGTTTTCAGCTGTGATTTTAAATCTATACATGCATTTAATTTATAAAATTATATTATATTTTTCTGTAACTTTTTTGTTTTCATTTGAAGGCGATTTTATTGGCGGATATTTTACCCACACTAATTATAAAGCTGACAGCACCTTTCTTTATTCTACACCTCAGCTACAAGTAAGTACAAAACAGCTCTACTGGTAGAACTGTAAGCGCCCTCTTGTGTACCTTGCAAGCAAAATATTCTTTTGGATTACATACTATGGAATGCCATAGCTGCCTTATGTGGCTCTTTCATAAGAAGATGGTGCTTTATTTTATTTTGTTTTCCCTTGGACTGAAATGTTACATTTTCATTGGTTTAACCATAGCACGTGATTGCCTCATATATCTCTATATTTGTTCGGTGAGAAATAATATTAGGCAATATGGCCGTCATTGGTCAACGCTTCGCTTACTCATTTTTACTCATTATACATTTCATAGTATTTTATACATAAACTGCATGCCGTAAGTTCTTTAAGTATTTGGAGTAGTTGCCCTTTGAAATTCTTTGAAATTAGAGTAGTTGCCCTTAGAATATTGACGTCACATTGTTTTGTCTGGAGCAGAACAAAATGGCAGCGTCGAAATTTTCTCAAATCTCTGCAGAGGAAAGGGAGAAAACATTTATAATTGAATAGCAACAAAACATTGTAAGTAAACATGGGTGAAGCAAAGATTTTGAAAGAGTATTTGAAAGGTGAGATTGAAAGTTTTTTGAAGAGTTTAAATGAGTTAAGTTGGACGAGATTATAGGCATCTTGTACATGGCTTTGCGTAGATCATAGCTATTTGTGAATAAATATGTCGCTTGATAGTCCTCGAGAAAACAAAACACTTATTAGGTTAGTTACTGACTCACTACGGAAATATATTGGGTTGCTCAATCTCATAGACGGCTCGGCTTCGCCTCGCCATCTATGAGATTGATCAACCCAATATATTTCCGTAGTGAGTCAGTAACTAACCTAATAAGTAATAATATTATGCTGTGGTTATTTCATGTGAAGATGGTGCTTTATTATATGAAGATGGTGCTTTATTATATGAAGATGGTGCTTTTTTATTTGAAGATGGTGCTTTTTTATATGAAGATGGTGCTTTTTTATGTGAAGATGGTGCTTTTTTATGTGAATATGGTGCTTTTTTTATGATGATGTTTTTTAATGTGAAGGTGGTCACTCGGAACTCCTCTTAATTTTGAATACTTAGTTCACCATTATGAAAGCACCATCTTAATATAATAAAGCACAATCTTCATATAAAAAAGCACCATCTTCTCATAAAAAAGCACCATCTTCAGACAATAAAGCACCATCTGAAAATAAAAAAGCACCATCTGAATAAAACAAAGCACCACCTTCACATGAAAAAGCCACATAAGGCAGCTATGGCATTCCATAACATAATTAAGTACTTTTTTCAAAAGTTGCATGAATTTTAATTTATTACTGCATGTTAGTTTACTTTCAGCATGTGTTTAGTTTATTGTATTTGGGCTTCTTCTGGATGTTCTAAAGATAAACTAAAACCGAAGTTGAATTGAATTACATGTTATCAAAATTTAGTTTTCAAATGTTTTATTTTTCTGTTTTTCCTACAGAATACGAGTTTTGACCTGTGTGCTGTTTTCACTGGCAAGTTTTCTGGTAGTGTCTTATTCTACAGGAATATGGATGAGCATCATAGGTATGGTATGAGGGTGATATTTTGTGATTTTGAGGGAGTTATCCATCATGTATTAAATACAAGTACATTGTAATGATTAACAGTAAAGAGATCTTAATATGTACATTATTTAGCATTATTTAACATGTTTACCATGAGTGGTGATATACAGCAAAAGTCGTTTATAGCGATTTCCAAGACAGTGCCATAGAAAAAACTTCCCTATAGCCGTAATTCGTTATAAGTTTATAACGAATTCGTAACAAATCTTATAGCAAATTTGTTTTAAAATAACTAGCTAAAAAAACTTCAAACTATCTTAAGTTATACAATCAATATTATTGTAATTTACTTATTATATAATAAAATGTCAGAATTATGAATAATACATGTATATGAATTATATTTTTTTTATGTGCATCCTAATGTTCATGTACCTTCAATGGTAATGAAACATATTCGTTATATGAATGATGAATTAGGTTAAAATTGTGCCAGCGGGAATCTGAAAAGTACTTCATTATAGCCCTAAATTTGTTATAGACTGCAATTTTGACATAACACCAGTATATCCATTGTTTACGAGTTATCAGTGTCCGAGATATCGAAGTTCAACTGTTTTAATAAAACTGTGTTAAACTGAATCAGATTTGGTGTTAACCTTTCATGCAACCAATGTCTTTATTTATTCAAAACATTCTATTGTTGATAAGTTAAATTAATATACATGTATAATCTTAATCTTTTATCTAATATTTAGAAAACTATGAATTATCTAATAACTGATGGATATTAAGTAATGTACTTGGGTTTTTTTTAAAATTAATATATTCATGTTTACTTTAGGGATATATAACTATTGAAGTTTGATAATGTATTAGATATCTGTTGACAGGAGTGGTTTGTGCCAGCATCAGTGGTGGTCTAGGGGAAACAACTTATTTTGCATTCTCTTCCTTTTTTGAAAAGTAGGTCAAAATTAAAAAAAAAACAAAATAACAAACAAGGTTATGAAGTATCTTTGAAAGAAGTTTGATTACATTTGGTATATTTTTAATATTAAGCGAGAACAAGCTCCATTTCTGCATTGTTAAGCTTATGTTTTCTAAAATCAGTTTTTTAAAATAAAAGTTAAGTTGATTAATATTATTCCTTGTTTCAGGAATGTTATATCAGCGTACTCGTCGGGAACTGGGGGCGCTGGGATATTTGGTGCTCTATCGTATGCTGGTTTGACGTCGGCCGGTCTGTCGCCTAGAAAGACGTTACTTGTGATGACTATCATACCTGCCCTCATGTTTATCAGGTAATATATTACACAAGTACAGGTTATGTACAACCTAATATATACACAGGTACAGGTAATGTATTTAACCTTATACTGTGGAATCATCATTGTTCGTGGGGGACCAATGTTGTGGTTTTGTGGGTAACCCTTGCACATTAATTTACATCACCTCGAACCTATACACAATCATTTGTTTGATATTTATTAAAATTATCCTGAATACACAACCAACGAAAATTACGCCCCAGGAACCAGGAAAAGTTTGGCTACCCACAAACATTGACCCCCACAAATAAAAATGATTCCACAATACAGTAAAACACGCTTATAACGAAGTCCCAGGGACGGCCAATTTAACTTCGTTATTACCGTAATTCGTTATATCCGTCAAGTTTACAGCATGAAAAAGAGACTTGGGGAATGAAATTCACTTCGCTGTAAGCGTCAATTCATTATAAGCGTGTTCGCTATAACCGTGTTTTACTGTATATACACAGGTACAGGTAATGTATAACCTAATATATACACAATGTCAGATACATATGGCATTGCGTATTGTGTCTGGGCAGAAATCCAATGTTCTGATAACTTATTTTTATTAAACTTCCTCCTTACTATTGAACATC
Source organism: Magallana gigas (assembly GCF_902806645.1). Lineage (NCBI taxonomy): Eukaryota > Metazoa > Mollusca > Bivalvia > Ostreida > Ostreidae > Magallana > Magallana gigas. Next base: position 19,378,319 of record NC_047566.1, read on the forward strand.
CTTGTGGCAAGATAAAGACTTCATGTAGATCAAAGATATTGATTAAACTCAAGGTAACATTGATTAAAGAATTTGGTGAGGGTTGGCTATTGTTTAATAGGACCATGATTGTTTACAAATTGTTTAAAAGTGATATCAGTTGTCCGTGCAATTAACGGCACAAGATAAAGGGAATAACTAGGTTTTATGCTTCCTGTTACTAATTTCTATGCCATATATTTTGTACAGACAAAATCTCATACTATTATCATCTCTCTCTCTCTCTCTCTCTCTCTCTCTCTCTCTCAATAACCCTTGACAGAAATGAAATCTATTAAAATCTAAGATCAATCAATATGACCAAGCCATCAAAATTGACTTGATCATTATATTTTAATTCTGTTTCAGCTTCTTTATTGTGATAAAGAAACCCAGACAGTTCTATCAAAAAGAATACATTGTCAAATACAGTGAGGACACCAGTAGTCTGCTGAAAGAATCAGAAGATACAGATGGTAAGCGAATCCACCATCTTGATTTTAAGAAATCACATATTTCTTGATATACATGTATATTGTAAAGTTAACCTGATCAAGATTTTTGTGTTACCACTGCTTGCGAATATTAATTGTTGCTTACAATCCTTAACTTTTTTACATAAAAAAAAATATGTAAATTGATTGCATGGTCATGTACATGTACTTGTTTGTTTGCCTTCATCGCCTTGGTTTAGATTTTGGCCATCTTCACTAGCCAAGGGTTTTCAATCCACTTCTCTTTCTGCTCACTTTAGGGGAGAAGCAGATTCAAAACTCTTGCAAGCAAAGATTGTTTTAGTCGGCTGTTTGCAAAATTTAAATGTTAAATGATGAGTAAATAGCTGCTGTGTATACAGTCCACCGGCAAATCTGCATATACATATTGTAGATACAGGATTCAGCTCATCATTTCATCAAATAAAGAAGATAGAGTAACGTACTCTATTACTAGAATGCATGTTATTGCAAAATTGATGGGTTGGCATAAAACAAATAAAGACATATACATACAGGAAATGTTAACATTTTGCTGATTATTGATTGATGTTACATGTGCATGTACATGTATAACATAAGGAATAAGGAATCATTCTTTGAGTATTATGAGGTGATAATTTCGGTCGGGGCGTGATCAAATCCAATAAAGCCCGAAGGGATATATGATAGATTTGATCATGCCCCGACCGAAATCATCACCTCATAATATTCAAAGAATGATTCCTTATTACTTATATTTATATAATTTTAAACCATCATACGATTAAATATTTAAATATAAATAAGCAAACCCCGCTAGTTCCTCAGTTTGGCTTCATTTGAAGTTATGGGTTATTTACTTAGTACAAAATTGATACATATTAATATTACAGGCTAAGACACTGGAAAATGTGAATAAATGTAGTTAGTTAAATTTTTAAGAACAACTTTTGATCTGAAACCTTAGACTTGGACCCCAATTTATACTGCTGTTTTTCTTTTTTAGATAAGATAAAAGGAAGATTAACATTGAGAGAAAAATTACTTCTTTTAAAAGTAAGTCATTTGAAATTATACAATGTCATGTACTTGCTATGTGTACAATAATTTAGCAAGAAAAGGAATATAAGGTAACCTAATCAAATGGCCTTGAATACAAGTCATAGGGCAAACATCAAACATCCAGATGAAAAAAAGATGAATGCAATTGGAAGAAATTTTAAAATCGGAATAATTTTAATTTATGACTGAGTATTATGTATATAACATGCATGATTGTCTGTGTATTACTTAATATCATTCAAACAGCTGTTTTAATTTTAGCCACTGATGAAATACATGATACCTCTGTGTTTAGTGTACATCGCTGAATACTTTATCAATCAGGGATTAGTAAGTACATTTTCAAAAATACTTTTAAACTTCTCCATGCAGTTTTGAAACAAAAAAAAAATTATTTCTTTTAAACCAGTATTTGTTTTTAACTGGGTTTTCCAATGGAAAAATCCGGTTATTAAAATGGTGAAAATGGCGGGCGGGCGGGCGGCTGCCAAAAGGGTACCCTCATTGTACGGATAACTCCTCCTACAGTTCTCAAGATAGGAAGTTGTTCTTTTGCAGATCAATTGTACATATATCAGAGGTGTGCATATTGCTAGGAATTTGATTTCCGATAATATATGAAAAAAATACTACCTTTTGAACTTAGTCATTTTTTGGCAAAATAAAACCCAGTCACATTGACAGCTTTTCACTTGTTATATTATGTATTATGACAAAATGCAATGCAAAAATGTTGTTTATTATAAGCACTTTAAGCCCCAATAAGGTTTTAAATGATGGATAACTCTGTGCCTTGTAAGTGTTTTGAACCATTTTGCTGTTCAATAAAATGATCATGGTAATTGAATTTTTCAGTATGAACTTCTGTATTTTAATCACATTTGGCTCTCTGAGAAAGAACAGTATAGATGGTAAGTGTTTTTATTGTCTCCAAAAATTTGGAATTTAATCTTCATACAAGAAAAAGCAATACCAGGTTAGCTTCATATATTTACATATATTTACATTCTACTGTGTTTTTCCATTAAATTCTGTGATGTTTAAATGCCTCTAAATGCAACAAGTAGTCAAAGGTCAAATTTGCGAGTTTCATTATGACGTCACAAACGTTGAACGCTGTAAACTGCAACGTCACAAGCGAAAATCAAAGTTCACGCTTATGGCTGTTACTGTGGCTCTTCCATTAATATTAACTTACCCTTAGGATAAGATAGGAATTTTAAGGTATGAATCACATTTGCAGACAAGGCAAGAAGTTAAAAAAAATGTAAATATAAGCATTAAATCATGATTTTTTGAAGTATACACTCTCATAACTGCAGCGGTGTGTGCATACAAATTTTCATAACGCGCTAACGCGCGTTACTCAATTTGTATGCACACACCGCTGCAGTTATGAGAGTGTATTCTTCAAAAAATCATGATTCAATGCTATATAATTTTGCAAATATGTTTCCTTATTTGAAGCTACAGAATAGCGAAAAACGTTCAATTCTGTATGAACATTTTCATGACGTCACAATGATCATAGCACGCGCTTATCGCTTGTCGGTTGGATTATTGTAAACTTAAAATCTCAGTAATTTTAACAGTTCTGGACAGTTTGTCTTTTTCAAATGTAAATATAAGTAATAAGCAGCAATGTTAAAAAGTTCACAGGATTTGATCACATACCAACCAACTTCATATCCCGGTGAACTTTTTAAATTGCTGTTTATTTTTCAAATGACTGTTTCTTATGTTGATAGGTATCAAGTGGATTACCAGTTAGGCGTGTTCATCTCCAGGTCATCTGTCAATGTGTTCAAAATCAACAAACTGTGGACTCTTCCTGTGTTACAGGTACAGAGAGAGAGAGAGAAAGGAGAGAGAGAAAGTAGTTACAAAGAGAGAGAGAGAGAGAGAGAGAGAGGAGATAGAGAGAGAGATTAGGGTAGAAATAGAAAGAGAGATACATAAAGAAAGAGAAAAGAAGGGATAGAGCTCTAAAGAGATGCACAAAGAGGATGTTTTCGGTATGAGAGAGAACAAAGAAATGTGATAAAACTATATCTGAGTTTGGCTTTTTTCTTTGAAGATGGCATAATTAAATTTTTTTACGTCTTTGTATACGTCAATAAGTTAATTAATTCCAATTTAAGCTGCATGGTCTGATTTTTTCGCTATTACATTTATTGATAATAAAATTTCCTTATAAACCAATTATCTTAGAAAGTTATAGACTTTCGCTTATTTACACCAGCAGAGTCGGTCTCTTTTCAAAGTAAATAAAATAATTTCTTTTTAGGCATACAAAAAAAAAACAAACCAAACTGCATCATGGTAATGTTTAGAAAAGGGAACCATTTGGTTTTGTGACTGGAATGATCAGGTTTATTCAACCCGCATGATATGCATTGATTGTAAACAAAACAAACTTCTGAAATATTAGTGAACCACAAAATGTACACAGGTTTTTTTTTCTTTTGATTTGCCAAAACATTTTGATACAATCATACATGTAGCCGCCTAAATTTCAGGGGCAAATTTTAATATGTGATGAAACAACGTGGTACCTTTTGTTTCGTTCGTTTTTAAAACAAAATTTGTACATCATTTATATCATTGTAATATGGCTTAACTGACCAAGAAAACTACTGCAATGTCTTTTATTAATTATTATACACATATTAAGCATAAACATTGTTTAAACGCAGTCACAAAATTTGATATAAAATCGGACCAATCAGCTTTAAAAGGGAACACCTCAACTATTTAAAATACATGTACTTTGTCGGAGGCTAAAAAAACTGTGCTTACCAATTAAGAGATTACAAACCATTTAGACTTTTAAATTCAATTTGTTTTTTTGCAGTGTGTTAATGTTGCAATACTCACAGCCCAAGTCTTTCTGCGGTTCATCCCCAATATCTGGATCATCTTCGCCCTTGTCCTGTTTGAAGGACTTTTGGGGGGAGCCGCCTTTGTCAATACGTTCTACAAGATCTCAGAGGATGTAAGTACATGTATATAGTACTTCTAAATGCTGGTCAACTTTGATATATGTAATTTTGATTAAAATTATATTGTGGATACAATTCTTTTGTTTGTGGTACTTTATGTCAAGATGCAATTTCAGTGGATCAGATATTTAGTGGTGCACATTGTTTAGAAGCATGCTCAAGAAGGAAACGACAAAATTAGATGCACATGTTATTGAAAGAGCAAAACCAATGTTTTTTAATAAAGAAAAATTATGCATTATATTTATCTTCATAATGTAATTTTCCAATTAAACATTCTTCATAGTTTAAATGAGACATAATTATGATTTCTTCTATTTTCAAAGTAACACAAAGTTTGAGAATTATAAGGCATATAAATTATAAACAAACAGCATTGAAAGTGCCTCAGTAAAATTGAACCAGTTTTTTTATGCTTTGAATGTTAATAATGATATGTTTTTATTTCGTTTTGGGGTTTCTTTTACAGATTGAGGCAGAATTCAAGGAATTTAGCCTGTCAGCTGCTACCATTGCTGACTCCGTGGGAATTTCTATCGCCGGTGCGATCTCCATTCCAGCTCACAACCGTATATGTTCACTCAATCTGAAAATGTGAATGTCTCCTGTATTGTGTAAAAATGATGACTGTATGGACATTCTCCAACGCTTTGTTAGTGCTAACCATTATTAATTTCTATATACATGTACTAAAAAGACAACAAGTATTTTAATTTGATGGCATATAATTTTGTTCGAATGTCATGTTAGCTTGTCTGCCCTTCTCTCCTCCTTTCTATACCCTGAAAGGGATACTACATGCACTAATATATGCTGGAATTTTAAATCTTTTAGAAATAGTCTGTGATGAAATGTCAATATTTCTCTTAAACATAAAGGTTAAGTTGCTATGAATATTCAAAGGCTTGTGTGTGTTGCTAAGTTGCTAAAATGTATAAAATAATTTTGAATAATGATTACTTGTTAAATGGATATTTACTCTTGAAATATTTATGCAGCATATAAGCTCCAAATGCGAAGTACATAATATTTGACTCTATATTAAGAAAGATAACTCTTTGCAGAATTAATGACTAATTTATAGAGAATGTTTTAACATTGATCTGTGCAATTATCTGTGTAACAACTTTTAAAAACTTCGTCTTAAATTGTCAGAATAAAACGTTTACTGTACATTCAAATGGATTATTAAATCCAACATATTCATCAAATTTAGGTAGAAAGGTCTTGTATTTTTGAGAGTAGAAAATTTATTTAAATTTCTTGTTCTGACTTAACAAACTCTGTTTTTTATTCTTACTTCACCGCAAATTCATTTTTTTTTAAAATAAATAAATTAATTTTTACGTTGTTAATATACAAAACATGTACATGTAATGCATGTGTACATGTGAAAATGTGTACATGTGAAAATATTGTGCAAAAACTCTTTTGTATTCAATTAAAGTATATTCATGTTCATGCTTAATTTATTTCCATAAAAAGTGCCAAAAAATGCAAATCTAATACATTTATGATTTATTTTTACTTGCAGTTATTTTATCTAGTGCATGAAAGAGAACAATCACACCTTAGTATTGAACATATTTTGAATGTTTGATTTAATTTGAATATTATGTATCAGTTCTTTTAATTAGTACACATGTAAGAGCATCATATTCTTATACATTTTTTTAATTAAAACATTAAAATGATTTTTTTCGGTAGTTCATGAGAGTATGAATGTACATGTTGCAAGCATTGCAGAAAAAATGCATTAACTGTGTTATATATTCCTTTGGGCTTCACAAGATTTGATCACGGGATCAACCAAGTTTATATCCCACTGAAGTTTTAAACAGTGTTTATCAAGTTTACCATCACACATGGTCATGTTACGCATAACTACAACGATAAAGGTTTTTATCTATATTAAGAATGACTGCGTATTATACTTGATGTAGCGCCTCAAGCATATTACTTCAATATGTCGTATATTTGTCATTGCGGCTGGTTTGTCTGTTTGTATTAAGTTTTCTTCACTTAATTTGTGTAACACTCGGCTACTTAAAGATTGTCTATGCTGTCCACATATAACCAATATGAAATACAATTGACACATTTTGGGGTAAAAAACCCCCCACAAAATATCACCGAAATCTTATAATCCAGATTAGCATTTAAAAGTTACCGCCATCAGATGGACACGGGAGCGTATTTGGGGTCTACATTTGTTGGATAAAAAAATTATTATAATACATTGACATGTTGTAATTTTATCGTCTTATCAACATACAATAAATTGTGTCTTTTTATTTATACAAATATTTCATATTGTATTGATGTGATCCTTCCTTTAAATCGTGTTATAAGTTTGATTGTTGAAAATTGGTTTTTGCCATCGTGATGGCCTGTTTCCCTGAACTACCCACAATGCTACATGTACTTTTGCGGAGCATTATGGGTAAGCCAGAGAAACAGGCTACATATGCGTTTTCCCAACTGATATACATGTATATATCTTGTAAATTTTATCCATATATTTGAAAAATATCGTCTAACGACAATGTTCATTTTTCATAAATAATTCTCATCTCAAAAATTGCTTTAACATATTACCTGAACTTCTTTTGTAGAATTTTAAGCCCTGAGATATCCTGTTTTCACCAAAAAAATATTTTTTAATTTCTGAATAAATACCAACATGCTTTCATATTTGGATTTTCTCTTTAATCTTTATTTTTACAAAGCTCTTCTTAAAGATTGATATTGTCTAAAAAGAGCAACTTCAATATTTGAATCTTTTTAAAGTGTATGAACAATTGGCAACTGATGAAAACAAAACGCCGAATCCAAAAGCCCAGGAAAATGAGAGTCGAGGAACATCGTTTACCTTGTGTACACCTTTGTATATATCGCCAGTGGCACCACGCCCGATACATTCGTCTGTTTTATACACATAATTCTTAGTGGCACGGTATGTGCTCATTTTCAACACAATATCGCCTACTTTGGAAAGCGTAACTTGTCCTCCACCCCCCCCCCCCCCCCCCCCCCTACCCCTTTTTTCAAAAATGTTAAAGGGAAATAACTCTCACATCGGTAAAGGCTAAAATATAACAAATGAAAAATCCCTTGATCTTGCATGCACGGATCTTCACGGAGGGGAGTATCAAGGGTCTACGGGGGGAAGGGGATACCCCTCCCTCAAGTAGAAAATCAGGCGTATTGAGTTCACGTAGTAAGTTACATGTACCTATTTAATATATTTCTTTGACCCCCGCCCTTCTTTTTTCTTTTGAAAAAAATCAATGTATGCTATATATATATATATATATATATATATATATATATATATATATATATATATATATATATATATATATATAATTTTTTTTAAAGAAAGTATTCTGCAATCAAACAAATGTTATTATATACGAAATGCATTTGAAATTGTGGTCACCTGACATTCTTAGCGTTACGACATATCTAGTTTCTGTGGAAATACTTCTAAAGAGTTCCTTGGAGATGATTAAATGGAATTTGAATTTTTTTTAAGAAATCAAAGAATATGAAAATTATCCCATTTTTCAGGGGCTTTCAAACAGAAGACCTTTAGTAAACAATTAAACGATACCTTTGATGATTCGTTTGGGTTATGAGGGTACAATTGTAGCGATTATTGCTAAAATAATTATATCATCCGCCGACCAAATGACAAGCTTAAGGGGGCGTTAAGAAAAAAAAACTTGGGATTTTTTCATGATATTGAATTATCATATAGAATATTACAACTCTCCCTCTCTCTCTCTCTCTCTCTCTTTCTCTCTCTCTCTCTCTCTCTCTCTCTCTCTTAATGTTTAAGTTCTATGGTGCTCGGAACTTCCTGCAGTAAACTTTTACAGTGTAATAATAATAATTTCATTCCCACTCAGTCAAGAATACTTGTGATACGAGAGATTTCCGATATTATTCAGATCAATATTTGATTTCTTTTTATCGACAAGTTTTAAAATTGGCACCTTCTTATCTCCAACAATTTCTTAAAAAATTTACAACTCTTAATTTCTGACAGCTTCCTTTAAAATTTTCACCAGGAGGTGTCAAACAAACATTATCTAAAGAATATCGGATTTATAAAAAAAATAATTGGGTATTAACAATTGACAAGAATTAAAATTTTTAAAAGCAGTGTGAAGGGGGTACATCTATGAAAACACGATTTAAATATTTGATAGATCTCTATTTAAAGATTCTGAATGTAGCAAATCTATGCTGATCAAATATATGTGTATGTGTTTCAAAAAAGTTAATGTATTTTAATTAACCTATTGCACCAATTAAAATAACAATACCATAAACTACTAACTAAAAACGAAGAGTGTTAATACCTGTAAATTTAATAGTTAACTCTTCAGCAATGAAATTATTCTAGATATTTACGAATTAACATACACAGGTTTACATGAATGATATGTACTCCAACATACACTGTGTATACCAGTCATTGTACACTATCACAGTGTTGTTGTTACATTGTCTGACAACATACACACGGTACATATATGTAATTATTGTATGGATACGTATTGATCACTGTAGATACTTGTACACTGTCACTGTGTTGGTGAGTTGTTGTCCCACCCAGAGATTGTTCTCATCATCCACACACAAACTAATGGGTAACATTACCCCTTGTTGTTTTGTGAGTAGTAGAGACAAGAACCGACCGTCCTGATCCAGAAGATGAACCGTTTTACTGTTTTGATCACACACCAGGATGTGACCGAGTACATCAGTACATATTCCATAGGGAGTAAACCCTAACCCCTGACCTGTGTAGGAGAACCTGTGTTGTCCCGATTTATCCACCACCACCACAGCATCTTTGTTATAGTCTGATACACAGACATCACCATTGATGTTTTCTGTGATGTAGTGTGGACCTTTATACAGTCCCTGTCCTTTGTTGTTTCTCTGTATGTTCTGTATTCCTGTCCCTGTCTTGTTGTACCTGGTGATTTTACCCTCGTAATCCTTCCTCATCCCCACCAGTATGTCCCCGTTGATGTGGGAGGAGTGTACACTGATTGGTCTCCAGTCTCCTGTTTCTATGAATCCAGTGATTGTTTTTCCCGGCGTTATCCTATTGACTTTGTTGACTCTTTCTGTATAGATCAGATCCCCGTCCTGTGTGACTGTGTGGTAACCTTCATCTTCACCACTGGTTTGTATCTTCTGTAGCAGATTCCCCTGTAGATCTGTTTGGACAAGGTTACCATAAAAATCACTGAACAAGAGTCTGCCTGATTTACCCAGTGATATATGATATACATTGCAAACACCTGGTACTGTGTACTCCCTGACCTTGGTGACAGAGGAAGACAGAGACAGTGTTTGTTTCACGTCAGATTTCTCTCTGTCTTGTTTTCTCTGTTTCCCTGTAGATTTCAACTGTGTAGGGACAGTCTCCATTGGCTTTATTATTCTGTTCTCTGGTTTAATATTAGGAACAGTTATTGTACCCAGTAGTTTGGCGACATCTTCCTTGCTGTATTGACCAGCAGTAAATACGGGTAGGACTGGTTTGGATGTCTCTGGTATGGGCCTTATGATCAGATTTTCTGAATTGAGAGCAAATGTTAATTCTTCAATGTTTGAAGGGGATAGGTAACCATAAAATGTTTTGATTAAATCATTGAGATAGTTGATATAATCATCAATATTTTGGTTTTGGCCGTATAATGTTTCTAATAATGACTGTTCCATTTTGTCACATTGTTTTATTTTATCTGATGTGACTGTGTCTACCAGCTTTTTCACAGCCTCAGCTTCAGCCTTCATGGATGTTCTTAAACCTTCCATGATCTTCTTTATTTCTCTGACATCACCAGCAATATCCTTTTTCAAATCTTGAGAAGTTGGTTCGAAATAATTTCTAATTTTGGCAATTTCTTCTTGACATAGCGAAACCTTTTCATCAAAGACCATTTCTAGATCGGTGAACACATGACCGCGATGTTCTTTTGTGGTTGTACATTTGTAACAAAGTGGTATTTGACATTCCTCGCAGAAAATAACCATTTCTTTTGTGGGGTGGATCTTGCATTTCTCTACAGGAAGTTGTCGTTTGCGTTGTTTATAAGGGACCACTTCATGGTTCTTGGTTTTCTCATTTTTCTGATGTTCATCTCGGCATTGTTCACACATTGGTAGGTAACAGTCATTGCAGTAAAACTGGCAGTTCTTCTTACAGTCTTCAGTGCCACACACCAAGTAATGCTGGGCGTCGGGTGGAATTTGTGATTCAGATAATGCCATCTGAAATTATCAGGAAAGTCCAAGAAATTTAAAGGAAACTGTGACATTTATTTATTTATGAATTACCAACTTTTCTTTTTTGGCTAGGCAGACACGTAGCATCGGGGGGGGGGGGGGGGGTCGGCTGCTCCCCCCCTGCCCCCTCCCCCACTTTTTCTCGTAGCAACGAATTTTTTAAAATTTACATACATATATACTATGCCACCCCCCCCCCCCGGATTAGGATTTTGAAGATTTTTGGAAACTTTAAATTTTACTTTCCTTCCTTTTTTTTTTTGCTTGTCAAGATTTTTTGGATGAGTCTGCCCCCCCCCCTCCCCCACTTTCAAAAACGATGCTACGTGCCTGCTCCTGCTAGGTAAATATGTATACAATGTATAGACCTGGTGCTGAGCAGAAATTTAATATAAATCATTTAGCAATTTAAGGCACTTCAGTAATCATGCGTGGAATCAGAATTTTTTTTCTAGGGAGACGTCTCCTGCAATAGTGTTGCGTTTGACGGTTGGGCGGTTAGTTTCTGGCACAGGTCATTTGGTTTACAGTATACAATTAGGCCTATATATCATGTAAAAATACAATTGGTTGAGATTATATAAACTTTTTGTAAAAAAAAAAAAAAGAAAAAAATTAAAAAAAAAAAAATGGTTGAATGGATGAGATGCTAGTTCGAAAAATGCATGTCCCTCATTAGCCCCCCCCCCCCCCCTCACACACTCTCAGTTTGCTTCCGACGCCAGTGATTATCACCTAGATTCTAGTGTTTGAAAAAGGCCGCTACTTTCGGTTCGGTTAATAAGAATAGTACATATAAAATTGTCCATTGTTGATCAACTTAATAATCGTAAACGCAATCTATTATTTACGCAAGTGAATGAATTCATCATGAGATATCGATACACTTTTTCAACTTACCGTGTGTATCGATGTGACCTTCAAGTTATTTCAGCCATTATGACGTGAATGACAACCGTGAGACTCGAATGAGAGAATGCGAGACTTGTGTAATTTACTTCCTGGTTTATTGTTTAAATCTCTTGACCTCTTACCCTGAATAAACAGTCATTTATTTACATTAGAGACCCGGTGTTTTTGTGATATGGGTGCTGTAATATCAAAATATAGATGTGTGTAAACAAAAGTGTACAAATGTCATACAAGATTAAACAAAATAAAATTAATACTGAACTAGAATCTAGGTGATAATCACTGGCGTCGGAAGCAAACTGAAAGTGTGTGTGTGGGGGGGGGGGGGGGGGGGGGGGGGGGGGGGGGGGGGCTAGACTAATCCTTAAAGTAGAGCATTATTTACATAGGTTCAATACTAGTATATATATAGGCTATGCCTGCATGCGCCAATCTAGTAAACTATGCCCTTGGACTCGCCCTCCCATGCAGCCTCAAATATCTTCCGGACCTCCTTCCCTCTACTCCTTTTGAAAAAATATTCTGGATTATTGCATGTGCATGTATTCTAAATCTTATTGAAATTTAAAGATAAATATGTACAATATATCAAATGAACACAATAAATCAACAGCTTTTAATGGCAATATTCATCTCTTTTTTGACAAGTGTCGCTCTGGATATCACCAAAGATGACGAATCATCATCAAAGAGGAAGGCAAACAGTTCCAGTAAATCGGGACAAGAAAATTACCGTCCCATGAATAGTAAAAAAATGTTCTTTTGTGAAAATTTGACTCTATTTTGATGATACCATTCTTGTTCTTGAATTTGACCTTAATAATTTTTTGCTGACCTGAATGTCTGAATTGTCTCGATTTTGACTACTTGCTCATAGATTAATGGCATAATATATCTTTCAATTTAAAGTTTCACAATTTCTCAAGATGCAAAATTCTCTCAACATCAAAATATTTTCTCGATAGATTAAAATTGCAAACATTATCAAATTCATCGTTTTAAATTGATAAAAGTTTAACATTCATTAAAGCTTGCATACGTACATGTGTTTAACTCAGAACTTTATCCTGAAAAATCAAAACTGAGAAGAAAGCCTGTGCATTGTTTAGACAGTTATTAACGTTCATGTTTTGATTGGTTTTCCATGTAGATTTCATTACAGTGTTTATGAGAGAGAGAGAGAGAGAGAGAGAGAGAGAGAGAGAGAGAGAGAGAGAGAGAGAGAGAGAGAGAGAGAGAGAGAGATGTTAAATAATAATTGGGCTTTTATTTTCATTTACAAACTTTTTGTTATATTCTATATGTTTTTAGAAAATGGTGTTTTGTCTGAGGGAGTAGTTCACAGAGAGAAACATGTGCGCAATAAACAGTCTGGATGAGGCTAAAGAGGGACAACTCCGCTTGTCCTTAAAATGGAAAGATGAACTACTTTCTGCTGGAGATTTACTTTTCCCTGTTGTACAACAGAGTGAATGACTGCATTGCCAGCTATAAACATAGTCAACATGGAAGCTGGCTAAGATACCGCTAAATCTGTAGCAGAAATAGTTATTCTTTTATTTTTTTCCAGATTTCTATCAAAGAGACATATATATTTATATTCTATGTACATGCTTGTTCAAATTATTCATTCATACAAAGATAGATCAAATCTGTAATGGCACACAGAGATATAGTTTGATGAATAAAGGGAGGTAGGGCTTGAAATTTAAAGGTTAGTGAAGCATTTGTCATTTCTTTAAGGGTTGATCGAATATTGAATGCGTTGGACGAGAAGTGGAAGATCAAAAATCCACAAGCACCTAGATCCACCAACTATTCATTATCTGTTAAAAATCAATTTAAATTGTCTCAGTAAATTTTACTCTGGGATCACACAGACTGTGCTGGTGGTTTAAATTTATATAAAAAAAGTTGCCAAGAATGCTTAACACATTACACATTTTTAGATAAAAGCTTAACTAGAAATTGTTAGTAGGAAAACGCCATGAACTTATTATTGTTGACTGCTCTGACACTCATATTTTTTATTTACTTATTGAAATGTTGATATGCTTTTAGTTATAACAAGAGAAGATTTTTGTTACCTTATACAGTCATGTATTTCTCTCTTTCTACACATCAATCTGTGTCAAAAAGAATTTACATGCATGAATACTACACGTCAATCATCTAAAATCTTCCTTTAATTTTCTATTTACATTGTTAATATATAATGTATATTATTTAACATATGTATATGAAAATTATAAACATTGCAGACAATAATTTGTGTCAACATTTTATTGTTTTTTCTGGATATAGTACGTTGTACAGTTTTAAGTGGCTATGATAAGTCAGATTAAAACTAGTAAGAGATACACGGTATCTGACTTTGATGTCTATTTCACTTAATGAATGAAACAATAAAATATACCAAACACAATTATTCAGTTTTCAGTTCAAACGTTTTCAGGACCCTTAGATTAAGGATCGAAGACATTTAATTTAATTGATGTCCTAAAATTTTCAATATTAATGTCTAATTAAAATTTTAATAAGCTAAGGTTGAGTGGTTTCATGTTGTCATTTTATTAAATTGTTTCTAACACACCCATCCCCCCATCCCCCCCCCCCCATCCCCAAAAAAGTAGTGACAGTTAGCAGAAATATTTGATTGAAATTAGACACAAATGCATGAACATACATTATTGTATTATACTACCTCATAACCCATAAGCGGATCTAAACTAGAAAGGTTGGGGGGGGGGAGAGGGGTCGGCAGGTTTTGCGTTTGTCTTGACCCCCTCCCCCAACTCACACACCAAAAATATGCCCCCTTCCTTTGCAAACAAAAGTATACCTCGAATCCCCCCTCTCCCCATTGGAAAATATTCTGGATCTGTGCATGCAATCCACTTTGTTTATTTGGTTTTAAGAAATTAGACAAAAAAGATCTATGGGATCCGGTGTTTCTATTATGATGTCATTAAAATCAATGCAGCTTTTGACTGTTTTTTTTTAACAGACTGCACGAAGTTAGATATACTAAGAGCGCACATTGTATTTAAATGACTGATCTTATTAATGCTCTGCGTTAGGGTCATGCATGAATTCAGTTGGATGTGGGGGCCCTTCCTCTTCCCCACATAAATTCAGATATTAAGATATTTCAATATTGCCGAAAATTAGCCTTGACTTGACACCCCCTCCTGCAAACAACCCCCCCCCCCTCCCCCCCCCCCCCCCCCCGCGTTGACTTTATTCTAGATCCTTGCATGATAAAGGCAATGCTATAGCTCGATAGACTAGGTTACTAAGTATTTTAGATTTCACAATAGGAATATATGCATTTTAAGGTCCATATATTTTTTTTTATTGTGAAAATTAAAATATGATATTTTACATTCTTAGAGTTCTGAATAGATATTTTTTAAAAATATAAATTTAAAAAAAACTTACTTAATATATATTTAGTTATATCTGTATCTAGATAGAGAGAAAAATCCGGGCCCACCCACCTCCTTCACGAAATTTCAAACACAGTGGCGTCGGAAATCGGAATGTATGTACATATTGGTGCGCCGGATGGATAAAAGAGAAGGGGGGGGGGGTCAACCGGATCTTAGTTGACTTGAAATGAAAATATTCTACGATATTTCCAAATATTGTTATACATATGCTTTAAATTATGATAATTTTTTTGATGGCACTATATAAGTGTTTACAGAGGCATATTCCATGTCCACTGAGGCTCAGCCCGTGCCTACAGAGGCACAACACGTGTCCAGAGGAGGAGCACATATCCTGCCCACAGACGCACATCATGCACTCACAGAAGAGGGACAATTGCTCCCACAGAGACTGCCCACATGCCCACAGGTGCCAACGACCTGTTCCAAGAGATTAAAACCGAGTCCCTAGGGACACAGAACATGCCCCCGAAAATCGATACAGAGGCACCTGGATTTATACAAACAGATGCAACATGTGAACGTTTCGAGAAATATTCCGAACCCAAGGTAATTATTTTGCTGAATTTGTAATTATTGATGTGTAATTATTAATTGTATTGTTCATTATTATTTCTTCATTCCTCTATTAACTTAAATTCATATGTTATAAATTTCAACATACCAGTGATTTGGAGATACCGGGTCCCTCGTTTACATCGACCATATGCATGATTTATTGTTATCAGATCCAACAATAATTCTGTAAGGTGGTTCTTACATTGAAAAATAAAATGCAACTTTACAAAAATACAAGCTGTTGGTTTTAGAGCATTATGCTGGGCTTTGTAAAATCTTTAATTATGCAACGAGAGAAAGAAAATAGAGAAGAGAGAGAGAGAGAGAGTTAAACTAATTTGGAAAAGTGCTCCTGTTTTTCTTGTAGACAAACAAATGTTCCATGATATCGATGATTTAAGACCATGATAATGACGACAGTGATGACGACTAGGAAGAGCTGGACCAGGCGGTATATTCATAACTAATTGTAATCAGATTCATCATATTAATTATATTTTCATCATGACATTGATTCAATATTTCGATTTTGTAGACATTCTTAGCAATCTGTATTTGTTATGAATATCAAAACAAATTTGAACATTTAATAATTCATAGTCACGTGGTTTACACGGCCTGCCGTGTCGGGGGAGATACTTCTTTGAGAAGAGGTACCGAATAAACACGTGTCCACCTTTTGTTGAAATATACAGATTAATCTAGTTGATTTAATATTATATATCTGTTTATTTCTATATATGCATGCACACTCTCTTCTTAGGCACGAGCTTTGTCATAGCTGACCATCAAAACAGTTCTGGCTGAGGAGCGAATAACAATAGAGGTGATTATACTTATATGCATATATCAACCGATATATTCCTGAATTAATCGTTTTGTTGTAAATTTAGAATTTACCAGTTGGGAGTAAATTCAAAATTTACAATATGTAAATTTTGTATTTCCTGCCGCCCGGTAAATTAAAAATATGCAACGTGACATAAATACTTACATGTAATAAATCGATAAATGCGTAGTTGATCATGTGAACCTTTTTGTCGAAGGATAATTGTTCATATGAACATTTATATCTGTTTTAAGGCCAGGAGGATGTCCAAGATGGCGATACAGTCTGCCTACTCAGCGGCCGTGGTTACTCCACTAAGGTCCTCAAAGAAGGTTAGAAGGAGCTTAATCTTTACACAGGAATAATTATTCTAATATTCAAATATAAATCAAAGGTTCTACATGTAAAGCTCTGTAGTTTAAGCTAAAACACGTATAAAAGTATTTTACTTTTATTCACATGCTATAAGCTATAGTTTAGCTGCAGGTCTGTAGTTTCCCGATCTGAAATAAAAAATTCGGATGGAGGATCAGGTCGTCCATCCGAATTCAGTTTCAGACTGGGATCCACAGACCTGCAGTTATTAAAAACTATTGTGAAATTATTTGCCAGTTTATTGGCTAGTAAAAAGTAGACAAGGTTCTTAGATATGGTCAGTATAAACAGGACAATGTTCTTAGATATGGTCAGTGTAGAGAAGACAAGGTTCTTAGATATGGTTTATATAATAAGACAAGGTTCTTATGTACGGCAAGTATAGAGAAAAACAAGGTTCTTAGATATGGTTTGTATAGAGATGACAAGGTTCTTAGATATAGTCAATATGAACATGACAAGGTTCTTAGATATGGTTTGTATAGAGTAGAAAAGGTTCTTAGATATGGTTAGTATAGAGATGATAAGGTTCTTAAATATGGTTTATATAGAGTAGACAAGGTTCTTAGATATGGTTTATATGGAGTAGAGAAGGTTCTTAGACATGATCAGTATAAACAGCAAAAGGTTCTTAGATATGCTTTATATAGAGTAGACAAGTTTCTTAGATATGGTCAGTATAAAGAGGACAAGGTTCTTAGATATTATTAGTATACTGAAGACGAGGTTCTTAGATATGGTCAGTATAAACAGGACAAGGTTCTTAGATATGGCTAGTATAAAGTAAACAAGGTTCTTAGATATGGTCAGTATAAAGAGGGCAAGGTTCTTAGATATCGTTAGTATAGAGAAGACAAGGTTCTTAGGTACGGCCAGCTAAGTTGTCAGATATAGTCAGTAAAAAATTATCGTTCTTAGATATGGTTAGTATTGAAAGACAAGGTTCTTAGACATGGCCAGTAAAGACAAGACAAGGTTCTTAGATATAGCGTATGTAAAGTATTTAAGGCTCTTGGATCAATATGGCCAAAATGTAGTGTTGCACATTCTGGTACATTGAGACAGCATAATATATATTGAACTTTAGAAGAAAAATCCGTGCTTTTAAAATAAATTAAGGAATAATTGTTTTCTTATCATTTAATAATGTAGAAATCGGATTATCAAGCGTGCAAGGCGACCTATAGTAAAGTTAAACAAGGAAAATCATTAGCCAATGACTCGCTTAACTATGGAGGCGTAGTAGGCAACCACTCAGATCGAGGTTCTTATCAAGGTTCTTAAATCAAATAATAAGTTACTATTATACCTCTGTACAGAACACAGGTGGTATGTAGACTGGTCCTCTGTCTCCATCGTACGAAAAAAGATATCGCGCATATCATACAGGCATTGCAAGTCTAAGGTGGTAAATTAATTAGAACAATTTTGTCTGAAATTGTGAGAAAACTATCTAATATACCTCATGACGGTACAACATTTAACATATTCCTAACCGTAATCAAGGTAGATAAGTCAACAAGGGCTTGTCCTTATTATTGAACCGAACGTTGTGACCATTTTTAGAGACATGATAAAGTTATCCAACTTGATAATTCCATTCCTTTTGCATTTTTAAAGATACGTGTCATTCTATTATAGTTTCTGGTGAAAGAAAAGTAAACGGCCAAATTTTTTATTTACAAACTATAGACTTTGACCCGTGCGTGCACGGGTTGACATTGCATATCGGACATATACGAAATAGATACATCGACACACCATATTGTTGACATTTACCTAACAGAGCTATAAGCCTACAATATTAAATGCTATGAAGTTCACAACACTTTCATTTGTTAGAATAATCTAACTGTGTCTCGTCTCGTGAATCTGGCCTTTACACCAGTTAGCTTGCCTCCCATATATCCATAATGTAGCAGAAAATTGCAGAATCGCTCCAAAACGATTTTTGAAAAAAATTAATGAAGTTGCATTGAAAATAACAGTCAAATAAATCGTAATAAACCTTTTTGAGACTGTAAATACCTTTCAAAATTTAATCCATATAATGGAAAAACTCAACACTTTTTCATTAAACGCACAGTCACGAATTTTCTTTGCTACAGAGACAATACACGGAAAGCATGCTATCGTAAAACCGGGTCCATAGGAAATTTATCATTTTAACGATAAAACATATTTTTGTATGGAATCAAATTGCCATCACGAAGACAAAAGTAATTACTAAGTTGATAGGTATATTTGTTGTTTTATAATTGCTCTCATAAGATATAGATGAACAGAATATATATAGCAAATTTCCTATGAAATTTTACACGTATTTGTATTATCGTTTCTGAGTTTATTTATAAATATATGATATAGTGGAAACATAAACTAAAGATCCCGTTAGCGTGAATGTATTGCGCAAACGCAAGATTGTAAATTCCAGATGATTTCAGGGATTTTTAAAGGAAATTTCGTTGATTATTAATTAGCAAAGCTTAATTGATAAAAATTAAAACAAATTGGCAATCTTCAAGTACAAATGATTTTTAAATATATATAAAACAAAAGACATTACTCTTCCGGTATTAAAGGCCAACAATTCGAGTCTATTATTTTGATATAGTAGTAATATATTTGTATGACTTGAGTAATAAACGCTGTAACGTGTTTCATTGTCTTGATAATTTATAGTTGATTTGTAAAGGGAAGCTATTTACCTTATTAAATTTTATATACCGGTATATTAAAATTTCTAATTTCAGATGGCATTATCTGAATCCCCAATACCACCCGACGCTCAGCATTATTTGGTGTGTGGCACTGAAGACTGTAAGAAGAACTGCCAGTTTTACTGCAATGACTGTCACCAACCAATGTGTGAACAATGCAGAGATGAACATCAGGGCCCGGTTTTTCGAAAGGTGGTTAACTCTAACACCGTGTTAACTCTGTGTTAAATTCGGTGTTAAAGTTAACCACATGGTTAAACGTTTTTCAAAAGTGTGTTAGAGTTTAACCATGTGTTAACTCTGTGTTAACTTTAATCCACCCCCAGTACCTTGGTTAAGATTTAACACAGTGATTAAATATGGACGCCAGTGTAATTATTTTGCCACTTCAACTCAAAAATTGGTATAATAAGCATTTGTCAGAAATTTTAAAGTTTAAAAAATCTTACATATGATTAAAATACGGAAAAGCAACTGGCTTGACATGAAAAGTTGCAGTATCTGTGTGATATAATTATGGAAGAAGGATTTTGCACATGGTTCATACCCCCTATGTTGAAGGATCCCTTCCTTGGAGGAGGCTGCATTGTTGACAGCAGTAAAAGGTACTTTTTTCTTTATTTGACCTTCACATTGATTTTATTGTTGTTGTCACATAAGACATTTAACAAAAATTTCCAAAATTATTAGTGAAATATAAGTACAAAAACATTGTACAATATTTTCCTTGAATTTTTAAAACATTAATGAGAAAGAAATTATCAGCTCCTTGATAAATAAATATTGAGTGAACATGTTAGCATGATTTTTTTCAATGTTGTTACTGCATATTAAGATTTATCTCCCTTTTGACAAAATGCAAGTGGTGGATCAAAATTATTTCTGAAACGTCTATAGTCTAAATAAATGTTATGCACAGTCAAGCAATGTAAAGATACTAAAATTATATCTGATTGGAGCAATATTGGTATGATTTTTATGTACATGTATTTTATATTATATCTCCCTTTTTTAAATCACTTTTTTAAAGAATAACTGCATTTTAAATTTTTGAAGCATTTGATTTTTAAAACTCCATATAGTTATATTGATTTAATTAAATTAGTGATATTTAAATTTGACCTTATTTATTTCTTTCCACTGGGCAGATCCCAATCATGATGCACATGTTTTTTGAAGTGTATCTATTTCAAATGTACATGTATTTTACATAATTAATAAATGCATTTTTGACATGTTTTAAGTATATATCTTTATGATTTAAAAAAATCTGTTGTTTTGTATTTTCAATACATTTTAAAAATTATTTATTTAAAGATTTGGATGAAGGAGAACATGGAATGTTCTGCTGGGTGACACTTGCTGTGCTTGATACCTAATTCTCCCCAAGCCATATTTCATGAGGCCCACAAACTGCAGCCAAGGAGAAATTTATTCAAACATGCATACCAAGATCAGAAGTGAAATTGAGAGGTTCTTTTGTTTGCATAAGGTGTGATTCTATTTCTTTCTTTTTTTCACTGAAGGTTGGGTATTTTCAGTTGAAGTGACAATTTTTAAATTATCATGGTATTTCACAAACAATTTATAACAGAGCATTTATATGCTTTAAGACTAAATATTTTAATTAACATTAACTGAAAATTTCAATTAGGAAGTATTATTACATTTACTGTGCTCTCAATCGACAAACCTGATTAGTCTCAATTACTGAATTATTAAGAGTTTATTGTCACCTGGATGTGAACTGCTTTGCTAAACTAAAATCATCATCCTTTTCATGTATATGCATGTAACTCATATATCAGATATATGAATACAACAGGGTACATACATGTATACATAAATCAGTACATGTTTTCTGTAGTGTCCATTTTAAACAAATTTTGTAATCAGAACTGTTAAAAATTTAAGGTGAATATGAAGTTTAGTCCCAAACTATGACTATATTTGACAACAACCAACCTCTAAGCCTCAAACACCATGCACCAAGAGAAGGAGAACAATTATTGTGACATTTAATCTAATGTCTACATGTACATCCTAATTTATAATTATTATCAATACACAATAGCCAAAAAAATTGAATTTTCTCTCTCTCTTTCTCTCTCTCTCTCTCTTATTATGTCTAACTAGTTTTTATTATGAAATTAATTTAAAGTACCTATTTTAATTAATTATAATTATCAAAGTATGTAAAACAATGTGAATGTAAACCTTTGCATTCTCTCTCTCTCTCTCTCTCTCTCTCTCTCTCTCTCTCTCTCTCTCTCTCTCTCTCTCTCATGTAAAAGAGTATGTTGATTACTTTATATTTGTACTTTTATAATATAATAGAGATTTTTATCCAAATATGAAATACCGAATAAATAAACATTAAGTATATATATACAGAATGTTACATATAGATGACTCAGTTTTTGTTTATTACAGCTTTTAGGTGTAAATGTTATATTGTTGTGCTTTTAATGACAAATTGTTGTCTTTAATTATCCATGATAGATTAAATATTTAATACATTTATTTTGTATGTTTTTGTCTATAATGTCCTTGTTTAAAAATATGCATTTAATACTAGTAAGCCTCTTACCCTTTTATTTAAGGCATATTTTTCTTTCAAATTAAGTTTACATGAAGACAAATGCAGTTATCATTGAATACAAAATGTAAAAAAAAAAATCCAAGTTTTTAGCTCCTTCCTGTCCAAAGGTGAAATTTTACACATATTTACATATATAGAGTTGAAAAATCACCCATTCCTTCCAATTGTCTCAATTTAAATTGCATGTAGGATATGAAAATGTACATTTTACATAAATTAAAATAACATCTGCTATAATAACTACTTTTGAAATGAACAAGAAGCAACCATATTTTTATCTTTGTATTGTATTTATGCATTTAATAGAAAAACATGTAAAATTTGAACATTTTTCTTGGATTTCTTATCTGTCTCCAGCTACCCGGGTGTGTTAGAATTTTATTTTAATAAAATTAAGGCAGACATCACACTAGTAGCTAGGTCTTATTTATTTTATCATGGTTGAAAAGGGCGTAGATTTTTATTAAATATGATTGTTAAGCTTGCTTTTTAAGAAATTTAAACAAGAAATCACATGCAGGACGGCATGTATGTTTGTCTCTAAAATGCTACAATTCATCCAATTTTCAAAATAGGTCAATTTTTAGTGTTGGTGATACATGTTTTCAAATATGTGTGAGAATTGACACTAGGAAATTGCCACAATTTTCATAATATTAGGTGAAAGATCTCAAACCACTGCTTTTTATGAAAATCAATACATAGGAGGAGGGTATGCATGCAAGGGTATTTCTAAGTGATGTGGTGCTTTTACAATGATAATATCATGTAGATACATGCAGTATTGAATAAGGTTTCCTACTAAAAGAGGTTGAACAACAATTGACCTCTTAAAGATTAAGTAAAGATGTTTTGCTGAAGAAGAACCATATGTTAATATGTTAAATAGAGTAAAGTGGAAATGGTGGGTTCACTTAAATGACCATATATTTCTCAAACATCAATGAAATTGGCAATATGCGGTATACTTTTTCTCAAAATTGCATAAGCTTTCTTATTCCAAGACAAATTGTCTTTTTCATAGAATATTAGTGTAAGTTAAACCCTATAAATTAATTAGAAAATTTGTTGAGCCTTTGAACTGTAATTTATGATACATGTACCTAATTGATTTACCGGTACACATTGAAAGGAATTTATAATGGTATTTTGAAGCTATTACATTGTACTTTAACGGTGTTATATAGACAACAAGAAAAGAAAGCATTAATTTGGAAAATTGCATACTATATAGGATCGGAACCCTGGAAATGATATAGATGTTCAACATATAATCATATCAATAATATTTCACTAAATTCAAATTTATCTTTTTTCTTCATACATGTATATAGGAAGTAGAAATGAATTATGGGTTACCAAGAAATGAATTATGGGTTACTAAGTGATTACCAAGTGGTTAACTCCGTTAACACAGTGTTAGCTAACCAATGCGTTAAATTGCTTTTGATCAACAGAATTTAACCACTGCGTTAGCTAATCACTTGATTAGGATTTAACATGTCGTTATCCTTAACACAGTGTTAAATTTAACCACCTTTCGAAAAACCGGGCCCTGAAGAATAAGAAAACCGAAATACACGAAGTGGTCCCTTATAAACAACGCAAACGTCAAATTCCTTTAGAGAAATGCAAGATCCACCCATCAAAACACATAGATCTTCTCTGTGAGGAATGCCAGATTCCCATTTGCTCTAAATGTACAACCACAAAAGAACATCGTGGTCATTTGTTACCGATCTAGAAATTGTCTTTGCTGAATTTTTTTTACTTTGTCACGTAGAAGTTGCCAAAATTCGAAGCTATTTTGAGCCTACTTCTCAAGATTTGAAAACGGAAATTGCTGAAGATGTCAAAGAAATAAAGAGGACAATTGAAGACATAAGAACATCCATGAAGGCTGAAGCTGAGTCTGTGAAAAAGTTGGTAGACACAGTCACGTTAGATACAATAAATCATGTTGACAAAATAGCACAGTCATTATTGGAAACTTTAAGCGGTCAAAGTAAAATAATAGATGACTACGTTAACTATCTCAATGATTTAATTAAGACGTTTTTTTTGCTATTTATCTCCTTCAAACATCAAACAATTAACATTTGCTCTCAAATCAAAATACCTAATGATGCAACCCATACCAGAGACATCCAAACCTGTCCCACCCGTATTTACTGCTGGTCAACACAACAAGGAAAATAGCGCTAAACTGCTGGGTAGAATAACTTTTCCCGACACCAAACCACAGAACAGAAAAGTAAAGCCCATGGAGACTGCCTCTACACAGTTGAAACCTAAAGGGAAACAGAGAAAACAAGACAGAGAGAAATCTGACATGAAACATACACTGTCTCTATCTTCCTTCGTCACCAAGGTCAGGGAGTACAAAGGACCAGGTGTTTGCAATTAATGTATATCATATATCACTGGGTAAATCAGGCAGACTCTGGGTCAGTAATATGAATGGTAACCTTGTCCAAACAGATCTACAGGGGAATCAGCTACAGAAGATACAAACCAGTGGTATCAGATCCGAAGGCTGCCACACAGTCACACAGGACGGGGATCTGATCTATACAGACAAACAAAACAAAGTCATCAATAGGATAACATCGGATAATTTAATAACTGAATTCATTAAAACAGGAGACTGGGAACCACTTAGTATACATTGCTCCCACATCAACGGGGACATACTGGTGGGGATGATAAAGGATACAGAGGGTAAAGTCACCAGGTACAACAAGACAGGGACAGAAATACAGAACATACAGAGAAACAACAAAGGGCATGAACTGTATGAGCTACCGCACTACATCACAGAAAACATCAATGGTGATGTCTGTGTATCAGACAATAACAAATATGCTGTAGTGGTGGTGGATAAATCAGGACGACACAGGTTCTCCTACACAGGTCAGGGGTTAGGGTTTAATCCCTATGGAATATGTACTGATGTACTCGGTCACATCCTGGTGTGTGATACATATCTATTCAGTAACACAGTTGATCTTCTGGACCAGGACGGTCAGTTCTTGTCTGTACTACTCACATCACAACAAGGGATAGATTATCCCATTAGTGTATGTGTGGATGATTACAACAATCTCTGGGTGGGACAACGTAACACCACCACAGTGACAGTGTACACGTATATGCAGTGATCATTATATGTCCATACAATAATCAGGTACTGTATGTGTGTTGTGAGACAATGTAACAACACTGTTATATACTGGTATATACAGTGTACATAGAAATACATGTAAACATTCATGTTGCTTGGTATGTTAATGAATCATATTCATTGCCTAACAATTGATGAATAAATAAACATGGATTATTTTTCTTTTTATAGCTATTAGACACTTAAGTTCTGATTGAATCTTGACAATAGCTATAAAAAGGGCTTACGTAACATATGGTTTTACTAGTACATGATGTCATCAAACTCTGATTGAAGTAAGGAGAATGTTTTCTAAATGATATCCTTAAAGTGACATCTTAAAAAACAAATGTAATTATGTTAACACATTATTGTTAATAGGCACTGATCATTAAAGATATTGATATATAAATTATCATATTATTCTCTTTCACTAGTTCTAATCTAATTTATGTAAGAACTCTGTCGAAAAAGCCCGTGAAGTTGCGATTGGATTTCCATCTAAGTGAATTCTTTTTCAAAAGGTTGATCTTCCCCTGTGGCCTTGATCTACGAGCCTTGTTGTCCAAATGCTTGGCCTGACTTGAAATAAAACCGTACCTTGAAAGAAATACAGACAATATTCAACATTCAATGTTTCATCAATTGATGAATTTGATAGAAGATAAATATTTAGGGTCCTCCACACCTTTGGGAGAAGTCCTAAACATCTAATTTATAGTAACTGAAAGACATGGATTTCGAGTGTATGTTAGACTTGAAAATGACAGAAAAAATTCAAGTTTTTGGGGGAAAATCAACGTGTAAAATATCATTGCTATATTCAATAAAACAAAGTGAAACCTCCCTGCAGTATTCGAACTCGGGACCTGCGGGTCAGTAGATCAAAGCTACATCAATTGCACTACAGTGATAGACAGCAAAATTCGGCGATACAAACTGTCATAATGGGCTAACCATGCGCGGATACAGAACATTTTTCGGGGCGGGGGTTCCGACGGTGATTTGAGTTTGGCCGGGAGGGGAAGGGGTCCAAGGCATATTTTTGGTAATTCTATAATGTAATTGAAAGAAATTTGAATTTTACAGGGGGAGGGACCCCTGTCCCACCCACCCCTTTTCTAGATCCGCGCATGTTAACATCACCATGCTGTGACGCTCTGTCGTAGAACTCACGAGATGTCGGAGATCAAACACATTATAAAGAATTGACATGAATGGTAGTTATAAATAATTCGTTTGATTAATACACATATAAATTAAATGACTCGTATCCTTATTTTAAATGCTCTGACACGCAAACGCTCTCTCTCTCTCTCTCTCTCTCTCTCTCTCTCTCTCTCTCTCTCTCTTTATATTTGAACATGAAAAACAATTGAATTTTCTTATTCTTTGCACTGTTGTGAACTGCACAACTTATATACAAAGAAATGTAAAAAATATTACTCATGAAAAAGTCTCAAGCCAAATTCATCGACATTTTAATTTGAAATATATTCTGATCAATTTATGAAAGAGAGTTTATAAAACAGCATTATTACTCTAGACTTTTCAAACTGTATCACTTTGCTTTATCATCAATGTAGAAATACCGTCACTGTATGTCAGTCATTTAAATCGTATTTTTGTTTGGATGAATAATATTGGACATAATAAACTACATTTGTTTTTACCTAAAATGTTACCGTTTACTAAGTTTTTGTATCTGCTCTGTCACATTAATTGTTGTTTTTGTGATTGTGATTGCACTTCAAAATGTTAAGTGTTTTCGGAACGCAGTGTTGTTCTGAAAAGTGGCGGATCCATCATTCAGAGGAACGTTAGGGCGCAGAAAATTATTAAAGATAAGGGTCCAAACCCTTGAACATAGTACTCCTGTTATAACCGCATGGAACAAGAATATGAACTTTGTTAATACGACCAAGCATGATGATGCAGGCAAGCTTTACCTGATTATATTCGTGTAAAAGTCTTTTGAAAATCAAGTGGTAAGATCCACCTTTACTTAAATAATTTTGGTACGAAATTTGCTAATATGACCAGACCCGCCGTACACAATAAAATGAAAACGTAATTAAGGGTGGCGTAAAGCTAACGCATTGAAATGGAAAGGTGAATGTCAAATTATGTCATCTTCATCCTGCATGGATGCGAAAAACTAGGTGCAATGACAATTAGAACAAAACCATCACCGTTGTAATAATGCATACACGTAAAATAACTATACATGGTTGGTAAATAAGGATGCTTTGTGCCAAGTTGATTAAAATTGGCCCTTTGATTCCGGAGAAGAAGATGGAAATGAATAAAAGGTTTACAACAACGACGACGACAGACAGCGGACAATTTTTAACCAGAAAAGCTTACTTAATTAAGCCTTTGTCTTATGTGAGCTAACAAGGAGAACACTCGAACTAACTACATGTACTTAAACAATAAAGCACTTTGTCTGGTGAATCGTGCGGGATATGAAGGTGTCGACATTGAAGACAAAACACATAAGCCGCGTTGATTCGTCTTTTATGGGACTTTGCGCCTGACATCGTTCAGATTTTTCTTAGGTTTCAAAAGGTTTCGACTGATCGATAATCTTATTACAAGTAAAACTGGACAATATAGATTTCATTTTTGTTAGCTTCTATATACATATAGAGCTGTGAATTAAAATTAATTTCCGTAAGAAATATAAGGAATTTAATGATGCTTTAAAGTTATTCGATGTGAAAATAATTTAATAGTCATTGATGGAAAAACATATTCGTCATTATTTACACTCTTTTTTTTCTATTTTGCTCGTACGCGGAATCAATTTATATTTAATGCTTACTGAATTTGGTCTTTCAATATAAATCAGTTTAAGTTTGAAAATATGTCTTTTTTATAAAATTTCTTTTTTAAATATAATTTTTGATATTGCATGGAATTGAGGGTTTTTTTTTAAATATAAGACTTAGGAAGAACTCCTTTTGGTTAAAGTATCAATTTCAATCTAATTTGACAATATATGCATATGATGATAGAGAGCTCTCTGCATTCCATGCACAAGCTATCGTTTATTGATTATCTTTATTCGCACATACACGTTTATATTACCAATACAAAGGTAAATTAAAATTAACAAAGTTAAAATCAATTGTCAAACTAGTGACATTTTATAACGTACATTCCTCACTGTATGGATGTTCAATATATGATAATATCTACCTTTTGAAATTATGTACAGCTGCCAAAAATAATTGTTATTTGGCGTCAATCGATGTAAAAAAAACTTGAATAATGAAAGAATAAACAACTTTCACATGTTGAAATAATTAAAAACATATTTTGGTTCAGTCATACTACGGAAATAAACTTAATTTATATACAAGTATTTTACCACAAATTTGAATCCTTTGCCATTTTAGGCAAATAGAAAGTTGGATAAAAGTTGGAGATTGTCACAAAAACACAAAATGTTGTACTACATATTTTTTAAATTCTTAAAAATATCAAAATTAGCACTGGAACGGAAACAAATAATGTTATAATGGAAATATTTGTCCGTGTGAATATTTTGCTTTATTCGTTTACACTCAGATCCGATTTGTGAAAACAACAGATTACATGCTAGTTCATACTCTAAAAACTTATTTGAATGACTCAAACTGCTGAAAACTGTTTCGATAGAAAATGCAATATCAGCGTTAAATTTGCATCTTCAGAGGTTTTAAAATCTTATAAAAACAAATTTCACATACATATATTTAGATACATTTCTAATTGGATTATACATGATTGTCATTTTCATCTTTACATGTTTTGTTTTTCAGATACAAACACAAATTAATATCTAACCGCCTGAAAGATCATGATATCATTTCAAATGGGTAGCAAAGACACATTCATCAGAAACAAATGTGCACTAATCAGTGTCTAGAACATGTAATTTTGAATCAATTTCATTTTTCCCGATTTCCACTCAGCCACAAACAGGCTGTCGCTGGTGTCCACACATAAACCGTATGGACAACATATTTCGCAGTTGTCAATGTAGAGGATGAACTGTCCGTCCTGATCAAGGATATGGATACTGTAGTTGTTACAGTCAGCCGTCAGGATCCGACCCTGGCTGTCTGTGGTGATGCCGTAAGGATTAAATGATCTGGTGGCAGAAGTGGATGGCCAATTGTATGAAAAGCGAAATTTCCCGACTCGGCTGACCACTACTACTGCACTGGACCAACAGATAGATACACAGATATATTCGTTCCTATTTTCATTAATGTATTTTATGCCACCAGGTGAATACAGAGGGAGGCCGTTAGTATCAAACTGGACATTTTGTTTCTCCTTTCCTTTTGAGCTACAGTAACGCACGACTTTTGATTCTCTGTTATTATCATTGTCCTTAATTACCAGGAGGTCACCAGAGGAGCTAGTACAGACACCATGGGGTCTCCATTTTCTTAATTTTATCTCCTGTATCTGTTTTTCCTTCACTATGTTCAGAGTTTGAACAATGTAATCAGTATATGCTAGATAGCCTTTCTTTGTTATTGCAATGTCATTTGGCTTATTCCCTGACTTGGTTTCTATTGACTTCACTAATTCTCCTTGAAGATTGAAGAGTTTCATGATATGATCATTGCTGCACGTCCACACTTCTTGATCACTCTGACAACACACACTGTAGAGCCGATTTATTTCTTAATGTTCAATTTTTATATCTCTGATTATTCGTGGTTTTTCAGTTTCTGGTCTTTCATTAGGAGAAGCAAAAATTACTGCAAAACCATGTTCATCTGATAATAAGAGAGAACCAAACTGTTGATAGATAAGTTCTTTTTCGATCTTTTGGGGCGTAAATATACCCCTTGGTGGGACCGATTTCTGTAAAGGATGCATTTCTTTAAAATCACTATTCCGGGATTTATATGCAAAGGTAAATCTTATATCATTGGATTCTAAAACTGTTTGGAGATCTGATATAAACTGTGTGATTTCAGACATAATGCAAGTGATGTTAATTTCCGCTCCACATAAGACGGCCAAACTGGTGGATTCCATACTATTGACGTCTGTTGTAAGTTTTCTGATAATTGTATCTATTTCTCTGTGCCAATCATCTCCATGTTTCTCAATTTCTGTTCTCTGTTTCTCAAGATGTATACTTATATCGACTTTTTCCGTCTGGATTTTAGAAATAATGTCCTGATATTGTGGATAAATTATTTTCTCCAGTTCCTCTAAATCTCTTTGCAATACTTTTCTTTTCTTTTCGAAACTTTTTAAAATGTCCACTTTTTTATGCTGTTCATGTTCACCAGAAGAAATACATTGCACACAAATAGGAATGTCGCATTGCTCACAGTGAATCACGCATTGTTTTGATGAGTGCTTAGAACATGTAGGAGTAGATTCTCGCTTTTTTATTATGGCACCACTTTATGGTCTTTTGATTCATCTGAAAGATGATCCCCAACACAGGCTTTACGCAAATGTATTTGACAAATTTCACAGTGCAAGGAGGTATGTGTCTTACAGATATGACACCGTAACACGTCCTGGGCACAACGTCGAGGATCCATGGTCAGACACCATAAATTTGGTTGGGCATTGTAGATTTTCCTTTTTTCTAAAAATAAAAATAAAAAAAAGTAATGTTTGGTTTCTTTGCAATGTTTCTTTTATATAATTATGTAAATAAAATATATTTATTACATGTAGTTACATAAAATTGTTTTCATAAAAATTTATTCCAAAGTTATCAAAGGTTCGTTGAATATTTTGCTTAGAAATGAGGCTAAACTAAAGTCAACTTAACAGGTATACACACATTACAATTGGTGAAATATAAAATTCAAGGCAAATTAATAGCAATTACTTCTAAATAAGCGAAGCAAAACACCCTCAAACCCTAAACTGAGAACTCAGAGAATATAAATTGAGAACCACGTGTAACAAAGTTTTTATAGTACCACAGTACTATTATTTTCTATTTAATTATATCACCATATCATTTTATAAGATATGTAGTGTACTTGTTGTATCAATAAATAAAATTTAATTGTCAAAGCTTAAACAACATCGATCTTGTAATCAGTGATATATATACTTACCGTCAGCTGTTTGTTCAATAACCGATGTTATTTCCCTCTAGACTTATTATAGGCGTTTCACCAGCAGATTTGATAAAACAAACCTTGGCCTGTTTCAGTAATTATATATTTTACTTGTATTAAAAATGAAATACAGTCTAAGGGCTATCATTGCTTTTGATGATAGTGTAGGTTGCTGGAAGTAAAACATATATCATATGCAGTTAAATTATCCATGGTGCCACACATAATTTCCTGATTAATTTAATTAGGAACCAATCTATGGGAAAATATAAATGTCCTTATATTGGTGCTTCAGATCCACTTTCGCTGGGGGTTTGAAGTCAGGATCTTTCGAACCCACCCTCTTAGCAGTGAGCAGCCAGTGGGCTAACCACTTGTCGTCTAGGCTAGACAAAATCTTGCTTTTGTTGACAACCGAAATCCAGCGCTCTGTACGGTTTTCTAAATGAGGTAAAATGCAGAAAAACGACAATCTGAGAGGATCGTGGCCATACACACTGTAGAGATATATACATGTACATATTATAAGTGCAAACATTGCAATGACTCTAAATTTGGCAAAGATTCATAATTTAGATAGATCAATTACAAATTAAAGATATTCGTCTTTTTGGAGCTCCCTAGGTTTTGTTTGTCTTTTACAGAGAGATGTTGTCTTGCCTAGACCGAGAGTTACACACGTGTTGCTATTAAGCAAAGTGTGTGAATTGAAAAAAACCCATCAAAGAGTCAGGGAAATTTCCGTGTTTCCTATATCTGCATTGTTCCTAACAACTCTGTAGCTGGGTAGCGGTAAGATGTTTCGTTCTTTTAATTTTTAGCTATAATATGACATATTTATAGCAGTGTCAAAGTAGGTTTTAATACATACATGTATCTTGAAAGCCATAACTGACTGCAAAGTGTTATTTGCCGTACGCAAGTTTATGAATCAATTTAATTGCTTATTAAACGGATTTTCACATCCTCATTCGTTCAGGAAATTTTTATGACGCATTATCATGTGCTGAAAACTGCAGGTTTAAATTTTTTAAGTTGGTATGGAACACCTTTCAATATTAATGATGTGGATAAAGGTACATTACATGATTTGATTGACCCTTTTCGGTATAAGGTCATGTACCCTTTTAATTGGGAATTTTTGATCGACAAATTGCTCTACTGGAAACAGTTTTATGATATATGACTCAACACAAGTTAGCAAAAAACCAAAAATTCTATACAGTTTTCTTGGTTTACATTTGCATATAACATGATTGCTCATTAAATTAATGTTTTCATCAATATGAACAATAGTAACAGAAGATATTTTGATTGATGTATTAAAGGGTGTGTTATTTAACATAGTTACAAAGTCAACAATTTTTCTTTCATATTGTAAAACACAATACTACACATTTAGTTTTAGAATTTTTTCAACGGATTGTAGGGAAAAAAAGGTCAATTTTTAATGTGGAATAGGTCATAATACAGGAACCGCGTACACTGGATATTATCCCCTGCATTATAATCAAATTACGTTCACCTGTTTAAAATTTCACGATTTTTGCCACTAAAACATTTTTTTTTAATTTTATGAAAGTATTATTTATAGGAATCCAAGCGGCGTTCGAAAATATAACTTACAGATGAATAGTTACGCTCAATCCCATTGCACTTCATGGCTATAGTCTGTCCAAAGTTATTGCTTCCATCAATTTTTGATGATTTTTAATAAAAATACACATACCTGTGAAAGAAATACAACTGAAATCGATGAAAGGGGAATATTTTCAAGATATCTGCATTGAACAATTATCCCTTTTCACTCATAAAATTTCACAGGGACGAAAGCAATTTTCTTACGGAGATTTGTAATGGGAAATGTTTACATCTTTTCTCCTTTCGGAATACACTCGGAATACATCGTGCAAATTTTTACCATTGTCATCCGGGCTTATTAATGGCTGATGCAATGCACAATCTCCGTAGACTTTCAGTTTTTGGTTGTGTATTGAAACCTGAAGCGGTAGAGGGAGCGTTTCAAAACAGATAATCTGGACATTTTTAATATTAGTGGATGAACGTAGTTTGAGCACAAAGGTATTTACTATTATTGAAATATCAAGCAAAAAGTGGTGGAAGCAAAAACTCGGGACAGCGTATAGGTAATCTATTTTCGAAAGAAAAAGGTTATAAAGTTATACTTCATTTTATTGTTTATACGATTAAAAGTACGTCACAATATTAGTAGTCCCCCCGACAATTGTACATGTAGGGCAGCGGGTTAATTATTTTAAAAATGTCAGCTGTCAAAAACCTTAAAACGTACATCTGCCATTATATATTTTGTCAATTCTATCCATGTATTTGAAAGAAATCCTCTGACACAATTTCAATTTTTCATAAATAATTCTTATCTTAAAAATTGCTTATATTACCTGAATTTCTTTGACGTAATTTAGGCTCTGACTTACCCTGTTTTGTCACAAAATGTCTGTTTTTCTGAATTAATACAAACAATGTTTTCAATTTGATCATTCTCTCTAATCTTAATTTTATTAAAGCTCTTCTCAAAGATGGATATTGTCTAATAGCAACATCAATATTTAATCCAATCTTTTCAAAATGTATGAAAAATTGGCAACTGATGAAAAAAAACAAACAAACGCTGAATCCCAAAACTCAGGAAAATGATTGGAGTCAAGAAACATCGTTTATTTTGTGTACACCTTTGTATACACTGCCAGTGGCACCACTCCCGATACATTCATCTATCTTATACACATACTTCTCAGTGGCACGATATGTGCTCATTTTCAACAAAATATCGCCCACTTTGGAAAGCGTAACTTGTCATCCATCCCCCCCCCCCCAAAGATCTTAAAAAGCGAAATAACTCTCACATCGGTAAAGGCTAAAATATATAACAAATGAAAAATCCCCCGATCTTGTAAGCACGGATCTACGGAGGTGAAAATCAAGGGTCTACCGGGAAAAGGGGATACCGCTCCCTCCACTACAAAAATCCAGGCTTATTGAGTTAATATATATATTAAAAGAACGTATTCTGCAATCAAACAAATGTTTATTAAAGGCATTTAAAATTTTGGTCACCTACAGTGGCATTCGTGGCGTTACGGCAAATCTAGTTTCCGTGTAAATTATATGTCTATTGAGTTCCTTTGAGATGGTCAAAGGGAATTTGAAGAAATTTTAAAAAATCAAAGAAAACAAAAATTATCCCATTTTTAAGGTGCTTTCAAACAGAAGACTCTAGTAAACAACAATTAAACGATACCTTTGATGATTTGTTTGGGTTATGAAGGTACATGTAGCGATTACTGCAGAAACAATTACATCATCCGCCAACGCAAATGACAAGCTTAAGGGGGCGTTACGAAAAAAAAATTGGCATTTTTTCATCATTTTGAATTATCATATAGAATATTACAGCTTTCTCTCAATGTTTAAGTTCTATGGTGCACGGAACTTCATGCAGTTAACTTTTATAGTGAAATAATAATAATTTCATTCCCACTAAGACAAGAATACTTTTGATACAAGAGAATTCCGATATTATTCAGATCAAATTTGATTTTAATTACCAACACCTCCTTATTTCCAGCAATTTCTTTTAAAATTTACAACTCTCAATTTCCAACAAATTCCTTTAAAATTTTCACCAAGATGTGTCAAACAAACATTATCTAAAGAATATCGGATTTATAAAAAAAAATGGGTATTCACAATTGTCAAGAATTAAAATTTTTAAAAGCAGTGGGAAGGGGGAATATATATTGGCACAGGATTTAAATATATGATAGATCTATATTTAAAGATTCTGAATGTAACAAATGTGTACTGATCAAATATCAGTTTAAAAAAAGTAAATGTATTTTAATAAACCTATTGCATCAATTAAAATTACAATACCATAAAACTACTAAATAAAAACGAAAAGTGTTAATACCTGTATATTTAATAGTTAACTATTCAGCAATGAAATTATTCTATATATTTACAAATTAACATACACATGTTTACATGAATGATATGTACTCCAACGTGCACTGTAGATACCAGTCATCGTACACTATCACTGTGTTGTTGTTACATCGTCTTACAACATACACATAATACATAGATGAAATTATCTTATGGATATGTAATGTTCACTGTAGATACTTGTACACTTTCACTGTATTGGTGTTGTAATGTCCCACCCAGAGATTGTTCTCATCATCCACACACACACTATAAGGATACTCTATCCCTTGTTGTTGTGTTAGTAGTAGAGACAAGAACTGACCGTCCTGATCCAGAAGATGAACTGTGTTACTCATAGCATCACACACCAAGATGTGACCGAGTACATCAGTACATAATCCATAGGGATGAAACCCTGACCCCTGACCTGTGTAGGAGAATCTATGTTGTCCTGATTTATCCACCACCACTACAGCATCTTTGCCATAGTCTGATACACAGACATCACCATTGATGTTTTCTGTGATGTAGTGTGGATAATCATACAGTGTATGTCCTTTGTTGTCGCTCTGTATGTTCTGTATTTCTGTCCCTGTCTTGTTGTACCTGATGACTTTAGCCTCTTCACTTGTCATCATCCCCACCAGTATGTCCCCGTTGATGTGGGAGGAGTGTATACCGAATGGTTTCCAGACTCCTGTTTTAATGAATCCAGTGATTGTATTATTTGGTGTTATCCTTTTAATGACTTTGTTGTCTGTGTCTGTATAGATCAGATCCCCGTCCTGTGTGACTGTGTGGTAGCCATATCCACGTCTGGTTTTTATCTTCTTTAGCTGATTCCCCTGTAGATCTGTTTGGACAAGGTTACCAACTTCATCACTGGCCCAGAGTCTGCCTGATTTACCCAGTGATATCTGAAATACACTGTCAACACCTGATACTGTGTACTCTCTGACCTTGGTGACAGAGGAAGACAGACACAGTGTTTGTTTCATGTCATATTTCTCTCTGTCTTGTTTTCTCTGTTTCCCTGTAGGTTTCAACTGTGTAGAGGCAGTCTCCATGGGCTTTATTTTTCTGTTCTCTGGTTTAATATTAGGAACAATTATTTTACCCAGTAGTTTGGCGACAT
Organism: Magallana gigas; assembly: GCF_902806645.1. NCBI lineage: Eukaryota > Metazoa > Mollusca > Bivalvia > Ostreida > Ostreidae > Magallana > Magallana gigas. The sequence continues at coordinate 19,415,008 of NC_047566.1, forward strand.
CTTCCTTGCTATATTGACCAGCAGTAAATACGGGTGGGACAGGTGTGGATGTCTCTGGTATGGGCCTTATGATAAGATTTTCTGAATTGAGAGCAAATGTTAATTGTTCTATGTTTGAAGGGGATAGGTAACTGTAAAATGTTTTGATTAAATCATTGAGATAGTTGATATAATCATCAATATCTTGGTTTTGGCCGTATAATGTTTCTAATAATGACTGTTCTATTTTGTTGACTCGTTCTATATTATCTGATGTGACTGTGTCTACCAGCTTTTTCACAGCCTCAGCTTCAGCCTTCATTGATGTTTTTAAACCTTCCATGATCTTCTTTATTTCTTTGACATCACCAGCAATATCCTTTTTCAAATCTTGAGAAGTTGGTTCGAAATAATTTCTAATTTTGGCAATTTCTTCTTGACATAGCGAAACCTTTTCATCAAAGACCATTTCTAGATCGGTAAACACATGACCGCGATGTTCTTTTGTGGTTGTACATTTGTAACAAAGTGGTATTTGACATTCCTCGCAGAGAATAACCATTTCTTTCGTGGGGTGGATCTTGCATTTCTCTACAGGAAGTTGTCGTTTGCGTTGTTTATAAGGAACCACTTCATGGTTCTTGGTTTTCTCATTTTTCTGATGTTTATCTTGGCATTGTTCACACATTGGTTGGTGACAGTCATTGCAGTAAAACTGGCAGTTCTTCTTACAGTCTTCAGTGCCACACACCAAGTAATGCTGGGCGTCGGGTGGAATTTGTGATTCAGATAATGCCATCTGAAATTAGGAAAGTCCAAGCAATTTAAAGGAAGCTGTGACATTTATTTATTTATTAATTACCAACTTTTATTCTCTGGCTAGGTAAATATACATACAATGTATAGACCTGATGCTGAGCAGAAATTTGTTATACATATCAATTAGCTTCAGTAATCATGCGTGGATCCAGAATTGTTTTTCTAGGGAGACGGGTCCTGCAATAGTGTTGCGTTTGACGGTTGGGCGGTTAGTTCCTGGCACAGGTCATTTGGTGTACAGTATACAATTATATATTATTTAAAAATACATTTGGTTGAAATTATATACACTTTTTGTATTAAGAAAAAAAAAAACTACAACAAAAAATTAAATGGTTGAATGGATGAGATGCTAGTTCGAAAAAATTAGCCCCCCCCCCACACACACACACTTTCATTTTGCTTCCGACGCCAGTGATTACCACCTATAGTCTGTCCCAAGATATTTATGCAGCACATTTGGACGATTTAAAAAAAAATACACATACCTGTGAAAGAAGTACACTTAAAATAGTTGAAAGGGATAATTTCCAAGATAATTTCATTGACACATTATCAACTGTCACTCAATTCACAGGAATGAAAACAGATTCCTTACGGAGATTTATAATGGGGAATGTTTACATCTTTACTCCATTCGGAATACACTCGGAATACATCGCGCAATTTTTCAACGTTAGCATCCGGGCTTGCTGCAATACAAAATCGCCGTATATATCACATTTTTTAGCATTGTATTGAAACCTGATACGCTAACAGGGGCGTTTCGACTGAGAAATCTTGGTATTTATAAATATCAAGCAATTAAGCAAAATGTGAATCCAAAATATCTTGGGACAGACTTATAGATTCTAGTGTTTAAAAAAGGCCGCTACTTTCGGTTTGGTTAATAAGAATAGTACATATAAAATTGTCCATTGTTCATCAACTTAATAATCGTAAACGCAATCTATTATTTACGCAAGTGAATGAATACATATGCCAACTTCTTTACATCATGAGATATCGATACACTTATTCAACTTACCGTGTGCATTGATGTGACCTTTAAGTTAGTTCAGCCATTGTGACGTGAATGACAACCGTGAGACTCGAATGAGAGAATGCGAGACTTGTGTAATTTACTTCCTGGTGTAATGTTTAAATCTCTTGACCTCTTACCCTGAATAAACAGTCATTTATTTACATTAGAGACCCGGTGTCTATGTGATATGGGTGCTGTGTTGCAACCACTATTGAAATAAAATCACTATTAAAATAAATTATTTCAATACTGGTTGGGAATGTATTTCATCTGAAGAATCACTTAAGTACCACTATTGAAATACAACCACTACTAAAATAAAATATTTAAATAGTATTCCGGGATGTATTCCATTTTGAAAATCAATTCACAGACGCTGTTGAAGTTAAAGAAAAATATGAAAACAATTCTGTATGTTAATCTGCGAGGATTGGTTATTTCTGCACAACAGTGAAAATCCTAAAATAAGTACATTTACATCATAGTCTTGATTACTATTACCATAAAATATGCAAGTCTTTAGTACCTTAATTGTGTATTTGAATTGTTTGTTAAATAAAAACAAATGTATATGCATGTTTATCTGCGATAATTGGTTTTTACTTCTACACAGCAGTGAAAATTGTACCATAATTGTGCATTTGATATTATTCGTTAGATTTCTTGCATTTCAAAATAGTTTGTAAATATGATATACAAGTTCTTTCTTTCCAAATGTGTTACATAATAGTGATTGCATAGTTATGATTATAAGTAATTTATTTACAGTAGTTGAACTTTAATGGTGTCTGTAAAGTAGTTCTTATCATGAAATACATCCCCAACCTCTATTAAATCATTACTTCAATAGTGGTTGCAAAGTGATTTTTCTAATGAAATACGTCCCCAACCACTATTGAAATAATTTATTTCAATAGTGGTTTTATTTCAATAGTGGCTGCAAGGTGATTTTTCTAATGAAATACATTCCCAACTACTATTGAAATAATTTATTTCAATAGTGGTTTTATTTCAATAGTGGTTGCAACATGTGCTGTAATATCAAAATATAGATGTGTGTAAACAAAAGTGTACAAATGTCATATAAGAGTAAACAAAATAAAATACTGAACTAGAATCTAGGTGATAATCACTGGCGTCGGAAGCAAACTGAAAAAGTGTGTGTGTGTGGGGGGGGGGGGGGGGGGGGGCGCCAGACTAATCCTCAGAAATATTGACAAGCAAAAAAAAAACAACAAAAAAACCTAATTCCCAAAATCATGAAAATCCTTATCCGTGGGGGGGGGGGGGGGGGGGGGGGGGGGGGTATACCTATAGTTCCATTCAAGGTAAATTTAGGAACAATAATGTTTCCTGCGAGAAAAAGTGGGGGCTGAACCCTCTATGTGCCTAATGGTTTGGTCTAACTTTGCAATCAAGTGGGGGGGGGGGTTAAGCTCCCCTCCAGTCCCCCCCCCCGGTTCCGACGCCTATGATAATAGAATGAATTTAATTCTGCATGCACAGATCAACACAGAGGGTGGGGACTCTTATTGGATTACGTATAGAATATTTACTATACTGTGTATCCCTATTATAGCATTTTCTTTTGACTTTTAAATCTCTGAGGAGTGCAGACACCTTAAGTTTTTGACCCATTTTCCCGCTCCTTCTTTGATATTGATGATTCAGTCAATCATTTGATTTAAAAAGCTCACACGATCTTAACCTTCTATCACTTGAAAAAATCCAAAATTGAACTTTTTCGAAATGTGAATTATGAAAAATCATGATACCGATTTTATTCTTGTTGATTGAAGTTCGATGAACTTTTTAATAATATAAAGGCCTATTACAACTTCAGAAATATATAATCAAAGCATTATACACTTTAATTAAAGATAATGTTTTTTTATGGATTAAACACGCTGTCAATGATTGTACATGTAAGTAGAGCATTATATACATAGGTTCAATACTAGTATATATAGGCTATGCCTGCATGCGCCAATCTAGTATGCCCTTGGACTTACCCTCCCATGCAGCCTCAAATATCTTCCGGACCTCCTCCCCCCTACTCCTTTTGAAAAAATATTCTGGATTATTGCATGTGCATGTATTCTAAATCTGAATTTTAAAGATAAATATACAATATATCAAATGAACACAATAAATCAACAGCTTTTAATGGCAATATTCATCTTTTTTTTTTTGGACGTGTCGCTCTGGATATCACCAAAGATGACGAGTCATCATTAAAGAGGAAGGCAAACAGTTCCAGTAAATCGTGACAAGAAAATTACCGTCCCCTGAATGGTAAAAAAATGTTCTTTTGTGAAAATTTGACTCAATTTTGATGATACCATTCTTGTTCTTGAATTTGACCTTAATAATTTTTTGCTGACCTGAATGTCTGAATTGTCTCGATTTTGACTACTTGCTCATAGATGAATGGCACAATATAACTTTCAATTTAAAGTTTCACAATTTCTCACGAAGCAAAATTCTCTCAATATTAAAATATTTTCTTGATAGATTAAAAATTGCAAGCATTGTCAAATTCACCGTTTTAAATTGATAAACGTTTAACATTCATTAAAGCTTGCATACGTACATGTGTTTAACTCAGAACTTTATCCTGAAAAATCAAAACTGAGAAGAAAGCCTGTGCATTGTTTAGACAGTTATTAACGTTCATGTTTTGATTGGTTTTCCATTATGAGAGAGAGAGAGAGATGTTAAATAATAATTGTGCTTTTGTTTTCATTTACAAACTTTTTGTTATATTCTGTATGTTTTTAGAAGATGGTGTGTGGTCTGAGGGAGTAGTTCACAGAGAGAAACCTGTGTGCAATAAACAGTCTGGAGGAGGCTAAAGAGGGACAACTCCGCTTGTCCTTAAAATGGAGAGATGAACTACTTTCTGCTGGAGATTTACTTTTCCCTGTTTGTACAACAGAGTGAATGACTGGCCAGCTGTAAACATAGTCAATATGGAAACTGGCTAAGATACCGCTAAATCTGTAGCAGAAATAGTCATTCTTTTATTTATTTTCCAGATTTCTATCAAAGAGACAGACTAATTTATATTCTATGTACATGCTTGTTCAAACCATTCATACAAAGGTGGATCAAATCTGTAATGGCACACAGAGATAGAGTTTGATGAAAGAAGGGATGTAGGGCTTGAAATTTAAAGGTTAGTGAAGCATTTGTCATTTCTTTAAGGGTTGATCGACTTTTGAATGTGTTGGACGAGAAGTGGAAGATCAAAAATCCACAAGCACCTACATCCACGAACTATTCATTATCTGTTAAAAATCAATTTAAATTGTCTCAGGAAATTTTACTCTTGGATCACACAGACTGTGCTGGTGGTTTAAATTTGTATAAAAAAGTTGCCAAGAATGCTTAACACATTACACACTTTTAGATAAAAGCTTAATTAGAAATTGTTAGTAGGAAAACGCCATGAACTTATTATTGTTGACAGCTCTGACACTCATATTTTTTATTTACTTATTGAAATATTGATATGCTTTTAGTTATAACCAGAGAAGATTTTTTTTACCTTATACAGTCAGGTATTTCTCTCTTTCTACACATCAACCTGTGTCAAAAAGAATTTACATGCATGAATACTACACGTCAATCATCTAAAATCTTCCTTTAATTTTTTATTTACATTGTTAATATATTCTGTATATTATTTAACATATGTATATGAAAATTATAAACATTGCAGACAACAATTTGTGTCAACATTTTATTGTTTTTTTACTGGATATTGTACGTTGTACAGTTTTAAGGATCAAAAACATGTTGTAATTTATTTGATATCCTAAATTTTTCAATATTAATGTGTAATTTAAATTTCAATAAGCTAAGGTTTAGTGGCCTCATGTTGTCATTTTATTAAATTGTTTCTAACACCCCCCCCTTCCCGACCCCAAAAAGGTAGTGACAGTTAGCAAAAATATTTGATTGAAATTAGACACAAATGCATCAACATAGTAATTTTGTGTTTGTCTTCACCCCCCCCCCCCCCCCACCACTCGCACACCAAAATATGTCTCCCCCCCCCTTCTTTGCAAACAAAAGTATACCTCGAACCCCCCCCCCCCCCCCCCACCCCCCCCCCCCTTGGAAAATATTCTGGATATGTGTATGTAATCCACGTCGTTTATTTGGTTTTGAAATTAGACAAGAAAAAATCTATGGGATCCGGTGCTTCTATTATGATGTCATTAAAAGCAATGCAGCGTTTGACTGTTTTTTTAAACAGACTGCATGAAGTTGGATATACTTAGAGCCTATTTTGTATTTCAATGACTGATTTTATTAATGCTTTGTGTTAGGGTCCTGCATGGATTAAATTGGGTGTGGGGACCCTTGCTCCTCCTCATATTAATTCAGATATCAAGATATTTCAAAATTGCCGAAAATCAGCATTGACTTGACACCCCCCCCCCCCGCACACAAAATCTCTTCCCCCCCCCCCCCCCCCCCCCGCCCGCTTTGACTATATCCTAGACCCTTGCATGATAAAGGCAATGCAGTCATTGCTATAGTCTGATCGACACGGTTATTTTAGATTTCACAATAGGAATATATGCATTTTGACGCCCATATTTTTTATTTTTTTTTATTGTAAAAATTGATTTATAATAGTTTACATTATAGAGTTCTGAATAGATATTTTTTTAAATCAAAATTTTTAAAAAAAAATCACTTAATATATATTAAGTTATTTACGATCAAGATAGAAAGAGGAATCTGGGCCAACCCACCCCTTCACGAAATTTCAAACACATGGGCGTCAGAAGGTATATCATATTTGGGCGGGGAATTTGATAGATAAAGTATGGGGGGGGGGGTGAACTGGATCTGAGTTTACTTGAAATGAAAATATTCTACGATATTTCCAATTATAATTGTTAAACATATGTTTTAAAATTATGATTATGTCAATTTGTTGATGTCACTACAGAGGCACATCACGTGTCCACATAGGCACATATCATGCCCACAGACGCACATCACGCACACACAGAAGAGGGACAACTGCGTCCACAGAGGCCGAACACATGCCCACAGGTGCCCACGACCTGTTTCAAGAGATTAAAACCGAGTCCCTAGGGACACAGAACATGCTCGCGAAAATCGATACAGAGGCACCTGGATTTATACAAACGAATGCAACATGTGAACGTTTCGAGAAATATTCCGAACCCAAGGTAATTATTTTGCTGAATTTGTAATTATTGATGTGTAATTATTAATTGAATTGTTCATTATTATTTCTTTATTCCTCTATTAACTTAAATTCATGTTATAAATTTCAACATACCAGTGATTTGGAGATACCGGGTCCCTCGTTGACATCGACCATTTGCATGATTTATTGTTATCAGATCCAAAAATAATTGTGTTAAGTGGTTCTTACATTGAACATTAAAATGCAATTTTACAAATATACAGGCTGTTGATTTTAGGGCATTATGCTGGGCTTTGTAAAATCTTTAATTATGCATTGAGAGAGAGAGAGAGAGAAGATAGAGAGAGTTAGACTAATTTGGAAAAGTGCCCCTGTTTTTCATTTAGATGAACAAATGGTCCATGCTATCGATGATGTTAGACCATGATAATGACGACAGTGATGACGGCGAGGAAGAGCTGGACCAGGCGGTATGGTCATAACTAATTGTAATCAGATTCATCAGATTAATCATATTTTCATCACGGCATTGATTCAATATTTCGATTTTGTAGACATTCTCAGCAATCTATACTTGAATATCAAAACAAATTGGAACATTTAATGATTCATAGTCTCGTGATTTTCAGGCCCTGTCCAGACTTTGTGCCTTGTTGGGGAATATAATTCTTTGGGAAGAGGTACTGAATAAAAACTTGTCCCCCTTTGTTGAAATATACAAATTACAGATTAATCTAGTTGATTTAATATTATATATCTGTATATTTCTATACATGCACATTCTCTCTATAGGCACGAGTTTTGTCAGAGCTGACCATCAAAACAGTTCTAGCTGAGGAGCGAATAACATTAGAGGTGATTATACTTATATGCATTATAAACCTATATAAATTTCAAATTTACTAGTTGGGAGTAAATACAAAATAAACAATATGTTCATTTTGTATTTTCTGCCACCCGCTAATATAAAAATATGCAACGTGACATAAATACTTACATGTAATAAATCGATAAATGCGTACTTAAACGCATAAAGGATAATTGTTCTTACGAACATTTATATCTGTTTTAAGGCCAGAAGGATGTCCAATATGGCGATACAGTCTGCCTACTCAGCGTCCGTCGTTACCCTACTAAGGTCCTCTAAGAAGGTGAGAAGGAAATTAAGCTCAACACAGGAATAGGTATTCTAATATTCAAATATAAATTTAAGGTTCTACATGTAAAGATCTATAGATTAAGCTAAAACACGTACAAAAAGTTTCTTACCTTTACTCACATGATATAAGCTATAGTTTGGCTGCAGGTCTGTAGTTTCCCGATCTGAAATAAAAAAAATCGAATGGAGGATCAGGTCGGCCATCCAAATTTTTCAGACCGGGATCCACAGACCTGCAGTTATTCAAAAACTATTGTGAAATTATTTGCCAAAAGTTCATCGATACGTACAGGTATGTTAGATTGCCGCAAATATCAATGAATAAGATGCTAAAACCATGGGCAAAAGAAACGCGACTAAAGAGCTTCAAACTTATAATTATACAATCGTAATGAGTTGCTACACATATAGAATCGATAAGTCACTAATATAATGAACGCATAATTTATGTTACATTTTACCTTATAAACCGATTTGCTGAAGATAAATTCTTAACAGCTACACGTAGTATAACACTTTCCCTAACCGTGTCCGTTTCCTGTTTACGCCAAACATCTTCAGGCGACTTCTAGCTTGCTGTTTTGGGTGCTGCAGGAGGAGAATTAAAACTTTTAATTAATCATAAATAAAACACCTTAATTAAACAATATTCATTCTTTCATTTTGATCCTTGTTACTGCTGGTGAAAAAAAGCCATGATACCAAATCAGACAGTACTTTTGATTTTGAGGGAAATTTTTAATTTTAAGAATTGCAGCGTATTTTCAAATAAGATTCATAATTTCAAGTTTGATCAAAACCATGTTTCTTGGCCGCTCTCTGCTGGTTGAAGGGGGTGCATGTTTATTGCTGTAGATTTTGTATCATTTGGCTTTTGGCTTTCATAAATCTACATGTACATGTTTATTTTAATTCAATTTACATTTTACGTCCAAAGGTTAGGCAATTTAAAAAAAAAATAATAAGACAGCGGAACATTAACTGACAAGATTGGAAATATACCGCTGATGTCAATTTCACCTGTTACAGTCAAAACATTTGAAATGGGCGAGGCATATTGAAGCGGAGTAGTGTTACACTTTTGCCTTTTTTTGTATACACACTGACAGAGGAAAGGCTGGCCAAGCCATATAAATGTCGATCTGCTTACCTTATAAAACTCGCTGATTAAATAAAATATCCATGCCTGTATTATCCTGATTATATCCTAACTGACACTCATCTAAATCTTAGGTATCTGTATTAAATAAGTCTTATTTCGGCATACCGATGATTTGTCTCCCGACATGATCTTCTCTATGAAACATGCTTGTGACGTCATCAATGATAATTATACGTAATAGAGAGAAATCAAAGATATATTCAGTTAGAAGAGTTTCTAGTGATATTTTATGCCTGTAGTTTTCATAATTTAAACCAGAGATAAAGTTAAAATAGACATGTTTCTGAGTAAAATATGACACCATGCTGCTTTTTGTGACGTTATATCGATCTTAGGAATTTGATCGCTGAGAGTTGCCTTATCACCCGCGACGCCCACGGCATTACCTTGATACAGAACACACGTGATAAATAGACTGGTCCTCTGTCTCTATCGTACGAAAAAGATATCGTGCATATCATACAGGCATTGCAAGTCTAAGGTGGTAAGTTAATTAGAACAATTTTGTCTGAAATTGTGAGAAAACTAACTATCTAATATACCTCATGACGGTACAACATTCTACATATTCCTAACCGTAATCTAGATGGATAAGTCAACAAGGGCTTGTCCTTATTATTGAACCGAAAGTAGTGACAATTTTTAGAGACATGATGAAGATATCCAGCTTTATTATTCCATTCCTTTTGCATTTTTAATGATTATGTGTCATTCTAAAACAGTTTGTTTCTGGTGTAAGAAAAGTAAACGGCCAAATTTTTAATTACAAACTATAGACTTTGACACGTGCGTTCACGGGTTGACATTACATATCGGACATTTACGAAATAGATACATCGACATACCATATTGTTGAAATTTACATAACAAAGCCTACAATAATGCTATAAAGTTCACTACACTTTACTTTGTTAGAATAATCTAACTGTGTCTCGTCTCGTGAATCTGGCCCTTACAACAGTTAGATTGCCTCCCACATATCCTTAATGTAGCAGAAAATTGCAGAATCGCTCCGAAACGATTTTGGAAAAAAATTAATGAAGTGCATTGAAAATAACAGTCAAATTAATCGTAATAAACCTTTTTGAGACTGTAAAAACCTTTTAAAATTTAATCCATATAATGAAAAAAATCAACACTTTTTTTTCATTTTCAATTTTCTTTGCTACAGAGACAATACACGGAACGCATGCTATCGCAAAACCGGGTCCGTAGGAAATTTATCATTTTAACGATAAAACAAATTTTTGCATGGAATCAAATTGCCATCACGAAGAAAAAAGTAATTACTAAGTTGATAGGTATATTTGTTTTAATTTTATAATTACTCTCATAAGATATATATGAACAGAATATATATAGCAAATTTCCTATGAAATTTTACACGTATTTGTATTATCGTTTCTGAGTTTATTCATGAAAATATGATATTGTGGAAACATAAACTTAAGATCCCGTTAGCGTGAATGTATTGTGCAAACGCAAGATTGTAAAATCCAAAAAATCCAGATGATTTCAGGGATTTTTTAAGGAACTTGAGTAATAATTAAACGTTGTAACGTGTTTCATTGTCTTGATAAGTTGTAGTTGATTTGTAAAGGGAAGCTATTTACCTTATTAAATTTTATAGACCGGTAAAATTTAAATTTTCTAATTTCAGATGGCATTATCTGAATCCCAAATACCACCCGATGCTCAGCATTATTTGGTGTGTGGCACTGAAGACTGTAAGAAGAACTGTCAGTTTTACTGCAATGACTGTCACCTACCAATGTGTGAACAATGCCGAGATAAACATCAGAAGAATAAGAAAACCGAAAAACACGAAGTGGTCCCTTATAAACAACGCAAACATGAAATTCCTTTAGAGAAATGCAAGATCCACCCATCAAAACACATAGATCTTCTTTGTGAGGAATGCCAGATTCCCATTTGTTCTAAATGTACAACCACAAAAGAACATCGTGGTCATCTGTTTACCGATCTAGAAATGGTCTTTGCTGAACATTTTTTACTTTGTCACGTAGAAGTTGCCAAAATTCGAAGCTATTTTGAGCCTACGTCTCAAGATTTGAAAACGGAAATTGCTGAAGATGTCAAAGAAATAATGAGGACAATTGAAGACATAAGAACATCCATGAAGGCCGAAGCTGAGTCTGTGAAAAAGTGTGTAGACACAGTCACGTTAGATAAAATAAATCATGTTGACAAAATAGAACAGTCATTATTAGAAACTTTAAGCGGTCAAAGTCAAAAAATAGATGACTACATTAACTATCTCCATGATTTAATTCAGACGTTTAATGGTTATTTATCTCCTTCAAACATCGAACAATTGACATTTGTTCTCAAATCAAAAAACTTAATAATACAACCCATACCAGAGACATCCAAACCAGTCCCACCCGTATTTACTGCTGGTCAATACACAAAGGAAGATGTCACTAAACTGCTGGGTAGAATAACTGTTCCCGACACTAAACCACAGAACAGAAAAGTGAAACCCATGGAGACTGCCTCTACACAGTTGAAACCTACAGGGAAACAGAGAAAACAAGACAGAGAGAAATCTGACGTGAATCAAACACTGTCTCTATCTTCCTCCGTCACCAAGGTCAGGGAGTACACGGTACCAGGTGTTTGCAATGCATATCATATATCACTGGGTAAATCAGGCAGACTCTGGGTCAGTGAAATAAATGGTAACCTTGTCCAAACCGATCTACAAGGGAATCAGCTTCAGAAGATACAAACCAGTGGTATCAGATCCGAAGGCTACCACACAGTCACACAGAACGGGGATCTGATCTATACAGATAAACAAAACAAAGTCATCAATAGGATAACATCGGAAAATATAATCACTGAATTCATTAAAACAGGAGACTGGGAACCACTCAGTATACATTGCTCCCACTTCAACGGGGACATACTGGTGGGGATGATAAAGGATACAGAGGGTAAAGTCACCAGGTACAACAAGACATGGACAGAAATACAGGACATACAGAGAAACAACAAAGGACAGGAACTGTATGAGCTACCGCACTACATCACAGAAAACATCAATGGTGATGTCTGTGTATCAGACAATAACAAATATGCTGTAGTGGTGGTGGATAAATCAGGACGACACAGGTTCTCATACACAGGTCAGAGGTTAGGGTTTAATCCCTATGGAATATGTACTGATGTACTCGGTCACATCCTGGTGTGTGATACATATATATTCAGTAACACAGTTGATCTTCTGGACCAGGACGGTCAGTTCTTGTCTGTACTACTCACAGGACAACAAGGGATAGATTATCCCATTAGTGTGTGTGTGGATGATGACAACAATCTCTGGGTGGGACAACGTAACACCACAACAGTGACAGTGTACAAGTATCTACAGTGATCATTATATGTCCATACAATAATTAGGTACTGTGTGTGTGTTGTGAGACAATGTAACAACACTGTTATATACTGGTATATACAGTGTAGATAGAAATACATGTAAACATTGATGTAGCCTGGTATGTTTTAGTTTTGATTAATGAATCATATTCATTGCCTAACAATTGATGAATAAATAAACATGTATTATTTTTCTTTTTATAGCTATTAGACACTTAATTTCTGATTGAATCTTGAACAATAGCTATCAAAAGGACTTACGTAACATATGGTTTTACTAGTAAATGATGTCAGGAGAATGTTCTCTGAATGATATCTTTAAAGTGACATCTTAAAAAGCAAATGTAATTATGTTAACACATTATTGTTAATAGGCACTGATCATTAAAGACATTGATATATAAATTATCATATTATTCTCTTTCACTAGTTCTAATCTAATTTATGTAAGAACTCTGTCGTAAAAGCCCGTGAAGTTGCGATTGGATTTCGATCTAGTAAGTGAATTCTTTCTCAAAAGGTTTATCTTCCCCTGTGGCCTTGATCTTCGAGCCTTGTTGTCCAAATGCTGGGCCTGACTTGAATTAAAACCGTACCTTGAAAGAAAAACAGACAATATTCAACATTCAGTGTTTCATCAATTGATGAATTTGATATAAGATAAATATTAAAGGTCCTCCACACCTTTGGAAGAAGTCCTAAACATCTAATTTATAGTAACTGAAAGATATGGATTGCGAGTATATATTCGACTTGAAAATGACAGAAAAAATTTAAGTTTTTGGGGAAAATCAGCGTTTAAAATATCACCGCTATTCAATAAAACAAAGTGAAACGTCCCTGCAGTATTCGAACTGGGGACCTACGGGTCAGTAGATCAAAGCTACATCCAATGCACAACAGTGATAGACAGCAAAAATCGGCGATACAAACTGTCTGTGTCATAATGGGCTAACCATGCGCGGATACAGAAAATGTTTCGGGGCGGGGGTTCCGACGGTGATTTGAGTTTTGCGGGGGGGGGGGGGGTCCAAGGCATATTTATTGTAATTCTATAATGAAATTTAAAGAAATTTGAACTTTTCAGGGGAGGGACCACCTGACACACCCACCCCCTTTCTAGATCCGCGCATGTTAACATCACCATGTTGTGACGCTCTGTCGTAAATGAAATGACTCGTATCCTTATTTAAAATGCTCTGAAACGCAAACGTTCTCTCTCTCTCTCTCTCTCTCTCTCTCTCTCTCTCTCTCTCTCTCTCTCTGTCTCTCTCTCTCTCTCTCTCTCTCTCTCTCTCTCTCTGAGATTGAACATGAAAAACAACTGAATCTTTTTATTCTTTGCACTGTGAACTGCACAACTTCTATACAACGAAATTTGAAAAATATTACACATGAAAAAAGTCAAAAGCCAAAATCATCGACATTTTAATTTGAAATATATTCCGTTCAATTTATGAAAGAAAGTTATTACTCTAGACTTTTCAAACTGTATCACTTTGATTTATTATCAATGTAGAAATACCGTCACTGTATGTCAATCATTTAAATCGTATTTTTTTAAAAATGCTAACGTGGGTTATGTATTTTTCCTGCAATGTAGCTACCTTCATATCCCGAATGAATCACCAAAGAAAGCATTTTATTGTTTAAATAGTCATTGATTCGTCATTATTTACACCCTTTGTTTTTTGTTTTATTTTGCTCATACGCGGAATCGACTTATATTTAATGCTTACTGAATTTGGTCTTTAAATATAAATCAGTTTAAGTTTGAAAAAATTGTCTTTTTTCTAAAATTTCTTTTGAAATTATAATTTTTTGATATTGCATGGAATTGAGGTTGTTTTAAGTATAAAACTTAGGAAGAACTCCTTTTGGCTGAAGTATCAATTTCAATCTAATTTGACATTATATGCATATGATAATAAAGAGCTATCTGCATTCCATGCATAAGCTATCGTTTATTGATTATCTTTATTTGCACAAACCCGCCAATAGTACCAATACAAAGGCAAATTAAAATTAACAAAGTTAAGATCAAATGTCAAACACATTCTTGTAGATACATTCCTCACTGTATGGATGTTTAATATATGATAATATCTGCATTTTTAAATTTTATGTACAGCTGCTAAAAATAATTGTTATTTGGCGTCAATCGATGTAAAAAAAAACTTGAATAATGAAAGAATAAACAACTTTCGCATATTGAAATAATAAAAAACATATTTCGGTTCAGTCCTACTAAGGAAATGAACTTAATTTATATACAAGTATTTTACAACAAATTTGAATCATTTGCCATTTAAGGCAAATAGGAAGTTGGATAGATTTGGAGATTGTCACAAAAACTTATGTTGTAATACATATTTTTTAAATTCTTAAAAATATTAAAATTAGCACTGGCACGGAAACAAATAATGTTATAACGGAAATATTTTTCCGTGTGAATATTTTGCTTTATTCGTTTACACTCATGAGATCCGATTTGCGAAAACTATAGATTACATGCTAGTTAATACTCTAAAAACTTATTTGAATGACTCAAACTGCTGAAAACTTTTTCGATAGGAATATGCAATATCTAATTTATCAGCGTTAAATTTGCATCTTCAGATTTTTTTAAATCTTATAAAAAAATTCACATGCATATATGTAGATACATTTCCGGTTGGATTATTCATGATTGTCATTTTCATCTTTACATGGTTTGTTTTTCAGATACAAACACAAATTAATATCTTAAAGGACATGTGACCGCCTGAATGATCATGATATCATTTCAAATGGGTAGCAAAGACACACATTCATCAGAAAAAAATATGCACTAATCAGTGTCTAGAACGCGTAATTTTGAATCAATTTCATTTTCCCCGATTTCCACTCAGCCACAAACAGGTTGTCGTTGGTGTCCACACATAAACCGTATGGACAACATATATTGCAGTTGTCAATGTAGCGGATGAACTGTCCGTCCTGATCAAGGATATGGATACTGTGGTTATTACAGTCAGCCGTCAGGATCCGACCTTGGCTGTCTGTGGTGATGCCGTAAGGATTAAATGAACTGGTGGCAGAAGTGGATGGCCCATTGTATGAAAAGCGAAATTTCCCGACTCGGCTGACCACCACTACTGCACTGGCCCAACAGATAGATACACAAATATCTTCGTTCTTATTTTCATTTATGTATTTTATGCCACCAGGTGAATACAGAGGGAGGCCGTTAGTATCAAACTGGACACTTTGTTTCTCCTTTCCTTTTGAGCCACAGTAACGCACGACTTTTGATTCTCTGTTATTATCATTGTCCATGATTACCAGGAGGTCACCAGAGGAGGTAGTACAGACACCATGGGGTCTCCATTTTCTTAATTTTATCTCCTGTATTTGTTTTTCCTTCACTATGTTCAGAGTTTGATTAATGTTATCAGTATATGCCAGATAGCCTTTCTTTGTCATTGCAATGTCCTTTGGCTTATTCCCTGACTTGGTTTCTATTGACTTCAATAATTCTCCTTGAAGATTGAAGAGTCTCATGATATGGTCATTGCTACACGTCCACACTTCTTGATCACTCTGACAACACACACTGTACAGCCGATTTATTTCTTCATGTTCGGTTTTTATTTCTCTGATTATTCGTGGTTTTTCAGTTCCCAGTCTTTCATTCGGAGAAAAATCATGAGAAGCAAAAATTACTGCAAAACCATGTTCATCTGATAATAAGAGGGAACCAAACTGTTGATAGATATGTTCTTTTTCGATCTTTTGGGGCGTAAATATACCCCTTGGTGTGGCCGGTTTCCGTAAAAGATGCATTTCTTTAAAAGCACTATTCCGGGATTTATATGCAAAGGTAAAATTTATATCATTGGACTCTAAAACAGTTTGAAGATCTGTTATATACTGTGTGATTTTAGACATTATGCAAGTGATGTTAATTTCCTCTCCACATAAGACGGCCAAACTGTTGGATTCCATACAATTGACGTCTGTTGTAATTTTTTTTGTAATTCTATCTATTTCTCTGTGCCAATCATCTCCATGCTTCTTAATTTCTGTTTCCTGTTTCTCAAAGTGTATACTTATATCGACTTTTTCCGTCTGGATTCTGGAAATAATGTCTTGATATTGTGGATGAATTATTTTCTCCAGTTCTTCTAGATCTCTTTGCAATGCTTCTTTTTTCTTCTCGAAACTTTTCAAAATGTCCACTTTTCTATGCTGTTCATGTTCACCAGAAGAAATACATTGCACACAAATAGGAATGTCGCATTGCTCACAGTGAATCACGCATTGTTTTGATGAGTGTTTAGAACATGTAGGAGTAGATTCTCGCTTTTTTATTGGTACAACTTTATGGTCTTTTGATTCATCTGAAAGATGATCCCCAACACAGGCTTTACACAAAGGAATTTGACAAATTTCACAGTGCAAAGAGGTATGTGTGTCACAGATGTGACACCGTAACACGTCCTGGGCACAACGTCGTGGATCCATGGTCAGACACCGTAAGTTTAGTTAGTCATTGTATTTTTTCTAAAAATAAACAAAAAACTTTATTAGTTACATTAAATTTTATATGGTCATACACTGTAAGTTTGGTTGGGCATTGTGGGTTTTTTTTCTAAAAATAAACAAAATACTAATTTTTGGTTTCTTTGCAATTTATATATATATACCATAATACCATTATTTTCTATTTAACCATATCAACATATTATTTATAAGTAGGTAGTGTACTTGTTGTATCGATATATAATATATCAATATATAAAATTTAATAGTCAAAGCTTAAACGACATCGATCAAAAATATAAATCCTTACCGTCAGCTGTTTGTTCAATAACCGATGTTATTTCCATCTATACCTATTATAAGCGTTTCACCTGCAGTTTAGATAAAGTAAACCTTGGCCTGTTTCATCAATTAGATATTTCACTTGTAATAAAAATGCAATACAATCTAAAGGCTTTCATTGATTTTGATGATACATGTAAGTTGCTAGAAGTAAAACATATATACTATATAGTTAAATTATCCATGGTGCTACAAATAATTTCCTGAATAATTTAGGAAACAATTTATGGGAAAATATTAATGTGCTTATATTGGTGCTTCAGATCCACTTTCGCCGGCGTTTGAACTCAGGATCGTTGGAACCCACCCTCTTAGCTGTGATCAGCCAGTGAACTAACCACTTGTCGTCTAGGCAAGACAAAATGTTGCTTTTGTTGACAACCGAAACCTAGCGCATTACACGGTCTTTTCAATTGAGGTAAAATTCAGAAAAACGACAATCTGAGAGGATCGTGGCGATACACACTGTAGAGAAATATACATATAAGCACAAACATTGCAATGACTCTGAATTTGACAAAGATTCATAATTTAGATAGATCAATCACAAAGATATTCGTCTTTTTGGAGCTCCCTAGGTTTTGTTTGTCTTTTACAGAGAGATGTTCTCTTGCCTAAACCGAGAGTTACACACGTGTTGCTATTAAGCAAAGTGTCTGAATTGAAAAAAACCATCAAAGAGTCAGGGAAATTGCCGTGTGTTTCCTATATCTGCATTGTTCCTAACAACTCTGCAGCTGGGTAGCGGTAAAATGTTTCGTTCTTTTAATTTTTAGCTATTATATGACATATTTATAGTAGTAACAAAGTAGTTTTTAATACATAGGTGTAATTTGAAAGCCATAACAGACTGCAAAATGTTATTTGCCGCACGCAAGTTAATGAATCGATTTAATTGCTTATTAAACGGATTTTCACATCCTCATACGCTCAGGAAATTTTTTATGACGCATTATCATGTGCTGAAAACTGCAGGTATGGTACACCTATCAATATTAATGATGTGGATAAAATTACATTACATGATTTGATTGACCCTTTCCGGTATAAGGTCATGTACCCTTCCAATTGGGAATTTTTGATCGACAAATTATTCTACTGGGAAAACAGTTTAAGATTTATGACTCAACTCAAGTTATCAAAAAGCCAAAAATTATATACAGTTTTCTTGGTTTACATTTGCATATAACATGATTGCTCATTAAATTAATGTTTTCATCAATATAAACAATACTTAACAGAACACTAAGATGATTTGATTAATTTATTAAAGGGTGTGTTATTTAGCATAGTTAAAAAATCAGCATTTTATCTTTCATATCGTATAACAAACACTACTCATTTAGTTTGAGAATTTTTTCAACGGGGTTAGGTAAAAAACAGTCAATTTTCAATGTGGAATAGGTCATAATACAGGACCCGCGTACAATGGATATTATACCCTGCATTATAATCAAATTACGTTCACCTGTTTACTTTACAATATTTGCCCCAAAAATATTCTTTTTAATTTGATGAAAAGTATCATTTATAACAATCATAGCGACGTTCGAAGATATAACTTACAGATGCATTGCTACGCTCAATCCCCTTGCGCTTCATGGCTAGGTAATCTACTTTCGAAAGAAAAAGGTTATAAAAGTATACTTGATTTTATTGTTTATTCGATAAGAAGTACGTCTCAATATTAGTAGTCCCCCCGACAATTGTACATGTAGCGCAGCGGGTTAATTATTTTAAAAATTTCAGCTGTCAAAAACTTTAAAACGTATATCTAGTTAAATATTGTAAAATTTGAAAAATATTGAACTGGTAAAAGTATTTCAAATACAATGCACTCTAATTCACATTAATATCAACAGATGACTATAACACCTTGAGTTATATTCTCAAATCTTATTTAAATAATGTGTTACACATGCCGGTATAAGTAGCATAGTCTATACATATAGTGTGAGGAAATTTTTATACATTGTAAATGTTTTTGTGCCATAAGTTTGATTGCTTGATGGTAATCAGCAGGGTGGAAACATATAGTTCTGGATCTTTTTAACCACTCCCGATTTCCACTCAGCCACAAAAAGGTTGTCTTTTGTGTCCACACATAAACCGTATGGAAGACATAAACCGCAGTTGTCAATATAGCGAAGGAACTGTCCGTCCTGATCAAGGATATGGATACTGTGGTTATTACAGTCGGTCGTCAGGATCCGACCCTGGCTGTCTGTAGTGATGCCGTAAGGATTAAATGATCTGGTGGCAGTAGTAGATGGTCCATTGTATGTAAAGCGATATTTTCCTTCTCGGCTGACCACCACTACAGCACCGGCCCAACAGATAGAAACACAAATATCTTCGTTCTTATTTTCATTGATGTGTTTTATGTCACCAGATGAGTACAGAGGTTGACCGTTAGTATCAAACTGAACACTTTGTTTTTCCTTTCCTTTGGAGATATAGTAACGCACAACTTTTGATTCTCTGTTATTATCACTGTCCATGATTACCAGGAGGTCACCAGAGGAGGTAGTACAGACACCATGAGGTCTCCATCTTCTTAATCGAATTTCTTTTATCCGAGGTTCTTTAACTATGTTAAGAGTATGATTACTGTCATCAATATAAGCTAGATAGCCTTTCTTTGTAATTGCAATGTCATTTGGCTTATTTCCTGACTTGAATTCGATTGACTTCACTAATTCTCCTTGTAGACTGAAGAGTCTCATGAAATGATCATCGCTGCTTGTCCAAACTTCTTGATCACTCTTACAACACACACTGTACAGCCGATTTATTTCTCCAAATTCTGTTTCTATATTTGTAATGACTCGTTTTGTTTTTGAAACTAGCATATCTTGGCAAGAAGACGGAGATGCTTGAACATTTATTGTACTTCCGTATTCATTTGACATTATCAAAGAACCAAACTGATGATAAATCTGTACTTTGTCGATTTTTTGAGGTTTGAAACTGGGTAAGGCAAATTTCTGAACAGATGGTAAGGTATTGAATTCAGCATTGCGGGATCCATAAGAAAAGACCAGACTTACATCATTTGATTCTAGAAGTGTTTTAAGATCAGCAATAATATGTGTAATCTCAGAAATTATGCGGTTGATATTATTTTCTTCTTTATGTAAGATAGCAAAATATTTAGACTCCATCTCATCAATGTCTGATGTCAATTGTTTGGTAATTGCATGTATTACTCTATGCCAATATCCTCCATGCTCTTTAACTTCAGTTCTTAATTTCTGGGATTGTTCATTCAGATCAGCTTTCTGAACTCGAAAGTAAGATGAAATATCTTGATATTTTGGAAAAATGGATTTCTCTAATTCTTCTAGATCTCTTTGCAATACTTCTTTCTTCTTCTCGAAACTTTTCAAAATGTCCACTTTTTTATGCTGTTCATGCTCACCAGAGGAAATACAATGCACACAAATAGGAATGTCGCATTGCTCACAGTAAATAATGCATTGTTTTGATAAATGTTTAGAACATGTAGGAGCAGATTCTCGTTTATTTATTGGCACCACTTTATGGTCTTTGGATTCATCTGAGAGATGGTCCCCCACACAGGCTTTACACAAATGTATTTGACAAACGTCACAGTGCATAATGGGGACAAAGGCTTTACATAGATGACACCGCAAGACATGTTGTTCACCAAGACTGGGGTCCATGTCACAGCCTCTCTTTATTAAAAAAGGTAGACATTTTTATATTAATTATTTATAATTTGCTACAATTTCACAATCATTTCGCCATTTTAAGTTTTCTTAAAAATGAATGAAGCCTATGCACATATATATAGATACTCGTTTTGTTTTCACAACACATATAAATGGATGCATTGGAATTGATAAAGCCAGAACTGTAACAAACTATAAGAATTGTTACTTTATTTTTTTTTTTAAGTTTAAATACACTTCTGTTACAGTTTTATTTTACTCTATTCACTATTTTTTTCTTTTGATTTATTATTGATCAATGATATATCTTTACTAGTAATGAATGTCTTCTGTCATTTAAATGAAAAAAAAAACTCAGTAACAATTTGTAAACTAGTTTTTACTGTATCTATTTCAGCACTGAATCCTTCCACTTGTTAATAACAGGAATAAACCAAATGAATGTCTTTCTTAAAGTGTAATCTGGAAGTTGAATGCCGAAAACGGAGCCAATAGACACATGACTTAAAAGCTATTTTTTTTAGCAACAAATATTCTTGAAAAACAAAAACAATAGTTGATTGGCTAGTTCTTTGTGAGGAATAAGTAATGTAAATACTATATACCTTGTCTGATTAATCTGTTCCGAAATAAAACGTACGTTACAAAATAATAAGTTAAATGTAGACTGGAAGATAGAGATGAGTTTACATATAATTATGTAACACTTCTCGGTTTTCAGATATTGAAACTAGCAACAAATCCTATGGCTATCACATGTGCATATATAGAAGTGGAGTTCCGTCATCTCATTTGCACAAAGTTGATACTTGTGTGCGCGTGGTCAGATACCAAATATAACAGATTTTGCATCATTAAAATATGCGTTTACAGCCTAATATTGACATTATTCAGTAATTTTGTCTGTGATAACACAACAAATCGATTTTGTATTGTAAAGTCAAATAAATTCAAATGACGTGTTGTTGAGGCGGGGTTTTTACATGTAAAGAAATAAAATCACATAAAAATGTTAATATTGCAATATGTAATCATTATATAAATATAAGTTAAAGGGAACCATTCTTTGAATAATTGAGATGATAGTTTCGGTCGGAACTGATCAAATCTATCACAAATCTCTTCGGACTTCATTGGATTTGACCACGCCCCGACCAAAATGTTCACCTCATAATACTCGAAGAATGATAAAGTTTTTATTATTACATAAAAGCCCTTTCTTTTCTATTAAAGATAATATGTAATACATGTATAATTAGTACGAGGTGTATGCAATAACTTATGATGGTAACTTTAACTATATTTAATATCTAATCCGTTTTTAAATTAATCATTGTGCGTGTGTAGATTTTAATGTGTGATAAATAAGAACAGGAAGAGGTAACTCCGTTCATAGGGAAGAGCT
This sequence comes from Magallana gigas, assembly GCF_902806645.1. Lineage (NCBI taxonomy): Eukaryota > Metazoa > Mollusca > Bivalvia > Ostreida > Ostreidae > Magallana > Magallana gigas. The sequence goes on from NC_047566.1 coordinate 19,437,716, forward strand.
TATATTTATATTTCATCATAATGAAAAATGATGCAATTATAAATATCTAACTCATATAAACATCTGATTTACATACAGCATTGAAAGTAAACACGCTAGTTGTCCAGCTGTAGAAATGCGGAAGAAAATTTAAGTCGCAATATTACCACTCACAAAATCAATTTTTTAAAATTAATTTCAAGCATTCTTAAAAAGCTCTGAATATTATGCAGCTGTTGGATTTAGCAGTTATGATTCAAAATACGTTGTTTTTGTGAATTTAATACTCTCTCTCTCTCTCTCTCTCTCTCTCTCTCTCTCTCTCTCTCTCTCTCTCTCTCTCTCTCTCTCTCTCTCTCTCAATGAAAGATTTACAGTATCATTAAATTAATATATATGCAGGAACTAAGCTTATTATAATTCATATTGCAAAACACCCCTTCCCCTGCTTATGCTACAAATCCTATAACACATCAATTGTGTTTATTCCAGGACTGTGTAAAAAAATCTTTTTAATCTTATTATATACAATACACAGAATTTAAAGTTTTGTTAATGCATACATTTGAATGGTATACCTAATCCAGCAGTGACGCCATTCACAGATGCGTAGCGGATTTAACCTTTTCTTGACTTTTGAACCGAAATAAATCTGAATTAAGCCAGAATTAAACAAAATTAGATTTAAACTTTTCAACCTGACTGAATCCAAAACTGAAAAAAGTATTCTATACAAAACAGGAGAAATGTAATTTTTTCACCATCATTTTTTTTTTCATTCTATTTTATATATGTATGTATTAGAATTATAAAATATTGAAAAGGTTGTTATGTTATTAGCTGGGTGGATTTTCTGTAAAGCACTAGGTGAACTTTTATGATTAATTATTTTCTAAGCTATAAAATCTCTAAATCGGCATCTATCCGGTTGATGTGAAGTTCATCGTTGAAATGAAGGTGTTGATTTTACTGGCCGGGATATGCACAGTTTGGGCATTCCCTTACAACTTCAAACGGGAACTTCTTGCAAAAGCAAAGGTTTGTATTATTGATAAATAAATGCAATACATGTACTTAATGCATACATTTTTTTTCGACATGTATGGTGTTAAAATTGTCAAAGCAAATTTCAAAGCTTATTGTATATTAATATTAAATAAACTGAATAAAATTTAATGATGTACATTTATATATAATGGCTTTCATTTTTTCGTGAACGAACTAAAGTTATTTTATTAAAGATATTGGCTTTGATTTTCATATTTTCATAAACGAACTAAAGTTAATTTAATGAAGAAAGTTTTGAACTTGTATATATTAAAAAGTCTGAATTTAATTGTGATATATTTGCATCTACCGAGTATGATTCCCTCCGTTTCTTACGAAAACTTAGTATAATAGTTTTAAATCAAAATTCATATCTTTATGCAAACTTTAACTGGGCTGAAAACTACTTGTCCCGTTTATCGATTGGTCGAAACCTACAGCGACCTCAGGAAAATCACGGACTGCGCGAAATAATCATGATGAAGGCAGACTTAAATTACCATATGAGACGATTTGGCTCTTTTTTTTAGTTATCGTACTGATTTGAATTATCAGTAATTCAACCTACTTTTTACAATCACTTTATTAATTTCTTAAAAGAAGATGTAAATATTAACAAAACAAAAATGCTTTTTTTAATGATCCATGCGGGTTATGAAGGTAGGAATCATTGCAGAGAAAAATTGCCTCAATCGATAACGCGGGTTATGTTTGTTTTTTTTAAAGTACTATTTTGCTTTTTGAATATTTTTTTCTCATGACTATCCGTATTAAATACCTGATAATGGACTTAAGGTGTAATATCCCTCTGCTATTAATTTTGCCTTAAATTTTTAAAAAAATTTCATATTGATTTTCATCAAAGTCAATATCAATCGATTCATATGAAACAAATCTTAAGTGATGAAGCGCTGCTAGGTTTTTCAAAAATTGATAAAATGTCTAATCATGATATGAAGAAAACTAGACATAGTGATTAGAACCATCGCAGCATAAAATTAAAAATCCAAAATGTATATGAAAATAATATATAGTTATATACATTTTCAATTCATATTACAAAACATATTGAAGCGCTGCATTTTAGTTCAGAATAGCACTTTGTTGTATATGTTTGCAACAAAAATTGCTTCAACCAGCAAGAGTTATCTTTCTTTATCATAGACTATTGAAGGTTTTACATACATGTTTTACATACAGTGCAAGAAAAATTGCCACACTTTCTTATATTTCAGAAAAGGTTTTCTTTTTTAAATTTGGATAAGATAATAGTAAATGGATATATATATTTAAGAAATCCTAAAAATGTAAACCAGAGCATTTTGTAATGTAACACAAAAAGGGGATCAAGTGAATAATCTTCCAGTAATTGGTATGATATCAATACAGGGATATACTGTCTTGAATCAAATGAGCTGAGATATTAGGGGTTTTTTTCAATTTGTTTTCCCATATCTGCTCCCTCAGAATAGAAAAGCTTTATTCAATTTTAAACATTTGAAATGTAATAAGTTTTAATTAAACGATTTCAACTAAGTCTAGAATTTTTAATTGTCTTGGTCACATTTTTCCCAATTATAATTCATTCAGCTCTGTGAACGAGCTATAGATAGAGAAATAAAAATATTCAATCTAAATATTCTCTGGCCTAAAACATCAAACATGTACTGTACATGTACTGAACAAGTACATAAAATTAAGTTCTATTAAAAAAAAAAATCCATCGGGAGGGGGGAGGGGAGAGGGGGAGGAATAGTCATGTAGATATTGCCTCATAAATTCTTTATCAATATGATACATTTCTTGTAATATTTTGTAAAAGTTTTCTTTACTTTTTTGCCCCCCCCCCCCCCCCCTGCTTCAAAAGAGCCATGGGGTTCAGTTCTAATTTTCTTTTTCTATCTTTGAATTCAAATAAGTGTATCGCCTTCCAACATAAATTGGGACCATGCACCACCTCCCTTGTTGTTACATGCATTAATAATTGTGAGTTAACAGAAACAAAGTGATATTATTTTCTACAGAAGTTATCTCTCTTATCAGAGGGACATTCCACCTTAAATTCATTTGAATATGAATTTATTGATTAAAGATTGCATGCAAGATTAAATTCTGTCGTAATTTCAGTTGTACAGTAATAATGTTAAAAACAACGTAAAGTCTATACAATTTAATTTCATGTTATTTTATGTTTTATAAGATAATAAAGATAAGATGATGATAATCCAACCTTTAATTTATTCCTATGATATATTGCTTTAGATAGACGATGGTGAAAATAAAGAACCTTGGAGATGTCCCCCAGAATACACCGGACCGAATCCCTCCCCAGAATGTCCTCCTTCAAAGCAGACAAAACGCAGCGAGGACCAAGGTGAAGGGAGGGAAAGACCATCGCCACCACAGGAAAATGGACGGTGGCCAAATCAGATAAATAAACATCGCAGATACCAAGAAAGGCGACAAGAGAAACAAACTCCGTCGCCACAATGCCCACCGCCACCGCCACCCGGAGAGGAGAAGGACTATCCACCACCGCCACCAGGATGTAAACCGCCAAAGAAAGAAAACAAAGATGAAGAAAAACCACCACCGCCTCAAAATGAGGAACAGCGCAGATACAAAGAAAGGCGACAAGAGGAATCCGGGTGTCCACCGCCGCCACCACCTGGAGAGGAGAAGAAATATCCACCACCGCCACCAGGATGTAAACCGCCGAAGAAAGAAAATGAAGACGGAGAAAAACCACCACCGCCTCAAAAAGAAGAACAGCGCAGATTCCAAGGAAGGCGACAAGAGGAACCCAAGTGTCCACCGCCGCCACCACCTGGAGAAGAGAAAAAATATCCACCACCGCCACTAGGATGTAAACCGCCAAAGAAAGACAATGAAGATGGAGAAAAACCACCACCACCTGGAGAAACGGGAGACTATCCGACACCGCCACCAGGATCCAAGCCGCCCCCACCTCAGAAGCGTGTCTACGATTTTCTTCGGTCTCTAGAAAACATTCTCTCGGAAGAAGAATAGTTTGGATATCCGAGATATGCATGTAGGAAGAAAAAACGTTAAAAAAACCGATATTCCTTTATATTGAATGTGATTGACTCTTAATTACACTTTGTGTAACTATGTTTTTTTCCATTACATTCTAGATACAATTTTTTTCCCAATAATACATTAATTTGTATATTATACTTAGATTAATAATGATATCTAAGTTGAATTTTAATTTGCATTAAATTTGTTTTATCTTAGGTATATAACAACCACACTGTGCATGTATTCACACATATGTCTATTAAATAAATATATCTTCATTATGAAATGAAAAGAAGCAATTGTTTTGAACATATTTTATTGATTAATCAATATGACTGGAATAAAAGTAATTTAAGGAATAAATAATCTTTTTTGAGTAGTATGAGGTGAAGTGATATACTTTTGGTCGGGCGTGATTAAGGCCCAGACCGAAATCATTACCTCATAATATTCAAAGAAGGATTTCTTATTACTTATTTTAAAAAAAATTTCAGCAATTGTACAATTAAATATTAGAATATTAATTATGCAAACATAATGCTTTCGCCCAAAGAATTCGTCATTTGAATATATTGGACTGTACACTAAATTATATATAATTTTATATGTATTATAATTTGTATTCCGATGAGTTGTAAAGCTCAAGGATAATAAATTGAATCGATTCGTAGTGTTATCACAGACAAAGGCATTGGAAAATGTATGTTATTACTTACAGTCCCTATCACTTATAGTTACATGTAATTATTACAAACTGGCATACAACGTGACAGAATAAACTTAGATTTAAAAGAGCTGATAAATGTAGAATAAGGTTGACTAATTAAATCTGCAAGCTTCTTCTATATACATGACTTGTATAAGAAACTATTAAATTGATAAGGCATGCACGGATCCAGAATACTTTTCCGAGGGGGGGGGGGGGGGGTCCGAGGCATATTTGCGATAATTTTACGGTGTACTATGTAAATTTAATAAATGTTCATTTTCCCCCTCTAGATCCGCCCATGTAAGGTATCAATAAACGTTTACGTATTTAAAATAAGGAAAGGGAGCCGATCGACTTATGAACAATTTTTAATTGCATTATAATCCTTTTCAGAACGAGACGCAAATCGGAGCATCATTCGGTCTTTTCCGTCAAGTTGAGAAGAGTACTTGACGGAATAGGCCGAGTGATGATTTTTTTTACAAAACGCATGCAAGAGTTACTGTTCTTGCCTCATGTATGCAAGAGTGGCATCTGATCAAAATAAAATACAACAACATGTATACAGCTTGATATTAAAGGGGCATGGTCACGATTAAGCTCATTTTCAAGGTTTAATTTAAATAACATGTGTGTAATTCTGTTTACAGTACAGGCACGTAGCATCGTTTTTTAAAGGGGGGGGGGGGGGGGCAGACTCATCCAAAAAATCTCGAAAAGCAAAATAAAAAACGTTACTTTCAAAAATCCTGAAAATCCTAATCCATGGGGGGGGGGGGGGGGGGGAATCCTGAAAATCCTAATCCATGGGGGGGGGGGGTTCCTGAAAATCCTAATCCGTTGGGAGGGGGGGGGGGCAGCAAGTATTCCTTTAACTTCAATTTCACTGTTCATTTCCTTATTTTCAATTCAATTTTTTACATGGGGGGGGGGGGAACTCCATGTTCATTCAATTTTTTGTATGTAAATTTAAGAAAAATCTTTGCTGCGCAGAAAAGTGTGGACTTGCCCCCCCCCCCCCCCCCCCCCATGCTACGTACCTGTACAGTGTGTGTGGAAAGAAAGATGAATAACACTTTTTGTTTGAACACGATTTAGAAATTATAGATTGGAAATAACCATGCATTTCTCGCAAATTTACATAAGTTTTATATTTTGTTTTCGGGGTTTTTTCTATACCTTTCTAATTCTATAGATATATGAAGTTTTATGACAATTGTAAAGTATTTGTATTCGGGTGAGAACCACTATATAAAAAAGACAGTAAATTTTGGGAACTTGTGTTCAAACCCAGTGTATATCATATATACAATAAAATATGTTCAAACCATGTGTAGTCCGAATTTTAGATCTACATATTTATTAAAATAATAAATGTAAAAAGAATTGTTTCCATTTTTCCCTCTCAAATCTGAATGTGGTATGAACAAAACTGTCAAATCATCGTCTGCAAATACATGTAAATATAATACGCATTCCATTAGCTTTTTTTCAAAATCCACCTTCTAACGCATTGTTCAATGTTGTCTACATTTACCGGTATATATTTCTGAGGGTTAATGTGCGTGGATTATTTCACTATTTGTCGAAACTTTATACACGTAGCTCAAATGACACCACGTACGGACTTCGCATGAACAGACGGCAATGATGCGGAAAATCACGACTGATTCCGATTATGTGGTACAAATCGACCGAAGTGTGCCGAGTGCCCGAGTTTAATAAAATTCTTTTCCACATCGTTACTAATTATGCAGTTTTCTAATCGAAGGTCATGTCGGAATTAAGAATGGTGGGGTTTTTTTCGTGAAGGGGTGCGCAAGGGATATTTTGTCTGCTGGGGGTTGGAAGGGGTGTCGAGGCGTATAATCGGTAATTTGATTTGAGATTGATTTGTTATTAAAATTTTCAAGGGGTGCCGACCCCCTCCCCTTTCTGATCTACGCATGTATTTTTCAGGTTTTTAATGAGGAATTTTTTACACAATATACATATATATTGAAAGAGAAAATATATATTATGAAGAAAATCTTATATTAAAAGAGAAAGAGAAAAAAAACAAATTATTGCAAAAAAAATTACATGATTCTATTTAAATGTATCTCCTTACATTGCATGAAGAACTCGGAATAAGTAATAGGAAAATGTTTGTTTTTTATTATTTATGGCAAAAAAATCCAATATTCTGAATTTGGTTGATGTACAATGTATGACATGTAGACTTTCAAGGTTCCTTAAATTATATTTTCCTCTTCCCATTCTCTGCATTTAACATTGCACTGTAAGACTGACACTTCCGCATCAATAGATTTGATACACGCATTACTAATTCTTAATTATTCATCCATGCATCCATGCTCATTAAAGGCACAGCTGTGGTGATTTTAAAGAGTTAAAAAAATAATACATAACCGCACAGGCAAAAAAAAAAATATCCCTTATTCTAAAAATTTCTTTTGATCTTATAAACCATTAAAAAATTATCATGGTTGAATTGCGTTATCGGATGCGGTAATTTTATGTATTGACTCCGAATTACATAAACACATTGACCTTGAATAAGGACTATCCCCCAAACACCACGCGAAATATTAGTGGCCTAACCATTGACTTATTAGCGCCGATGTGGTAATAGTCAGAACCATACTCCGTAAATCTTCGGAATGCTCGGCGGGCCGAGAGAACCGTTTGAAGTACATTTGTGTAGTTATTTAGAGTTTTTAAACCCAAGATCAACAATCTCTGTAGGTATTCTATGTAGAAAAATATTAGGGTACTAAGCCGGTAGATATTCTAGTTTATTTACTAATATTTTGATATGAGTCACGTTGAGTAGTAACCCTTGCCTTTGTTGGCGGTGTTTTAAGACAACTAAATAACCTAGTTTTAAATTCTGTTTTAAAAAAAATCAAATCTGTTTAAATCACTGTCATTCCGACCTTGTGGGTCTTCATTGCCGGAATGACCTGTAATGCCCTTAGGTAAATTTTTTGTCATTTCTTTCATTCTTTCCTTCTGTTATAATTCTTTCCTTCTGATTCGTTCTTTCTGTTTTTTTCTTTCTTTCTCTCCGCGATGAAACTATTTTCTGTCTAAAAAATTCGTTCTATTTTTTTTTTAGTTTTAGTTTTTGGTATTCCTATTAATTCAAGCATATTCATTTGGGCCTAAAATAAAAATAAATTAAAAAGAATTTAAAGCATTTTAGTTCAATTTGTTGAAAGCAAGGATCAACAAAAGAGATTTTTCGTAAAATGTCTATACATATGACAAACAAGACACATTTATTTCTAGTACTACTCTAGTATATCTTTTTCTTAATTCTTTTTTTAATTCAATTGTTGTCTTAAGTGAATTACGCAATGTATACAGGCTAATTAAAATCGGACAGTTACTGATATAGAAAGATGCCATTGTCTGCATATCTATATTTCGTCAATGTCATGGAATCGGCGTCTTCAAAATATCCATAAGATTGTATAAATTTTTGATTTATTTCATTGAATAAAAAACATTGCAAGACAATCGCATTGAAATTGAATTATAACATCACTTTATTAACTTCGTCAGTTTATTAATTAACTTCTCTGATAAATAACTCATTGTCTGCTCATCAAAGATTTGAAATCGCCGTCAAAGTTGTTTCGATAAAAATATGTTATGTGATTGACAAAACGATTCTTTGAAGTAGATCACTGAGACCTTGAATGTTTTAATCCTCTAATTAAAAACTCAAAATTATGAATTCCCAAAATAGAATTAACAAACAGTATATTGTCATTAGTTTTTATCACTACTTTGAATAAGATTTTGACAATGCTAATGCTATAATATAATTGTAGCATGTTATATTGCAAATGTATTGAATGAATAAAATATATAGAAAATGTTAAACAAATTCCAAAAATTATCATTATGTTACTGTATTTCATTGGGTTGTTTATGTTTTTATTTTTATTTAATAATTTTTTTTTTGTATTTTTTCTTCAAATTATTGCTATAAATTATAATGATCAAAATTAACAAATATATTGATTATGGGTTTTATAAGGCACTTTTAGATTTCATTGAGAACGAGAGTTTAATTTATCATTTTCAAAATGTAATTAAAGTTAAACACTTTTTTTGGTAAACAGAATCGCATTTTTAAGATTTTAAGATTAGACAATGACAAAATGTCCCAAAAACACCTTGACTTGCAGACCAAAGGCAGACGCTCTAACAAATATTGCGCCACGCTTTACGTAGCATGGGGAGGGTGTGTGTGCCCAAACACTTTTTCTCACGGCAGATATTCCCCGTTATTTTAAGCTTCTGTACTCACTACCCCTCCCTCCCCCAACATTAAATTTTGTAGAGATTTTTGTTTGTTTTTTTTTTCAAATAAGTTTGCCCCTCCCCCCCCCCAAAAAAAAAAAAATAAATAAAAAAACGATGCTACATTGTACGTGCCTGTTTAAACACCGACGATGAGGGGGGGGGGGGACGAAATACATTTGAAAGTCTTTTTTTTTTTAAGATTTTTTTTTCTTCTAAAAATCGACATAATCTCAAAATTAATGTATCTTTTCTTTTAAAACAGTGGCAAACGAAGACAATAAAAACTTGGCCACAGGATCATCAAACATTCTAAGGCTTTAGTCAAACTTTGTACCCACTGATATTTTAATTTTACGAATGATTGAAATCTAGTCTCAGTCCAAAAATACTTTATGATCCTGAGGCCTGATGATATATACAACTTTGATTAGACAGAGCCGCTGTTTAGAATACCCGTCAAATTAAACTCTTTATCAAAATAATGCGCAATGTTTGTACTTCCATATTTGGAATGCGAAATTCCTACAATTATTACGGTATCTAATTATCGCGCTTTATCTCCCCAGTCACGCACCCTCTTGCTCTACCCCTGACAGCTTTCTTAAGATGGAGACGCCTCAGTCCCTTTGTCTAACGGTACAATGGTCCCAATAGGATGTGTTGACTTTGAGCACTAACGCGTTACAATATGCACCGCCCCAACAAAAGGCCTGCGATCTCCTAACCCGCCCCTTTATTTGTTTTTCATATGTTCATGTGCCCTAATTTGAACTAACTTGTCACTTAATCCGCACCCGAAGCAAGATTTGTAAGTAAACATCTTGGATTTCGGAATGTCTCTCTCTCTTTTTTTTCCTGGTATTTGCGCAGGCTCGTAGAAACGTCGATTAGGAATAAAATTACGAGAGCGAGACATGTATTAGTATTTGTATTGTGAGGGGTACTAAGAGAGAGGGACAGCGAAGTTAGGTATGGACCAGATTCGGCAAAGTTTGTTTCCGTTTTTCGCCCAAAGGTTCGCGAATGCTCATTTCCATGGGTAAGTTAATTCAAAAAGGTATTATTTGACTCAAAATATGATTTTTAAAATAATTTGTAATAAGCAAAAAAAAAAAAAAAAAGAAAAGAAAAAGAGAAATTATGAATTAATTATTAAGGTTTCCTATGAAAATTTGAAGAAAATGAAAATTAGAAGTTCCCTCAAAATATGATACTTTGTTGAATTGTGTGAGAGAGAGAAAAAAGAGAGAGAGAGATGGGAAGAGAGGGAAAGATGGAAGATTGAGAGAGATATATGCATTTTATCTAATCTTATACAGAACTTTGCAAAAATTATTTGGTTAAAAAAGGTGTATTGCCTAAATGCATAAGAAATACGATGAAAGGTCATTTTATTAAACATCTTTATTATTTAGCTTTGTTTAATTATGTTTTAATTTTTTCTTTAATTTACAGAATCCCCGTAGAGAGGTTCACGGTAGGTGGACATGGATTCCCTTTCTCGGCGCCCATGTTTCTTGGCCCACAGCATCACCCGCCGGTCCCTGCGTCGACAGCCCCTTCCCCATTGATCACTCCCCCGTACCCCAATCGAATGGCGCCACCAGTGGGGGTTCCGACCTTCAATTTTTCTCAAGCGGACGTGGACAGTGTTCTGTATGGTTATACCAAGAATCGGGATAAGAGATGCAACGGACATGCTATTTCAAATTTAAGAATTGGGGACCTTTCTCATGGTAAGCATAGATATACAATTTCATATTCACTAACTTCTGATTCAATTTTATTTTTATTTTGATGTGTTAAATTTTGTTGTCTGTGATATATAGAAGGATTAGAAACAGGTTCTGAAACGGCGTGCAAGCTACACTCGTCTCTGCATTTCTATTCTAACTTTTAAAAAAAAGTTCCGCTTTTTATATTAATATGATAAAGATAAATGGAGAGAGAGAGAGAGAGAGAGAGAGAGAGAGAGAGAGAGAGAGAGAGAGAGAGAGAGAGAGAGAGAGAGAGAATGGAACATTAACTTGGGGTTTCTATTAGTTTGTTGTAACAATATTTGAGTATTTCCTATGTTTTTTGTAAATACATGTTTATATGTCAAATACATGGATATGTCAAAATTTAACCTTAGGTTTGTTAAAAACAGTTTCAAAAGAAACGTTGTTCGCGAAAGAACGCATGCGTATAATTGAAACGGCAATTATTTTTTACGTAAAAAAAATCTGAAAAGATGTTGTGTTTTGTATACATGTACTAGCATTCAATATCGTTTAATTATAAAGATATCGAGAATTCTTATGAAGTTTATTTGTATATTACATATTTTTTCATGAATAAAAGAAAATATTCTAAAATATATATATTTTTCCATACATAAATTGTAACAAACAGCTCAATGAACTTTATCTGATTAAAATCATTGCAGTGTGCATTGCTGACAAAACAGTTAATTGATGAATAAATCATAATTTATTTATCTCTGTTCATATGCTAAAGATTGCAGATGAATGCACATAATTAAAAATTAGAGCAAACAGAAAGCGCTAAAGAATTTTAAAAAAAAATGTCAATTGCGGTATCTTAAAGAATCACTGTTTCTGAAAAAAGTAGGGCAAATTTTCAATTGTAAACTTTATTAGAAAAATATTCTCATTTTTTTTTACTATATATGCATACGCTTAACTTAATAATCTTAATAACTTGTCATTGTTTTAAAAAATTTTTTTCCCAATTTCCAAATGCCATTGGCTACATGATCAAACAGCACATATTTTTTAATCATAAATCATGCAACATTCAAGTATTTTAGAGATTTTTTTTTTATCAGAGACGGAAAAAATTAGAGAAGATATCAATTTTCAAATACGCAATTGTAAACATGAGTTGACAGGGGAAATGTTTTAAAATACATCTCGTCGGAAAGCTTGTTGACTATGAACTTCAAATTCGTGTATCAACGGTCTGCTTAAAAACCCCTGCGGTGTATACTCAAATTATAAAGTAATCATTCAATAAAAGTAAATAGTTTTACGATTAATAAAAATACCAATTCCCTTTATTTCAGATGACCACCCCCCCCCCCTTTTTTCGATAGATTTTTTTTTTTAACATATAATAAAATCATAAATATGTATCCCGGTTTTTATGGTGAGAGTATGTGTATTAGTGATTGTGCGTACACCCCCTCTCCTTTTTATTCAAAAAAGAAAAAAAAATGTACGATTCGTGAGAAACGAAAAAGAGTCGAGGTCCCAAAGGATGCAATAAATAACATTGGGCAAAGGAGGTCTCCCTGAGGCAGATTCACCGTGTGTCCCAACAATACTTAGACAGCTGATGTGCGTCGATAGTGTATTCGAAATGTTTGGTAAGAAAACATTGACATCTTTATCGGCTAATTTCACTTAAAATCCTACCCGTTTTCCGTGGGAAAACGCAGTATCTATTTCTCGCAGAAATGGTGTCTGGTCGTTTTTTTTTAATTATTACTGAAAAAGGATGTGAAAATTTAAATTTTGAAAGAAGCTTTAAGATTATTTTTTTTTACATGCAAATGTACTGCATAATCTGTTGAAGGAACAATCGGTTCAAATATTAGAATTAAATTGCTATAGATAATATCCTCGAACCAAAAAGCAAACTTGCATGTATTGGTTGCAATGTTTGTTGGCTTGTGAAAAAAAATAGAACAGATGTACGCCAAGCTTTTTTTAATCCTTTTAGTTTATGCAAGTACATGTACATGTACTTCATTGAGGGAAGATACTGTATATTAAATCATAATTGATGAATCTGTATAATTTTTTTTTATTTTTGGCAGTGTTTGAATCTAATATGAAATTAAAATGTTTGCCTAATTCATACAATTTATTTTTTCTATATGCTGTTTTATAGCCCACACATTTAAATAAAGATTATATTTAAGATTCTTTTATTAAAAAATCACGCTTGGAATTTTGAATCAAATCCAACTTCACCCTTAAAATACAGAAAAAACACGGAATTGCATTAAATTTGAAATATATTTATAAATATAATTGCCTAAAAAAAAATTTTGCCGTAATAACCCCCCCCCCCCCCTTAAATAATTTTACAATTTCCGGTCCATACATGATAAATTTTAATAAAACAATTATTGCAAGGATTCAAATATCAAATTTGGTAGAAGCTTCAAAATTCGTGAAAAAAAACAAGTTTATTCTGGTATTTTCGAAAAACAGGGGAATCTAAAAAGCTCTATAATTCCAAGCGAATTATTCATCGTGGAACAACGTGCTAACAATGGGCAGACAATAGAGTCCCGAAAGCAAACACTATACCCTGTCAATGGCTCGGTATTTGTTGAGGGGTGACATATTTCCCGTAGTCTACAAGAAAGGTTATATGATTAACTTGTAATTTAACTAAGCCGGATTATTAAAGATTTCTTCTGAAAAGAAATAATCAATTACTCTCTGGATTATCTGCTTTAAGTTTATTACCATTTACTAACCTTTTTGAGTCGTGTTCGTTTTGTTATTTTTACAGGTTAATTCCGTAAAATAACAATACCCTTTGGTTATAGGTTCATGATTGGATTAAGACCGCGGTCACAATGCATCATGATTGGATAAAATAGTGATCTATGATGGGTTTGACCGCTCGTTTTTGAAAAGATTAGACCCTTACCTAAATTTTTAACACATTCCAATTAAAACAGTCAGTGCTTTTACAACGGAGGATTAACGGCAGAGCGAGACACATCGCTTTCGCATTTTCCGCAATGTAATCGCAAAAATGTTTTGCCAAAGGACGCGTGGCTTTGAATGCCGTGTTTTGATTTCATTTTCGATGTGGCAATATTTGAACTGCGCATTTGGTTTCATTCCATTAAGACTCCGCTGAACGCCGATTCTGCTATTGTAAGATTTAGACGTTGACATGTTTTTTTCTTATTAAAGTTCGACCCCCTGAAAGATAGATTATTGGGGATTGTGTTTTCAGTTTTGTAGATTACTTTTAATGTGATGCTTATTAATTAAGATTAAATCAACAAACTACAGATGACATTCGTCAAAACTTTTTATTTAGTATGCCCGAAGTATACATATATGATTTAAAATACTGTTAACGTTTGAATATGAAGTAGCCCCTTTCTGTTTTCATTTGATTATATTGTGCATTATCCTTCATTACAATATATTTAAATTCCTCCGCAATGAATCATTAACCTGTATTAACCTAGTACCAATGGTTAGCAGATTTTTTGGAAACTTTAAAGAATCGAAATTGATTAATAGACAGAAATAAAATATGCAGAGTAAAAAAAAGACAGAAAAATGGCTAGAGAATGATGCCGTTTTTACATACGTTAGAACCAAAGTCTTGTTATAATATCGAATTAAATCAAACGAGTTTGCTAATCAGACAGCAATCGCACGACAAACTCTCGCGAGAGTTCATTAGGAATTCACTTTCCCTCCCCCGTGGCCCTAACTCGAATATTCTACGCGCCTCGTGTTTACACTTGTCCAAATAAAGATGCAAAAGTGGACACTCAAGAGGGCGCAAGCGGCGAAATTTAGCACATGCGCGTCTTCGGCGAATTTGATCATTTTCTATCTTCTATTCTGAAGAGCGACGAGATTTAATTTACGATATCCTATTAATATGGAAGATCACTTCGTAACTTCCCAAAAGTTCAAACATTCCGACATCCAGGAGAGATACCGCCCTCCCTAAAGACAAGATTTAATCATAATTTTAACAAAAATTGGATTTCATGCAAATGACAATCACCGCTAGAGAGTCCCGCTAACTTAATGTTAAGTTAATCAGGAGGTACTAGCTAGTATCAAGACATCTTCAAGTATAAATATTGTCCGAACACCACAGCCATTGTACCACATCTCTCTCTCTCTCTCTCTCTCTCATTCTCTCTCTCTTTCTCTCTCTTAACAAAATTTTTTACAAATTAATACAAAATCAGCGTGATATTCTTAACATCATTTGGGGTTTGATATATACATTTTCTTTTGAAGAATCTTATTCAAAAACGTGTTTTTTAATGTAAAATTGGCTGCCCCCTCCGTCAATCTCTCTCTCTCTCTCTCTCTCTCTCTCTCTCTCTCTCCATTTCTCCATCGTTTCACTCCTTTTACTAATTATGGTTATCTAAACATTGTCCTCGGTTGTGGTGTTACACATCATTTGACCGATATTAAGCTTTGGAATAGAGAAAATAAATTTTGTGGGCGTTCTGTCACCTAACCTTCCTTCTCATAATCCATTTTGACCATCTGTTCTATCTCTCGCGTAAACTAAAAATAATTCATTAACACCGCTTTGGTAACACTACAAAGACTGAGAAAATAAGTATACACGAACTTTTCTACGTCTAATTATTTATTTCTAACTTTGATCAATAGAAATTTTCATTTGTTTAATTACGCATTCATCATCTAAGCGAAACATTAATAGAATTGTATTTCATGATAATACCAGGTGGCGAGATATGATATACATTTGCGGAAAATAAATCCTCATTTTGTGTCTGATAACAAACATTTTGTTGAAAACACGTCTTATTAATAGAATGTGTATTATTTTAAGTTGCTTCTGAATTTATAGTTTGTGATAAAAAACAAAACAAAACATACAACCTCAGATTTAGCTTTAAGATATTACATTTTACAAAAAAAAATAAATAAATAAAAATAAGGAAAGTGGCAAGGTATATGTAACTTGATGTAACTTCCTCGTATACATGTATTTATATTACTGGTCATATAATGAATAGAAATTTAAATCTGGATTTCTGTATTTTTATTTTTTTTCATAACAGGAATTGATAAAATATTATCCCGGGAGGGATTTTCTCCAGACAAGAAAGCACCGAGTGATAAAGGAACACCCCAGCCATCCAATAAAGTCATTGACGTCAGCGGCCTGGGAATTCCCGAGGGTAAATATAGCCAATACCCAAATCGTAATCAATACTTATATATTGATACAAATAAATTAGCGAAGTTGAACACCTTTCAAGCACAGAATAGAAATTTATTGAGAGTTTAATCTGTTCAATCTAAAATGATTTTTTTTTAAACTTAGGGCAATTAAGATCGTATGAAATAATGATATTGTTTTAATGCATATGCTTGAAAAGCGGGTGGGATGGTCGTTGCGACCCTTTTCTATTAGTTAATATTAATTTTATTGAGACGAAGAGATTTGTACAAGTACATGTACATGTACTGTGTATGAATAGAAAAAAAGCAAAATATTAAAATTTTAAGCCAAAGTAAATTCAGATATTTATCTATTTAATTTAATATTATGACCAAAGATACCGTATTTGTAATCTTAATGTTGACCCCAAGCCTTCTTTAAGGTTTGTAATTGAGAGGCAAGTACAAATGCACAATGAATGTTGAGTCCTATTGCTGTATACCTGAGATCTATATATTTACAGATTTGGTGTTGATACAAACTGCGTATGCTGGAGTCCACCATTACGGAGTGTTCTGTGCAAAAACCGTTCTGAGTCGAGGGACTCGATTTGGCCCGTTCAAAGGAAAAGTCGTCAACACGAGCGAAATTAAAACTAACGACGACAACTCTTTCATGTGGGAGGTAAAATCAATATAATATTATAGACTACTTTAATACATAAACAATGCAATTATAACACAATTAGTGCTTTACTTCACGTTTGTTTTAAATTTCTTCCAGTGGGACAAATTTTCGACTCGAAATGAGTAATTTGCTAACGAAGAATCATTTCCTTTAAAATCAATGTAGATATAAAAATGAAAAGAAAACAAATTACGTTTTTGTTAAACGCAAAATTCTATACCCCCCCCCCAACCTCGTCTAAGATAACTGAATATTTGAAAATGCGTTAACAATAAGAAAATGCGTGCCGAACTTATTAACCCATTACAAGTATACGTTTCATAATTTTTTTAGAATTTTGGCAGACAAAGGGACCGACATTTTGCCCCCGAATTTTTTTATATCCTGGGGGTATAAAACGTCTTTCGAAATTGAGTTACTACAAGTGTCTGCTTCCCTGTAATTTTCTTACTATGACTACTGTCTCCTTTACGTGACAAAGTCTTTATTTTTTGTTAGATCATTGGTCTAAAGAACCATGAAATACGATATCTAGATTTGAACATGGGAAGAATAGAAGGGGGGTATATCGCTCGTTTTGTTTGCCATTTTTTGAAATTCAAGAAACGCGACGTCCTAGCGCATGTAACTTACAACACCTGCTGTGTTGACAAATCTGTCTATATTGCACAAGTACTTGATGGAAACCAGCTATTTTTGCGGATTGTTTGCTTTAATCTATTTCCCTATTTGTTTTTCACTATGGAGCACTAGAAGTTCATTCTTCCAGCGACTCTAAATACTGCCAATCGTAAGCACATCTCAAGAGCTTGAATTAAGTGTAACTAAGTGGGGAATTGTCAAAATAAATAGCATAATTCGATACTGCACACACCATTTATCCGCGAATTGTTTCGGTGACAACTCGTTATTTGGATTGGGGTCGGGATGTTTGTTTTCGGTGTTTGACTTGAAGTAATCACGAGCCCGATTGCAAATTTTGAAGTGGTTAAAGAGACATTTATAGACAGTCGTGCAATTGAGTCTAACAGGTCGTGTTTACCATTAAGGACGATAATAATCCGTCAGCAAATACAGCTCCTTAAATTGCCCCCTACTATCTGTCCGTTGATCTCTTCATGTGCGGTTTTATTTGTGTTTAGATTAATCTTCTTTCTCCAAACTCAACATTTTTTTCTTCTGTTTTATAAAACATCCTGGCATGTTTAATGATGAACCACAATCCCTTTACTCTTTCAACATTCCTCAGTCATATAAGTATTGTCTCTTACTGCACACTTCACATGTACATCATTTTGTACGCTAAACAAATCCATCTTCGAAATACTACAACACAGTCTTTTATAAATCGTTTAATCCGTGTATTTACTACAGTGTACAATTATTCACTTTAATTTAGGTGATTCGTCTGGTATGGTGAAATGAGTTAACAATTACACTCATGATATTATCTTTATCACAAATAGATTTATTTACTAGTGTTACGTCAATTATTTTAAGGGTGCTGAATGGTCAACAAATTAATCATCAACCATAAAGGTCTAGATATGATATCAGTCATGAAAACAATAGATCAATCCACACATTACACAAGTTATGTCCCATGGTCCCCATCCTTGGGGAAAATCCATCGATTTCTTTAAAAAGCATTTATAGTTTAGAAGTTTGACAAAAAAAAAAATCCGTTTCCGTTGTGAATTTTGATTGCCACAGGATTTGGCAACCAACGCATGGAAGGAATAAGTTAAATTCAAAAAGATTTCATCACAGGTCATCCAAATATTTGGTTACATAAAGAAGGGGACAAATAGTTTCTTCCCTTCTGTCCTTTCGATTTATCATGCAAAGGGAAACAACTTTCGGCAAGTTGAGATTGGTCTATTATTTATTGAACAAAGTTCAAAATGAGATGACATGTAATGATGTCTAAAAAATGGCCAGACCATGAACCCCCTTGAGATACAACAAGCATGATTTCAAATACATGTATATTGAAAATATCATTCAATTTTTTCACAAAGATATTTGAAGAAGGAAAACTCAGCCATTTCATCGATGGCCGTGGTACTACTGGCGGCTGGATGTCCTTTGTGAACTGTGCCAGGTATGCACAAGAACAGAACATGATTGCCGTGCAGATCGAGGGAGACATCTACTACGAAGTATGCAAAGATATTCCGAATGGCACGGAACTCCTCGTCTGGTACGGTGACTGCTACCTACAGTTTATGGGAGTGCCAGTGTCTCTAAAAGAAATGGCGGACGGCGGGGCGCAGGAAGAGTCGGAGTGTAAGATTTAATTGAATTTGATGTGTTATAGATCAACTTAATGGAGCAAAATTAAAGATTATATTCCTTAATATGGTAAAATTGCCTCGACCATGATATCAGTCTGTCGATCGATTTCTTATACAATACTATGAGCTCCTGAGACACAATGTCAAACATTGTGAATTTCAAGATGTGGTAAACGAATGGAGCCTACATACTTCTAAGAACAGAGATATGAAATCTTTTAATGCTGTTTCATATTACATGTAATACATGTAGCTTGGCTTTCAACATGTATGGTGTATACCAGGGCGTTTTTGTTACATGTAGATAAAGGCGGTGAAAAGTTCTGCTTTCAACTGGCATTTTTAATAGAATATGAAGGATACCAGGTATAAAGCCTGGATTTTTCCCGTTTATTGACGATCGATGAAATATTTTCGGTAGAATACCTGTAGTCTCTGTGGAACGACATTTAAAATGCTTCAAATTTGGATAAAACATATTTAAAAAGAACGTTTCGGGATATGGTATATTATACTGCCTGTTCGGATCACAAACACAAATACATGTTACAGTGCTTCTTATCAACATCATGATATAAATTATATCACATTTTTTAAGTTATGAGGTTGATTTTCTTTTTTCTTTCAACAGCCACGGGGGAGGGTTACCAATGTGAAAGGTGTGGTAAGGTGTTTGCCTACAAGTACTATAGGGACAAGCACCTGAAATACACGCGGTGTGTGGACCAAGGGGACCGAAAGTTCCCCTGCCATCTCTGTAGCAGGTGCGTGGAGTTATAGACCACTTTAAATGCAAATCTTTTTAAACGTTTCAAAACAAGGTGTTAAAACAAACCCAATTTAATTTCTGTATTTTCAGCAATAATAATATTCGGTTAATTTTCATAAACGGAGAATAAACAAGATTTGCATAATTTATATTATTTTATTAGTTTATGCAGTTTGTAAAAATACGTGGAAAGTGTTGAATATATTAGATGACATTTTATCCAATCGTAAAAGCACAGCAATGCATGCCAAATCTGGTTTGAATACACAATACTTACTGTTTCAAAAATGAAGGATTAGCATTTTTCGTATTTATAGTTGAACAATCTAAATAAAGTTTGACGAGACTACATAGCTAAATTTTAAGTATTAGTGTATAACAACAATGGTAGATGACTTTACATGTACAAAATATATATTTTAAAATTATAGCTTAGCTTTTCATAAACCGATTAATCGTTTCTCGGTTATATTAATAAGGTAAATACCCCAACCAAGTTTATATTCCTATTAGTCTAGTAGCTTTTGAGCTCATTTCAATGAACTTTACTGAATATCGTACAATTTTTTATTAAAGAGCAGACTAAGAATTGAAAGTTTTGTCAGTGGTGCATAAAAAAAACCAAGTACATGAAATAATTTTCAAACCTTTATTTCATTTTTTGGAGTATCTTTCATTCTCATGCTTACATTTTTTCAGACGTAAAATCCAATGACGAAATGCGTTTTAGTACTTTTTAGAAGCACTCTTTAAACACTAACGAAAGTACAGATCAAAATGATGATCGTCCAGATAAAAGTACATGGATTTTTTTTATTTTTTTTGTCTCAGACTTGTTCTTTTTCTTTATTCCTGTGATGAAACAATAGAGTAAAATCGGAAAAACGTAAAAAAACAAAAAACAAAAAACAAAAAACCCGAATCCTAAAAAATATTTCCTCTTTAAGGGCGACATGGTAGATAAGAAATTCCTAATATATAAGGATAGAAGAGTACAATTTATGAACAACTCTTATTTTTGTCAAAATCCAATCTATTAATACACATAAATCACTCATTTGATTTTCGAATAAATTAACAGTTATGGCATAATTCAACAGTTTGAAGAAAAAGGGTTTTTTTTATCTAGTATTTTTTTAAAGAAAATTTCAATTTTTTTCAGGTCTTTTGAAAAGAAGGATCGGTTAAGAATTCATATTTTACATGTACACGAGAAGCACAGGCCACACAAGTGTATCGTCTGCGGGAAGAGTTTCAGCCAGTCCTCTAGTCTAAACAAGCACATGAGGGTAAGGTTTTTTATTGATTTATATCAGTAATCATAATTCATTTATGAAAAGGAAAAAAATCATAAACCGGAAATTAAAATCCATCAATCAACTAATTTTTGAACTTTTTGATTTGGTTATTAAATATCGTAAATGGGACTTGCGTATGAAAAGTAAAACAAATATAAATACGAAAAAGAGGTTTATATAGAAAAACATTTTCAAAGACACAAAGAACAACATGTCTCTATATTTTTGGCGCCACTGGCCGCGGTCATGATATCGGGGTTACCACTCGGCTGCCACCGCCAAAAACCAAGATGTAACGACCTAAATAATGCATGGGGTTAGATCACATATGCACAAATGTTACAATTAACAATATGAAATATATAATATCAATAAAAACGAAAAGGAGGTATACATTGTATATATAAATGCCGATGATTATATGATAAAAATACGTTTCGCATACACGTACTTCAACATTTCCAAAACATGTATATTTATCAAACCATGAACCGATATATTATTATAATGTCAAAATCAGTTGAAACATATTCAAACACGTAGATGTACAATGCATTTACATGTATAGTAAATAAATGTACTTTTGGAGTACAAAAATATATTAATACAATAATTATGCATATCTACACAATTATAAAATAATGTAATATCTTTTCTATTAAATTTCCGCAATTCAAGTTTTGAATATTTTCACTTTTTTTTAGATTTGTAAAAAAAAAATGTTTTAAAGAGGAAACGTAAAATTTATTATTTTATATTTTATCTATTCATAATAACACATTTATTTTTAGCGATGTAATTTTCGTTTTTAAGATAAAACAAGGTTATTTTTATCATTTTTTCGTGACATTTTCTATTCATAATTCAACTTCTTATAAGATGAATTAATTTGAATAAGAATTGTTAAGGGAACCTTTTTATTTTCGGGGAGCAATTCAAATTTCACCAAACCTCTCGTCACTTACCTGAAGATATTGTCTCTTGTTTAAGGAAAAGGCAAAATGGGGAAAAAGAATGCATGAATGAATTCTTCTCTTTAACACTTTAAGTGTTTCCTTTCGTGCTAAGCGCCACTTTAAATTCCTTTTGAAATTAACGAGTATTTTCTGCCAATGTAAGGCCTCGAGCACGTCTTCCGCTATCCATTTTTCCGCTTCCTTTTCAAATCCTTTTAAAACAAAAACGTATTTAAGAAATTGAAACACCTTACAGAAGATTTTAATAATCCGTTGTTATAAAAATTGGACCCAGGGACCCCAATTTGTTCATGATTTATTGTTATCACCAGCTCTGTAATTTTTTCCCTTTTTTAAAGCATTTTTCAAAAATCAGAAATAACAATTAGCAGTTATATTAAGAAAACTCGACATAATTATGTAGTTTTAACCAGATAACATTACCACATAACCAAAACAACCACTTTTCTAATTATGTAACTGAATAAAAAAGGACAGATAATTGTTTAAATGTTTTTAAGATTTTTTTAGACGGCAATTACTGTAAAAATAGCATATACAGTTAGTGTATTCTTTACAAGAAAGCAAATCTTTAAATAAATAATTAAATTCCGAGAAATTTTGAAGATTATGATATGCTATGCCTTATAAATTATATGATTTTATCAAAATTTTCATCTACCCAATAATAATAATAATAATGATTGTGCAATATTGGAAAGTATTATGTATCAGATCAATGAAACAAATTTAAACAATTCAATTCATTTTCTAATTCATTTTATGTAACTTATAACGATGATTTACATTCATATTTAATTGTACCATAAAATATAACTTATGCAATATTATACCTATGAAACGTAACTTTATCGTATATCTAAAGATTATAAAAACAGATTCCTTAGAAAGATAATTTGAGGAACACAAATAAATTGTTTACAAAATAGTTTCATATTTTTTTTTATTCTTTTATACCATTTTAACACAATCGTATTCTGTTTTATTTTCATTAGATCTAGGATTTATGAACAGAATTTCAAGTAGACGAAATAATGTTCTCCTTTTTTATACGATTCAATTTTTTTTCAAAAACAGCGAATTTTTCGAACGGTTTTAAAAAGACAGTTATAGTATATGGAAAATAGGAATTTACATTTACATAAATCATGGCCAACTCCATAAAAT
Source organism: Magallana gigas (assembly GCF_902806645.1). Lineage (NCBI taxonomy): Eukaryota > Metazoa > Mollusca > Bivalvia > Ostreida > Ostreidae > Magallana > Magallana gigas. The sequence continues at coordinate 19,460,938 of NC_047566.1, forward strand.
AACAAATTGACATTAAAAATGAATACAAAAATGATATACATAAAGTTATTAACAATTACCAATTTAATATTGTTCATCACTTTGAATAAACAATTATTTATCATTCTGAAAAGTAACATCAACGTACATCGTACAGCAGGTTTTCCAAACTGCTGTGTCAACATTTTAAAATAATTTTTTTGTAAAAGCATGCATGGTTCAAATTTTTAAAAAAAAAAAACAACAGAAATGATGTATAATAATGATCGCCATGGTCAATTTTTTCTTTTTACAAAATAGAAAAATTATCTGCTTTATTTAAAATTCATTAATTATAAAATTCTCATTATTTGATACATCACTACAGGTACACAGTGGAGAGAGACCTTATAAATGTGTCTACTGTAACAAGGCATTCACAGCATCAAGTATTCTCCGTACTCACATTCGACAGCATTCAGGCGAGAAGCCTTTTAAGGTACTGAGAGAGAGAGAGAGAACACTGTTTCAATATTACTTACAAATCTTCATGGGATGATGTGACGAAGATTTTATATATATTTTTTTTTTGTAAAGAGAGAGAGAGAGAGAGAGAGAGAGAGAGAGAGAGAGAACTGTTTCATTATTACTTACAAATCTTCATGGGATGATGTGTCGAAGATTTTAAATATTATTTTGTAAAGAAAGGATCTATAATTATAAGCTGTCCTATTAATTTCTGTTACCTTATGAACTGTTTTGATTATACTGAATTATATATTTTGTGAAATGAAAAGCAAAGTGCACGTGTTTAAAACAATTAACATTAAATAGTTTAAGAAACATATAACATTCAATATCAATGCAATAACATTGCATCCTACGTTTTTCAGTGCAGACACTGCGGAAAGGCTTTTGCTTCCCATGCAGCCCACGACAGCCATGTTCGAAGAACGCATTCTAAAGACAAAGTCTACGCATGCTCCGTCTGTGGAAAGTGCGTTTCGAATGCATATGAACTCAAACTGCATATGAATATTCATTCCATGTCGTAGAACATCAAGTGCTTATATTTTTCGTCTGTGATGGTCATGTAATATAGCGAATTTGGTGTGTTTTATATTGAAAATGTTTTGTCTTTTTGCCCAATATTTAAAATGTTTTTATATATTTGTTTGATACAGTTTTAAAATAAAGTACAACTTAACTGCAATATTGTGTTCTTGGTATATATTATATAGTTGTAGATTAATGTGGATGAGTTGAAAAATATATATTTATAACTGGTGCTCAAATTGATTTTTGAGTCTTTCAATTCATACCTTGTTTTTGAATTTTGCTATAACAATTCATAAACAGAAAAGAAAGTACAAAAGTATGAAATAATTTCACCATGGAGTTAAAAATTGGGTTTAAATAAACATTTAGCTTAAATGATTTACTAAATACTTGGGGAGGGGGGGGGGGCAGCACAAATAAGTAATTAAACAAAACAGAAACAGAATAAATTAATCATATGATAACATACAAATTAATTTATCGAAATTTTTAAAGAAATCATCACAGGTGCTTGAGGACAGGACAGACCCCCCCCCCCCCCCCGCTTTCAAGTATCTAGGCCCCCGGGACTTCACTCATTTTTTCTTTTAATTATCTTTCTTTGACATGTTTATTCTAATGTATACAATCATTCACACAGTTACTTTAAACAAACACTTTGAAAAACAATATCTCAAAATCATACCCTCTCTATACTTAATAAAACAGGGTTGCTTACTTCGTCTGCCAGCGGAGAAGTTCTGCCGATGAATATTTGTTGAAATATGCTATTACTTTATCTAACAGTATAAACGGTGACTTCATGTCGTTGCCAGTTAAATCCCTTCTCTGAATATTTGCATTTTATGTCCATGATAATACATTTATTTGGTAAATAAGGTCAATTGTCGCCGACAAGTTTCACGGTTTGAATTGATCCATCTTCATCCAACGGAAGTCATTTCAACAAATATTCATTGGCAGTACCTCTCTGCAGGCAGACGAAGTTAATTAGCAACCTTGTATTATATATAGAGGGGATATGATTTTTGGAATCCTCAGAACGTTTGTTTAGGTAGTTTTTTCCAATGATTGTATACATTAAATTACAGATGTCATAAAAGGATAATTTAAAGAAAAAAATGATTAAAGTCATTGGGGTCTAGATACTTTTGGTGGGGATGGAGAGGGGGTGGGTGGGTGATCGCTCCTGTTTTCAAGCATCTGTGTTACAAACGGCTATGCCTTAAGCATAACAAATTACAAATTTAAGACAACACACTCTTACAGAATGCTCAAACAAGAGGCCACATCAGTCACCTGATCAACCCGATCAACAGTTTTTGTATCTTTTCATTTCTAATACATCACACTTTTGTAAAACATCGTGAAATGTAAAAAAAAAAAAAATAGAAAAATTTATCAGCCTACAAATCTAGCATCTTTTTGGGGATCTGAGATGCATCAATATTATTGTCCTATACCTCAGTGTATCAACAATAAAAAAAATTCAAAATGAATTATAAAAGGTGATAAATGCTAGAGAAAGTAGCATTGTATTTCTTGAGAAAAAAGATTTATAAACAGAATTCTATATGTTTCTATTTTAAATTCCCCATTGGGCCCAAGTGTTGTTTAGTGGTTTCAGTTTCAACAAATAAGATACCAGATGTATACTACATGTATCTGTGGATGCCCACAAAATGTAGCTTTGCAGTTATATAAAAGTAGCATGAGAAGATCACTGTAACCTTGATATGAAGATAATTATGAAGACACTTACATTGAAATCCTACAACATTTCGCGTTGTATTTCTTGAGAAGATTTATAATTAACGTTTTAATTTTAACTCCCAATTGACCCCTTCATTAGTTTAGGGGTTACAGTTTTAAGAATTTCGAATGTACACTACATTAGGATGCTCACAAAGAAATCTTACAAAATAACAATTATTGAAAATTAAACATTAACTATATATATTTATTTTTTAAACTTTCAACCCCTTTTGGGGTCAAAGTATTAGTCTGAAGAGTCATTGTTTTCTTAATTTGCACTAAACACTATAGGAGAATTCTTGCTTAGTTATCTCACACATTTTAGCATTGTTGTTCTTGAGTAAATGCTTTTGAAACATTTTCTCTTTATATTTTCATATAAATATTGACCTTTGAATCAATCTGGTCTGGGGGCACGGTGTGAACATCTACAATATCGAAAGATGCTTGCCCTGTAATGTAGCAAATTTTATCATTGTAGTTTTTGATTTTCAAACATCTTTCCCATATATTTCTAGGTTAAACTTAAAATTAACTCTAAGAACACTCGATACTAAATAAAACTCACGATGTTTTACATTTTGCATCATTTTTAATCATGTGTCACTAATAAACACTTTTTGGAAAAGGTTTTATTACATGTAGTTGGTTTTTTTCATAAAAAGTCATAAAGATCTAGATTTTGGAACAATATAGATATAAGACAAACCTTGTTTCCTGTTCTACAATAGCAGAACCTCATGGAAATGAAACATCTTTGATCTTAACATAAGTATAATAAAATACATGTATATAATGACTAATTATCTAAACCAATACAACCGCAGTTTTGGTTTACATCACCTAGTTTTCCTAATATGCATATCAAAACCACTTTGAAATGTCAAACTACTGCAGAAATTTTATAAAGTTTACAATAATAAAAATATATATAGCAGAAAGGGAAATTGATCGTCTTTTTTTCCAATTTTAGAGAAAAGTGTATATTACTCATTGGCCAGATGTACACGGAAAAAAGGAATCCTTTGTGAATGAAAGGTTGTGGTTTTCATATTAGAATATCAGCAACTCGATAAATATATAAATATTTTCTCACAATGAAAATATTTACAAATGTCTCATTAGCATGGTATACTAGGAAATACAACAGCTGCATTGTGGTTTTACTGACATAATTGCTTATAATATTATTACATAATACTGCATCTCAATATCAAATCGAGTTTTGAAATGAAAATGTAATCAATAAAATCTTAAAATATTTTATGTAAAGTACTTTTATACGGAAACATTTATTTACCTCTTCTTATATTTATATATCAGTGATTAATATTCTTAACAGAAAACTTTACATAAATGTAAATTATTTTGAAGATCTGATATAGTTTGGAAGCTAAAGTCTTTTGTTTATCGCATTTCGCCATTTTTTCATAGCACATATTCCTTTTTTTATTTCATTAAATATTTATACAGATCCCACATGATTTTGAATATATTCAAGAAAACTCTTAAAATCCTTAGTAATTTTCTATAATTTGCAGGACATCAAAATAATAATAGAAGAATATCAACTTCCCGTGTTATTATTATTCGCAAATACATACTTTTAGCAACCGAGATACCAAGATAACAAGACTGTCTCAGAAACTGACACAGTCCTTACATGTACATAGGAACAAAATACCATCTTTGGAATTATATAAATAAATATACAGAAGTGTACTATCTAATACACTTTATATCATATTTGTTGATAAATTGGGCTACCGAATTTTTTTTATTGCATTTTTTTAGCTCATTTTAAACAGTGAAATAGATATAAAAAAACTGGTATTCAGAAGTGACCCTTCAGTGCAAATCACAATATTCTTTATATTTCATATGAAGAATATTGCAGAGGAATTAAATTAAATGTTTGTTCATTTACCGTAAATCAAAAAAAAAATACATGTAATTGAATTACTGAGTGCTAAATTATATTCTTCAACACTAATTAAAGATTTTTGGGTTTACGTGTTTTTCATTATTCAGATAAAGGTAAAATAGGTATAAAGTGGTAATTATTGAAATTGTGTACCATCTTGATTAAATTGTAAATTACATTGGGGTAAGTGTTAAATATTTATTAGATACCATGAAAACAAAGAATTCATATGCATATCGAAATATGAAACCAATGAGATGAAAATATATATTCCAATATGTTTCAAATGTGTTATAATTTAAGTGTTGGTGGTATTGAATGGTATTGCCTCAAATGCAATATGTGCAACCTCAAATGCAATATTTGCAACCTAGAAAAAATCTTAATTTTCGTATCTCTTTATTAAAATTTAAAACGTTTTTCACCTGCAGAGCAATCAGATTAACAATTTAGAATGAAAAATAAAGAAAAAGAATATAAACAAAGAATAAATCTGAAGAAATAACTAAATAGAAAACAATCTTCTACAATTCAAAGGAATACTAAAAAACCTAAATATCAAAGTCCATTTTGTGTTTATTTTTTCTTAATAAAATACAGCAACGTGTATTTAAAAAAGTAGAGTAAAGTGTCACGTGATGCAGAAGGAAAGAAGCAGGAGGTCGGTCCCTTTATACATGTATAAAGATAATCTATAAAATTATGCTGCATTTGAATATTTCATATTGTTTGAAGAAATCTTTGACCACATTAGGATAGTAATTCACTATCTTATTGCGTTTTTAACCGTCAAAAGTGCGTTTAGATGGCACCAAAGAGTACACTTCACTGCCAGCAATTCCAACAGCTTTTCATATGCTGATACAAAGCTGTAGACAGTGCATGATTTTTTCGCTTCTGGAATTTAGTAGGACCAAAGGTAAGCTTTTCTGTTTTCAATACAAATAATTATATTTGTATAGATGATAGATAGATAGATAGATAGATAGATAGATAGATAGATAGATAGATAGATAGATAGATAGATAGATAGATAGATAGATAGATATTTTCAAATAAAGAAATCAATAAGTATTCTAAAAAACCAAGAATATTAAGGAATTGAACAAAGTAGCATATTTACTCAATTATGGAAAATGTGAAAAGAGGGCATTTTATCAAAACAAAATTGAACGGCGTGCTGGTATTTTAACAATGAGTCAATGTTATTAGTGATTTATATATTAGATAAAAAACAATATTAAACTCCTTAAGTAAATATTAAAACAATTTTGATTACAACACTTGGCTCTCAGCTAGATTTAGTATGCAAAGAATATTACTGATATACAATTAACGCAAACCGTGGCTTTGTTTCAGCGTATTTTATCAAATGAAGAAGCATTACTTTTACATTAAAACCTAACGATTCTTGAAAATCGGTTAAATTGTCTCACACCTAAATGTTTTGATTATTAAAGGAAATTGCTTCATAAACCTTAAAAAATTTGACAAGTTTAATATAACAATGAAAGTACTTCAAATATTGTTTCCTTTTCTGCAGTTTTTTTGGGGGGTTCATACTTCGTTTAAATAACATTATGTACTGTTTCCTGTTAGTCACAGTCTACATTGTTTGTGAATTAAAAATCCGTCACTTAAATATGAAAACGATACGATGTCTACTGGGTTTATGCATGTATCATGCTCTTGTCCTGAAAATGATAAATGACAAAATATGTTAAGTACTAAACTGCTTAAAATGACAATCATTAACTGCTTACAAAACAAGAGTAAAAATAACGATATTCAAAGAAAGGAATTACGTGTAAAAAAAGATAATTTGAAAGAAAGTAAAATTTATTGATATTTAGCCCCTGGTTATGATATTTAACACCCCGACACATTTTATAACTGAAAGCATGGTAATATACCTATTTCCTTGCCGGGCTGTTACCATTTTTATAATTATTGATCTTTTGTAGCTACATGTGCACGTAAGTATTAATATTATCGTTTTCAAGAACGATCAGTACGTATTTATAAAATGCAATATTCATCAGTAATATATATGTAAAATTGTTTTATGTTTATGGAAGATCGTATTGCCTGCGTTTTAAAAATAAAACAATACCATTAGCTAGGTATACATTTGTTAGTCAGATGAAATTAAGGAGACTGGATAGTCAACAGTTTTAAGCATGATACTTTTAGCCAGAAAATATTGTTATTTAGAAAAAAGTTCAACTATTTTAACTTTAGAATTTAAATATCTACTTAATCAGCTTACACTGCTCTTTTGCCATAGGAGATTAACATAGTCTAAACATGGTTACCATCATCAAGCCCCCATAAAACAAAATGTCAGTAGGAAGACGATACAGTTTAAGGTGGTATGGGACACTTTCATGCTGTGACGTATTGTTTATCGAAACAATAAAATAAAGAGTAATTATATCAGTAGTTTCTTTTCCGAAATTGTCATCGAACAGCGTAGCGCTGTGGGTGAGAGGGCTACGATATCTAAGACTACGAATATGTACATGTAAGTCGTGAGTTCGAATCCCAATTGGTTGTTAACAATTGTTGCCCCTCCAAATATCTTAAAAGCTTTTTTTGGTTAATATTGTAAAATTTGGAAGTTCTAAACGGGTTGAAGTATTTCAATTATAATGTTCTTTAATCCATTTAATATCGACAGATGTCCCATACCACCTAAAAAAAATAAAACACTTTTTTTATGTAGTAAGATTATTTTTTAAACAACTTAGCTTTATAATAAATATATATCAATGCAGTTCAAAGAAGGTATTCAGCGTAGGTTAACAAATATGTATGTGTAAATATATTATTTGATTTCCGCAGTTTTTATCTACAAAATAATGGAGATTTTAATAACTAAAGTAAATTTTCTTATTTTTTACTTGATCTTCAGCAATGTACAATTTCAGCTCTCATTAGAAAGTAAAACTACAATGCTAATTTTTCTTTTTTTAATAGCATATAAAATACAACATCACAATGTAAGGCTTTCAAAGCCTGAAGCAAATACGAATACCATATGTATTATATAAAATGTTCATGAAAAATATAACCATACATACATTTACTTTCTAGGATTACTACAATAACTGACTTGATTGTTTACAACAAAACCCTTCCGAGTGCAATTCTTGTGGTCAATAATTATCAACATCTTGGGCTTTGTCTTATAACACTTCTGAGGTATTTAGATATTTGAAACTGTAGACAACAACCAGAATGGTCGAACTGTTATCTGACACTATAAATAGATATTTTTTTCAATTTACCGAATGAAATGAATAAGGATACTTGAAACAAGAATTTTATATGAATATAAGATTTCAGATTCATTTTTTAACTTTTGGTTTAGGTGCCTATCAATCGTCCATCGACTACAAAATAGGGTTGTGTTGCAGTAAAAACAGTAAAAATGCATGTCCAATGCATTGAACTCGTTTGACTCTGAATATAATTATGATGAAATATATACAGTATTCACCATGATGCAATACTATCCATAGTATAAAATGTGGAATAAGACATTTTTTGAGACGAAATTACGTATTTTCTTATATACACAATCTTTTCAGGCGTCCAGTTTTTTTACCATATGAATTTATTAAAAATTATGATTTGGTTAAAGAGAGTTAGTGAACCCGACCTCATGTATCAAATATGACTTCCACAACATTAAAATAAACTGTTGAATATTGGGAGATATAAATTGAGGCAGGTCACAAAATGGAACTGTCCCTTTACTGTTTTAAATAATTTAATCTGTTTTCGTAATTGTTTTTAAAGTGTTTGCTTTGATATACCAATAATGACATGAACAGTAATATTTAAACTTTAGATATTTTTTTTCTATATTGGCACCGTTAAAGAAATTAACAAGTTCCTCGAACATACGTTACGAATTTGAGAAATAATTTTGGACACGTTTAACTCAAAGTACCAAACTTAATAATCTATAATCATACACGTACCATTGTTGTTTTTTTCCAAATCAACATATCCATATCCTTTCAGTTTGTAAATAAGAAAATAATCTGAAGAGTAAACTTTATTAAATAATTAAGACATACGTGATTTAATTTTGACAAATGGACAAATAGTTTAACTGAAGGCATTTGTGTTATATGTATTTGAAAATACATCAAAGGTTGCTTTTTTCGATAATAAAAAACTTGTCATTAATATTGTTAACATCCTATCATAAACAAATGACATATTACATAAAACCACAGATGGTCAACCTAGAATAAAAATGCCCCCCTAAAAAATCAATCTTGTTTGAAATATTTATTCTTTTTTAATTGTCTGTTTACATTTTCATCGTATTTATGATTCATATTCAACATTAGGTCACTTCATTTGTTTTTTGGTAAGGTGATGCGTGCGTTATGAATCAGTGATTAGTGAAGTAAGCAAGGGCACTTGTATTGGACCGAGCGACATCTAGATCCTTTCTCCCCCGCGGAAAGGGCGTGCTTTCCAGAACTTGGTTCCATATTAGAATCTTGTGTTATCCCTACAAGGTAACCTTGTTTTTTATTTTCATTGAATGACGCAAGCGATGTGAAAACGTGAGAGATTTATTTAGGTACAGTTTTATTGACTAAACTTTTAAGGGAAAAATGAATGAGTGTACGGTAAAAATCAATGAAAAAAATGTAAAGAAAAGTTTAGTTATAGAAACGATAATTTTACACTTTGTTGGTTTCTATAATGCTGTTGTAGAAACAATCTCATTTCCATAGTTTCCACACATGTAAGATATTTTTTTTATCGAATTTGACCTAACAAACCTTATGTTTTATAACTTTTGTTAATTTGGATACTTATTATTACATTTTGACATCTCAATTTTCATGATTAGAATCGCTTTCATCGTTTCATGTTGATGAGCAATTTAAAATCATTATGAAGCTTATTATCATATTAAATGATTAACATTGCGCGGACTTCAGCAATGTTTTACAAGCAAAACGATCTATAATTAATTTTTTCTACTTTATTCATCCCTGTACACCTACACTGGAACTATAAATCTTCGGAATGGGAAGGGTCAATCTTAGCACTATTCAACATAAAAAAACCCCAGCGCAACTGTCACCAAATTCAATATTATGGCAGTGCACACGTTTTAGAAAATGGATTCTGTTAAAAAATTAGAAAATTTGCAGCGATTATTTTTAAAACGATTGTTCTTGTCTTTTAGTTCCCATTTCAATTGTGTGTCTGATATTTTGTGACGTTTCCGGTACAAAGGAGATATATCTGTCGGTTGATACATGGGGCTATCGGCATTCATCTCTAAGAGACCAACTGAAGACATGGGACAAAGACTGATTTTTCTATTTATTTTTCTTCTAAGCGAGTTTCAAGTCTTATTAAGCTGCGACTGCTTTCCATCGCATATTCAAACGGATTTTTGTGCTTCAAGTTTTGGTAATGTATTGTAAATTTTGTTGTGTTTTTTTTTTTAATTTTGTCTACAGAAAAAAGATTTTTTTTACTTAATCTTTTGTAAATATATCATACGATAAATTATACAACATAATTTTTAGTAATTGAATTTAATTCAAACGTCTACTTTAAGCTACAATGCTAGAATGCTGACACATTGAACCAATGACTGACGCAGTTTGTTGTTACAGTTTTGTCTTTTTTTTTTGTAAAAAAATTATTTAAAAGACAATATCAAAATTGAATTTAGAGTCCCGGTTTCTCAAAGATAATGAAAGAAATAATGTCAAGAATGTTAGGGTAATCAGCGTACCAATTCGTCACCTTAAAAGAAATTAATTCAATATCTGATTAGTGTCCACCAAGCTGTTAAAAAACGCACGTATGGGGTTGTTTGGCAAACATCAGCTGTTGTTTTATTGCTAAATAAACGCTGTTTTTACTATGTAGCAAATGATATTTTATGGCACAATTAATAAATTGAACCAATAGAATTGTTCCTGTCAAATTTAGAGATAATTAATCTGTGTAATTTACATTCTTAATCTAAACTTTATTAACGTTAAACATTATTAAATTACCTTGTGCATATCTTTTGCATTTAAGACCAAATAGTTCTCATTCAAAATAATTTTAAAAATATTTCCTGATAATAATTAATTTGGCTTAAGCTTTGGTTGACGCACTCTATTACATTCAATTGTTTTTTTTATTTTTATGTACTTAACCGATGCACTCGTATTTATATAATCTAACAATAATCTGTACTTTTCGAAGATTGAATTTAACGCCCTACTTTGATAATTAAAAAAATCATTAATTGATTTAAATGTATCTTTCAACTGAATTATGAAGTGAAAATTGTTTTGTTTTTAAAATTATATTAATTTCTAGTGCCAGTATTGGGTTGGTTTTTTTTCAACAAATCGTGTCAATACATCATGAATTCGGGTTTATTTGCAGTAATTAAAGTAAAAGTTCATCAGCAGGAGGAGCTCCTAACCCCCGATGGATTTGATTCATGGCTGCGTTACAGAGTTAATATTTCTAATGTTTACAAGGTGAGTTCTGTGTTGCATTAACAATATTTAAAACTAACCAATTTGAAAATTGAACTTCATAGTTCCCTTTGTCAATATGATTGGTAACAATTGACTCGTCTGTAAATCAAATGTAAAAAATGGTGAATGAATCTCATTAAAAATGCATTTATTTATACATATGCATATCACCATTTGACCTTCTAATTCTCGAACAAGTTCAAAATATAGTTTGATTAAGTAACATGAAAAATATAACATTAATTGGAATTATATACGCATAAAGAGTTATATAGATAAAATTATAACTGCATTATTATAAAATTAGAAAAGCCTTTGTTGCAAAAATGGATGTGTTAGATTTTAATTTATATGCACATTTAAAAAGGAAAAATGGTATATCTAATGCGTCGCACGATGCTACTCTAATTCTTGATTAACACCTAATCAGCATATTGTCAATGACCAGCACACCTAAATATAGATAAATCAAAAGTGAAATTATTTTAGAAGATTTCCCCAACTGGCTCTATGTTATTTAAGCAAAGTCAACGACCTCTCATTTTATTCCAAGTTTTGTAGTCTGATTTACCGTCAGTAAATAAGCAAATATTCAACATAATTTTATTTTCTTTAAACATTTGATATATTAGACATGCGTGTTTCGAACTTGCGCACATTATCGAGACATCACATGGATCTAAAAGTTTTAAATTTATTCAGAGTGGTGATTGTTTTTTTGGTTTAATTAACAAATGGAAAGAGTGGTTGACTTTATTAGTAAGTTTTTTGATGTAAGGAATTCTAAAATAAATAGACACTGGTTGGCACGTTCATTGTCAGACACCATACTATTATAAAAATGTAGAACTCTTGCGGCAGACTTGACAAGACTCAAACACTTCTGAACAAGCATAAAGACAAGTTTATTATATGGTGTTATCTTTCAAATTTATGAATATTAATCATCCTATCAAATAGAATGATTCAATTATAATTTTATTCATAGAAACGTCAGTTTCAGAATGAAATTGACATAATCAAATTTAAAATTTGAAGTTTTTAAATCTTTGAATTTGAAATTGTTTAATGCTCTAATAAAGATATATTCCTTAAATTGCTAGTGTCTATACAGCTACCTAAAAAATAGGTGATTGCCGATAAGAAGCTACAATGCTTTTATTATTCAAAGTTGGAAAATATCATCTTATCTAGAGTATTGTCAAGCGAACAAGGGATGGGACTCTGTCTCTTTCAGTTAACAGAAAGGGGACAAAAAGGTTACCAATAGGTGACTAACTGGCATAGCTCTATCTTTCATGTACCTATCCGAGCCTTTCAGTTAACAAGCACAGGTTGATCCTGGGAGTATTGACATGTTTAAAAGGAAAATAAAATTGCCAGAGAAGCGAATTTGAAAACATTCAATCATTTTTTATCTGAAATTTTTGTTTCATTAAAAGCTTTCAGGGTTTTGGATTTCTATGGCGATATATCATGAAGAAATTGAGGAAGATATAGAAATGTTGAATTCAAAAGATTACTTTCAAGTTAAAGGGTGGAATGGCATGACAATTTGTAATTTCTCTAATGACGTCACAACAAATGAGAGCATGCAAAGCTGGCCATCTTAATGAAAAATAGTTAATTTTCATTTCGAAATGTGGATCTTGACGACATTTCGTGTACAAATTCAAAATAACCACGAAAGACTCTGCATAAATGTTTGGTTTTTTAAGATGTGAAACTTTTAGGCTGTTTAATCTAGCTAAAAATATATATGAATTTATAACTGACAATCATAAACCATTTCAAAATTGTTTATGTAAGTGTCTGTCTTTAGTTATAACTAAAGATCGTTATGTGATTGGGTTACGAAAAGTGACCTCAATATTCCAAGTCACATTACTATTTGCAAGTGCACAGACACATTGACACAAAAATTGTTTCCTGGCAATGTTGGATTGGACATTTTCGATGTAAATGAAATCTGTAATCAAAAGTCCATTTGTCCAAAGATAGTTACTGTAATGATATCAGTGGGTTGACCATTCTTTTTTCACTGTATTTCAAGCGTATAACAAGAGGGAGATAATTTTGCATATGCCAAGGTAGCATAAAGAATTCATCTTGGACTAGTGACTAAAGGCGTTTGCCGTTTGTGGACATAACATGAAATATTAATCTTTGAACATAAATGTCCCGTTTGAAAATAACAAGTCCAAACGAGCTTTATTTTATTAAGATAAATATTAATGTAAATGATATTTTAATAGGATACATATAATATGAATTTGTATTTTTAGAGCATGAAATTATTTTCCAGATTAAGTTTACCGTTGGAAATATAAATTTACTCGAGATTTTTAGGATTCTATATCATTCTTTTAAAACTTCTTTTGGGATAACGATCTCCATTAAAGTAATTTCATAAACGATAGGAAAATCTTCAAATGTTTAAGTAAGTTTATGTTTTGGTATAGATAAATGTTGACACAACATCTGATAAGTTGGATGCATCAAATAAAAGAAGAACAAAAGTATCTAAGCAAATAACTTAATCGTGGCATAAAAGTACATATATTTGACATTGACATAATGTTCCGCTCTGTTTTAGGGTAATGTACGGTTTCCAACAAAAATAGGAATGTAAAACAAAAAAGTGAAAACTTTAACAAAAAGGGGAAAAACATACACACAAGCACAAATTTCACAAAAAAACCCCCAATAATTAAACAAAATACGCAAATAAAACAAATTTTATCAATAGTTCATGAAACAGTAACGTTGCATGGTTTTTACTAAACTATGGGATTTGCTTTGCTTTTTTGTGTCTCTTCATTTTACTAAAGATTATAAAAGCAACTACTCTACATTAAAAACCGCATCAAAAAAAGAGGTTATGTACATTAATCACACCAGCCACCGTGTAACGGAAAAAATAAAGATAGTCAATCAACGCGAAAAAAAAAATCATTTCCACAAAGAGTTATCCCTCTTATCACATTCCGTTTCTTCACGCCTTGATGGTTTACAATACTTAGATTCTGTGATTTGAATAACATATCACACTTTTAACAGTGTTTATAAAGAGAAAAAATACACTTGACAAGAATCGTTTATAAATATGAGTTTTAACAAATTTTTCACATAATTATACAGTATTTTCTTGGGGTTTCCCCTTTTTTAATAAAAATGATTAAACGACGTTGACAGTAATGTTTCAACAAACTTTAGCGAAAATAATACCCTTATTAGAAAATGGCATTTTTAGTGAATACTTCAGCCGCATGTGAAGAACCACGACGAAATATTGTATTATGATATTCAGATTGACCGTCAGACGCAAATCAAATACTCGAAATATAATAATTATGCTTCCTCATCACTATATATGATCCTTATCATTAAAATCTAGCTTTGATCATTTTTTGCAGATGTCATAAAGCATGTCAAACTTACATTAAATTAAAATTGTACAAGAAATAGGGAAATAGATTAATTAAGTACATTCACATGTTTTAACTGAAAATAATTTTTGATCTAAATTTCCGTTTTGAAAATTTATGTTATTAGAATTTATTTTCATTAACAAGGCAAACACCGCCTTAATACATGTAATAAAAATGTATTTACTTTTTATATAATCTATGAGAATTATTACTTTTATGGGACAATTTATTCTTTTTATATAGGACAGATTCTGATTTATTCACGACACGCAACACATCGTAATATAGAAAAAACAAATTCATGATTTTTTAATACATGTAACTGATATAGTATAACTAAATGTGAATTGACTATATTGTTTCATGTACATGTGTATTAGGTATTAATGGATTTATTTTTTGTTAATTATTTTCTCGCTTACATTTAAATTTATACATTTTCTACAACAAGAGTAATTTTAGACCAACTAAGTAGAACTGACATTTTCTTGACAAACTGTGAGGTTTATATCAACATATCAATAATACGTTTACACACAGAGTTAAAAAAAAATAATTCAATGTACGGAGAACTAACTTTACTTAAAAATACAAAATTTGACCTTTGGTTCATTACAATAATAGGGGGTCATTAGCCATGCCACGGGATATTATTAAATAATAAAAGCAAGATAATTTCGACCAGTATACTAATAGAATCAACACATACCTGTGTACCAGCCATAGACATTGCCTGTACGTTATGATATATTAAGATAATCCTGTTAGTTCTAACCTCGTCTGTTCACGACAGTCAAAACATATAAATAAGAGATCTTCGTAATTAAATATGAAACCGTTTTGGTGCATAACATTTGCGTTCATTATTGCGATAAAACTACTCGTTAACCTATTAATAAGACAAATAAAAAAAATGACGGCGGCAATAGGGGGAGAAAACCTAGTTTTATTAACTTCGTTTTTTTAAAAAGGCGTCGGAGGCCCAAGTACATGTCACCTTTTTCAGAAAATGGTTTAATGGATGGTAATTAAAAATGCAAATATAACTTCATTTTCCTTTTTTAACAGGTAACGTTGCCTTCGTGGTTCAATTCTATGAAAGATGTCCAAAGCAAGCTAAAATAAATGATGATTTTAATTGTGTGAATAACAGTTGTTAAGAAGTGGGTTTCATAAGATATAAATTAATTGAAATAATCTAATGAAGTTCAAATGTGTCAAAACTCTGGAAGGTAATTTTTCATAAAACAGCTGTAAAATCAAATACAAGCTTGTTTAAGAATTGTAAAAGGAAAGTAAATTTATTAAGAAATTACTTTCAGGAGATAAGTCATTGATATAATTTTATATCAGGAAAGATATCCTAATAATAATAAATATTATACAGTTTTAAAACTTTAAAGCTCAGAAAACTTGGATTTTTTTCAAAAATGTAAATTTGTAACATGCACGTGACTGCTGAAAGTACGTGTAGAAATTCGATTACCTATATGAAGGAGCATGAGTACATCCAGACAAAAGAAATTATTTTAATTTTATTGAATTCCAATTCAAAGTCATGGATATTTCATAATTGATTTTAATATTTTTTTGGTTAATGTGATAAAATTCCTTCTTTGTGCAGGGTCAAGAAATGTTCCTGCTTGGAAACAGAGTACTGATTAGTACTCCAGGCCCCGCCCATTCCTGTGGTCCCCAGGAACTGAAACTAGATCAGGACTATCTCATATCCGGTAAGAGTTCACATGGATCAAACAGCTTTAGCGTATACTATGCTTGTACATGAAAGACATTGAATACAGGCTACCCCTTAAAGATATTGAGTTTACAATTATTATTAATTTTCTTTATCAAATAAACTATGATTTTAAAAAAGAGCTTGGCAGAACCTTTTGCTAAACAATGTTACAATTCAATTAACTACGTTATATAATTCTATGTGCAGGATACAAAGATGAAACAGCGTTGAGAGCGGCACCCTGTGCCGGAGTCAAGTTCTGGAAGCCTATTTATTCCTCGTTACTTCAGAATATAGATTGCGGATGCAAGGTTAGTGTTGTAATCTTCCTGAAAAACAAAATGTGTTAATGCTTTAGTATTTGTACATGTATATGATATTAATGGTTGATGTTGTACATTTTCCCTAAAATACATTAACCAAGATAAATCTTACACATAACTACTTTTGGAAATTCCAGACATAACCCCGGGTTAAGGGTACTTGTAAGTGTCCATAAAATATTTTAACAGTTTTTTTTTAATTTCAAGGTGTTCACCCCCAGAACTTGGACTATTCCAATAGTAAATCCAGCCCCACCCAAGACAGATGAAACTTGCATCGCGCCAACTAGGGGGACGTGTAGCTTTAAATCAGGAGTTTGTAAAAAAGATCCCGATGGCGTCTGTCACTGGAACTTAGTTGAACCATGCTAGATATAGCCACGAACAAGCAACTATACACGTGGGGTTTCTTTTGAACATGTGTTTGCGAGTTGTAAATTTATGGGATGAAATTGGTAATTGTAAAAAACTTATTGTCTTATTTTATCACGTATATATTGTAAGATAAGTTATCCGTATCATTATTTTTTGTCTCTATTTCAATGAAATATCTAGTGTATAAAACTTCTTTATTTCTTGTCTTTTCATTGTTCTTACAAGCGTATCATAACATGTTTGTTTCAAAGCATACAAATGTGCGTATACATGAAATTTTACTAGGTGCAAGGCTTGCATTGTTTATTATTAACAAAATGTGTTTTGTTCATTTATACTATACCGTTTTAAAACATTGATTGAGAAATAAGGAATCAATCTTTGAGTATTGTGAGGCCATAATTTTGGTTAGGTTGTGATCAAATCTAATGAAACCAAAAGGGCTTTATGACTACTATATCTAAATTATTTTCAGCAGTGGTTTGGTTAAAATAAGCTTAAGTACGCAAACCCCGCTTGGGTCTCAACAACACGTCATTTGAAATTATTTGACTGTATTCGATTAGTAGTGTTATCATAGACAAAGACCCTGGGATATTCAAATATCTACTGATAAACACGTAATTTATTTTTTATTAAATACACAGGTTATTTATTAAGTTGCATTCTCATGGCAAACGATTGAAGAATATATTGATTAAGTTGAAATTCTATTCGTTCCACGTGTGAGCAGTATTTTGTAGAGCAATTTTATCATATTGTTTTATATATTTAGCTAATTCATTCCAACCCACTGCAAATAAACAACAACAAAAAAACACAATGATATTATATGGATGCAGCAGTAATCTAGCGAAATAGGAACAAGTAAACGGTTATATTTTTTCACAAATCGATATAATGTCATATTAATTTAAATAACACCAATGTACAATACCACAACAGTTTTCCCAAGAATATTGAATCATTTTTGTAGGGCATTGTTTTTCTCCGTTCATTTTACTATTACTTAAAGTTGCTCATATGTTCATTTCTTGTTATGTGATCATTTGATATTATGATTTTACATTTTATTTTGTGTCTAAAGCTAAATGCATGTATTATGTATAACGTTTATGTACTATTTTGAATTATTATTTTATGATCCAAAAACTGGTGATTTGTATTGTTATGCTGATGAAATAAATTATTCGATTATATGTTATTTAATCTTTTATCGGCCTTTGTTACTATATTGTTTTTAAATTAGAAAACACAGGTAAACATGGAATACTAGTATACTTATTAAGTTTTGTAACGACTGTCTTTGAAATATCATCAGGTAAAATGTTTAGACAGATCTTATATATATATATATATATATATATATATATATATATATATATATATATATATATATATATATGACTTAATTCTTAACGCTCTATTAATATTCGTCGAGAATACTTAATTATATTTGTGAGGGCGTTTATGAATCAAAGTACTGAAGAACAGACGGGAGTTGATTTTAAATTGTCGATGTATATTTATTTTAAAATCAATGATACGTATGTTATTTTGCATGACAAGTACATGTATTTTCTAATTTGAATGAATTACACAAATTTGTATATTATGAATTTTTGGACTTTTTCGCCAAGAATGTCGAGAAACCCCCATATGAATCATGTTAAATAATATTAAAAGATAAAATTTATTCAATCAAACTATGTATCAGTGATAGAAATATTTGTCGAAAATTGTATGGATCCAAGCAATATTGAACTCTAGTCTCGTTCAACCAAACGCTCGGCTGACACCGTAAATCTCCGACAAGGATTTACGGAGACAGCCGAGCGTCGAATTGAACGAGACTATATTGAACTCTGGCGTAGGAATACATACGACTACAAAAAATATTTAAATTGTTCGCACCATTTTAAATCTGACTATTTTCAATGTATTTAGAAATACATAGAATTAGCATACGTTACATCGAATTTATCAATTATTCTCAAGAACTAAGTCTTGTCAGCAGCGATGATTTGTGCTGAGGTCCAAACACTGTTTCACTTTCGGTTTGTCTGTGTAACTGCATAGGAGAGTTGATTAAAATCAACTCCCAAAAAGCACCTTCGAGAAGAGGATCCTAATTAATTTTAAATTCGGGGCGGATTTAAACTGTCATTATAGTATCTGTAACAGAATAGCTATTTATTTATCTGTTAATTATCGATTATATACTATGTGCCATAAGCTGTCCTTCAATTTATAACGATCGCAACCTTTCCATTAAAAATTGTTGCGAAATTAAAGTAAAGTGATATGATTATGACAGCGAGACGCAGATGTTACTTGTGAATTTATTACTGCATGGGTTCAAAGAAAGAAAGAAAGAAAGAAAGAAAGAAAGAAAGAAAGAAAGAAAGGCACATGCGCAATTTTAGAATTTTTTTCAAAAGGGGGGGGGGTCCGATTGATATTCGAGTTTTCCGTGGAAGTCATGAGAAAAGGGCACTTAAGGTCAAAATTTCACAAACTCAGTTTTTTGTCAATTCCGATTGGTCAACTCTTTCTGAATACAATTATACAAAGATATTCTAGATCTTTTTTGTTTTAAGCATTTTATGATAATTTTAGTAAGAGATGTTAAAACGGCTTTGACGTAGCTCGTCGAAAACGTCACGACGTCACCAACGTCCAATTTTGATTTGCATTTTTTTTCTTTTATACTTCCTTTTATCGTCTTTAGTTGTTTGAAGTAGAATTAATTAATAATTTTCTACAATTCTAGATTTCTTACAGTTTTAAAATAAGAGAACAAAACATTTTGAATATCCAGATGTAATTAAAGTTATGCAGCTAATCCAGATACACTTCCGATGAATCCACGTGCAACCCCCCTCCCAACATAAGAAAAGTAGATGAAGGATATTTAAAGGAAAAAAATATCAAACTTCTCCCCAACCTTTAAATACATCAAAATTATTTAAGCTGGCGAGAAGCAAATAAGCAAACATGTAAAAAACATATATAAAGATGTCAAACTCGATGCCTATGTGTCCACAATTTTGGGGGCATAGTCAAATTAAATACACGTGTTTATTTTCGAAAATAGAAATATTTATTCTTTTTGATAAACCTTTTGCACAGAAATTTTATCGCACATTTACTTATATTGCTTTTTAAGTACTAGTATCTTAATAGTTCTGAAGCAAGTTTAAAATCAATAACTGTTTTTGAACCTCGGAAGTTATGGTGTTAAATTATTTTCGTGATTTCTCTTCTCTTTTATACCTTATCAACACATAACTCTTATAAAATTACCTGTGGGAAAAAAATCGGCTTTGACTGTCTCACTGAAAATTTACAACTACAAACATGCAGACAGTTGATTTGAGAGAAATTTTTTTAACAAAAATGGCATCTTATTTTTATAGATTTAAATTTATATCCACTAAGTATGAATCCCTCTATCTCTTACGAAAATTGATTGTAATTCACAGCTGTATAGAAACAGACAGGACTGAAATCTACTCGCTCCAGTTCTAACCATACAGTTTATCGATCGGTCAAAATCTTCAGCAACCGAAGAAAAATCACGGTTTGCACGAATTAATCATGAAAATGCCAAACTCAAATTCCCGTATAAGACGCTTTGGCTACAGCTTTCATCTAACATACTGGTGTACATTAACAATAATCTAGTGACTTTTACGTACTTTTTACGATCAATTCAATTCATTAATTTATTAAAGGAAAGATATAAATATCAACAATTAAATGCTTTCTTTGGTGATGCCAGCGGGCTATAAAGATAACCACATTACAGAACGCGGGTTACGTTAATTTTTTCGGTAAAGATCACCACCTTTTGTTTATGTTTATTGTTTAAATATACATGTACTCGTATACACCCAATTAAGTGTTTCAAATAGGAGACCAACAAAATACAAAAGCCACCCCACTTGGTGAATCTACACTTCTATTTAATCGCTTTGTAAGTTCAGGCGTACCGTTGTATTTTTGTATTGCGATTTTTATAATAAACCACATATTGTAATCGTTGAAATAATTAATTATATACAAGCATTATTCACTTTTTTTTGAATGCAAGATTTGAAGTAAATTTCAGTAAGATTTCTGCGTTAATTATGTCCATTCTTTAGCACTAATTGGTAGTACAGTGCCGATAGATGTAGCTTATACTTAGTGAGAAGTAACATTTTTACGTGTTCACTAAATTTAATTTTCTTATTATCGATGTTACACGATGAAAGAAATCTCTCGCTCTCTCTCTCTTTCTCTCTCTCTCTCTCTCTCACTCTCTCTCTCTCTCATTGAATTTAACGGCCAAATGATTATCAATTTCAACAAAAAAAAATGAAAAATTAAATGATAGACTATATAGAGTGCATAAAGTTGCATATAGTATTCTGAAGTTTTAAGAAAAATCGCGATTCTCAGATTTTTTTTATTGCTGTACATTGTAACAAACACACATAAACATTGACTTCAGTATCGTCGAAATTTGTTACCTGTATGATTTAAAAAAGAAAAGATGAGAAACCATCATCTATGAAGATAAATTGTACAACCATTCATGTTATTAATTGTAAATATCGCACATGTAGTGTTTATATTTATCGATAAACATGAATTGATTTATAAAACGGCAATTATATCAACTTCATATTAAAAGCATAGTAGTAAAATGACTGCATTTACAAATCTGTTTAGTTTAAGGAATTTTGAATCATGTATGTAACTGAATTGAGATGAATATAATTATATATAATGCAATAAATCCATGAAAATGTGGTGAGTTTTCAGGCATGTTATGACTTTTTTTTTGTTACGTAAAATAGCTCAAAAAAGTACACAAAACATGCATGTGGATTAGGGTTATTAAATTGCACAAGAAAACAAAATATGTTGCGCTCAAATAATAAACAAGTTTTTCATTCGTACAAGTATATCCTTTTATTTTGTTTCATTAAAGGCCTTTTACATGAAAATGTCACTAAGAATTAGATTTTTCCATGAAATCAAATGCAATATATCAGAGTAGATTTTTACGCTATTAAAATATCTCTCAAACTCTTCGAATCCGTTAGTTACACGCGGTTTCATTCGTTAAATAAATTCAAAACTTGATCGCAAATTCTTTAGTAATAGAATATGCGAGAATATATTTTGTATGTTGGCACTAGCACTATAATTGAGCCATAGCCGCTTCTCTCGTGTTCCTTCCGACTAATTTTAAAAGGGTAGAATCGTCTCCAGTGAGGTGAACTTCCAAACATATGATTTGAAATATTTGACTTGTTTTGTTTCATAGTAATTACTGCACAGAAAACTGTAAGATTTGAAAAATACTGCTTTGCATCGATTCGGTATGTCTCAGACTTCGACCTCTCTTATCAACAACGAGTGTGCAGTGTAGGTTTTTTTTTTTACTTTAATAAATCATACATGTATTGCTCATGCAAACTAAAGCCTCGCAATTTTACTCAAAATACTTAATATTCCACGGGCCTTTGGTTTCTAACGCTGATTCATAAAAAAGTGATTTCATAAATTAGAGCAGATTTTCATCACACACCAGAATGGAAAATGTGGTGTTTAAGGTTCATAGCGGATGAAAAAGCAGCACCTTTATGATATCTCAGCATCAACTTGTGTGCAATATTACGCGTTCGAAATGTGTAGATATTGACGTCACATGTGTATATTTCATTCATTAAATGTTTATTTCTTTAATCAACATGTACATGTAATATTTGACGGGAAAATATTACTCGTGGTATTAAAACAAGGCCAGACTCTAGTTATTCCAAAAACACAACACAGAGGCAGAAAAAAAAACAGAAACAGAAAGTAAAAAACAGCGTTTACAATGCCACTACTTTGACGTCGTTTTCTGAGCATTGTGGCGTCAAAAGACAACGGCCCTTTTCTCATGACGGCAGTCATATTTTTGGTAATTTCACTATGAAAATTTAAAAATTTTGAATTTTCCGGGTCGGTTTGGTCTCTGACATCCCTGGAGGCTGTGTAGATAGATAGATAGATAGATAGATAGATAGATAGATAGATAGATAGATAGATAGATAACACGTTCTTCATTCGTATGTACATTTATATGCATGAAATAACCGCATCTTCAACAAGTTTTCATCAAACTTGCATCAACAAGAAATCAGTATCATAATATTTCATGATTCAAATATCGGTACAATGAGTGTGACGTCACACGAAATTGACAATGGCCGCTGTTTAAGATCGAGATGTGGCCATGGAGAAATATGGATTTAAAATGATTTTGAGGGATAATTTAAGGGAAATAAATGCGAGGAATTGATAAAATAACACCACAGAGTTGATCATTGGTGTTTAATGTCGGCTGGGTAGCAAAATAAAGAAAATCTAAAAAAAAAAAAACTCTTTGCCATCCTGTCAATTCGCTCGCTACGCTCGCGAAGCTCACTGGTAGAATTTTGCCTGTTTCTCATATATTTGCAACAAATTGATAAAATCGCCAACTCCTGTGGTGCAATGTAGTTATATTTACATGTTGTTTTTGATAAGTCTAGCCCCCCCCCCCCCCATCTCATTTTATCTCATCGACTCCACTGAGATATATGTACGAAAATTAGCCTCAAACTCTTACCCCTCCTTGGAAATTTTTGCTGATCCGTGAATTCATTCTATGTGCATTGTAGTTCTATATTAATTTTTATTTTTTTAAACCTGCATAACCTATACACTAAACAAATGCATATCCATGCATAACGCTTGGTTGTTTAAACATACAACCAGGAAGTAAATTACACAAGATTCCAATCTCATGATCAGGGCGTCATCCATCCGATTATGACTGAAATAACTTAAAGGTCACATTGATACACACGGTAAGTTAGAATAAGTGTACATGTATGGATAAGTAATGGTGTAAACACGTTGACATATATACATATATATTGGATAAAGCTCAAGATTATTAAGTCGATCAACAATGTTGTGTATAGATTCTTATTACTGAACCGAAAGTAGTAGCTATTTTCAAACATAGGGGCATGAATTTTATCGAGCTCCCATTGTCTCGTAAATGCAACCAGTTTTGGGGTGTTTTTTGTTTTTGTTTGTTTTAGTTTTTTGGGTTTTTTTTGGGGGGTGGGTTGTTTCTTTTTTTTTTTTTGGGGGGGGGGGGGGGGTTACAAAAACTATATTAATACGTTAACCAATTGTTGTACATGCACGGATCCAGAAAATAATTCCAAGGGGGGGGGGGGTCCTAATTGAAAGTCGAAGGAGGGCTACACTAATCATCAGAAATCTTGACAAGCAAAAAAAAGCCCAATTCCAAAAATCATGATATTCCTAATCCTAAAGGGGGGGGGGGGGGGTAGTATACCATTAACTCCAAAAAAAAATTCATACCTATAAAAACCATAAAATTCCCTAAATCACGAAATAATCCGTAGTAAACATACAGCTAAAAAAAAATGACATGGAGCTAAAAAAAAAAAAAATGACATGGGTCAGAAACAAGCCTCCCAACCGGAAAACACAATTCCATGAAGGAGTCCATCTCCTGGAAAATATTCTGGATCCAAGTATGATTATGTACATTGCTTAATGAAAAATATCAAGTTTCAGTTAAGCACCAGATATGTCTAGCCAAAATGGAAAAGATACTAATGATAAGGAATGAACAAGTTCTTGGTAGATGTCAAAATGTGCATATACTGTTCTGAGATTAAACATTTGCTTGCATATCGTTTGTGTGTATGAGTGTGGGGGGAGGGGCAGGTAGAAATGATTGTCTTCTGAATGTTTCTTGAAAGCAAAATAAATACATGTTGTGTGCAGCTTCCTTTCAGTTAATTGCACTTTTCTGATTTCAGATGGCACTATCTGAGTCCCAAATACCACCCGACGCCCAGCATTATTTGGTGTGTGGAACTGAAGACTGTGAGAAGAACTGCCAGTTTTACTGCAATGAATGTCACCACCCAATGTGTGAACAATGCAGAGATGAACATCAGAAGAGTCCAGAAACCAAGGACCACGAAGTAGTACCTTATAAGCAACGCAAACGTCAGCTTCCTATGCAGAAATGCAAGATCCACCCCACAAAAGACATAAATCTTCTCTGTGAGGAATGCAAGATTCCTCTTTGCTCAAAATGCGGAACCACAACAAAACACCGCGGCCATCTGTTTACCGACCTAGAAATGGTCTTCACTGAAAAATGTTCATCTTGTCATGCAGAAATTACTAAAATTCGAAGCTATTTTGAGCCTACTTCTCAAGATCTGAAAAGGGAAATTAGGAGAGATGTAACAGAAATAAAGAAGATAACAGAAGGCTTAAGAACATCCATGAAGGCTCAAACTGAGGCTGTGAAAAAGATGGTAGACACAGTCACATCTGAAAAGATAAAACAAGTCAACAAAATAGAACAGTCATTATTAAAAACATTAAACGGTCAAAACCAAGAAATAGATGATTACATCAACTATCTCAATGATTTAATCAAAACATATTATGGTTACCTATCTCCTTCAAACATAGAACAATTAACATTTGCCCTCAAATCTGAAAATTTGATCATAAGACCCATACCAGAGACATCCAAACCTGTATATCCCGTATTTACTGCTGGTCAATACAGCGAGAAAGATGTCGAAAAACTACTGGGTAAAATAACTGTTCCAAACTATAAACCAGAGAAAAGAAAAATAAAACCCATGGAGACTGCCTCTACACAGCTGAAACCTACAGGGAAACAGAGAAAACACAACAGAGAGAAATCTAACGTGAAAAAAACACTGTCTCGGTCTTCCTCTGTCACCATGGTCAGGGAGTTCACAGTACCAGGTGTTAGTGATGTATATCATATATCACTGGGTAAATCAGGCAGAATCTGGGTCAGTGATTATAACCTTTTCCAAACAGATCTACAAGGGAATAAGCTACAGACTATACAAACCAGTGGTAATTTGGACGGCTACCACACAGTCACACAGGACGGGGATCTGATCTATACAGACAAAGACAACAAAGTCATCAATAGGATAACACCGGATAATACAATCACTGAATTCATTGAAACGGAAGACTGGAGACCATGGAGTATACACTCCTCTCACATCAACGGGGACATACTGGTGGGGATGAGAAAGGATGAAGAGGCTAAAGTCACCAGGTATAACAAGACAGGGACAGAAATACAGAACATAAAGAGAGACAACAAAGGACATGAACTGTATAGTTACCCACACTACATCACAGAAAACATCAATGGTGATATCTGTGTATCAGACTATGACAAACATGCTGTAGTGGTGGT
Organism: Magallana gigas; assembly: GCF_902806645.1. Classification (NCBI taxonomy): domain Eukaryota; kingdom Metazoa; phylum Mollusca; class Bivalvia; order Ostreida; family Ostreidae; genus Magallana; species Magallana gigas. The sequence goes on from NC_047566.1 coordinate 19,487,371, forward strand.
GGATAAATCAGGACAACACAGGTTCTCCTACTCAGGTTGGGAGTCAGTGTTTACTCCTTTTGGAATATGTACTGATGTACTCGGTCACATCCTAGTGTGTGATGATTACACTGACACAGTTTATCTCCTGGATCAGGACGGTCAATTGTTATCTTTTCTACTTACCTCAGAGCAATGGTTAGGGATGTTTTGTAGTGTGTGTGTAGACGATGAGAACAATCTCTGGGTGGGACAATGGGGTAACAAAGTATCAGTATACAAGTATCTACAGTGAACATTGCATATCCATACAATAATTACATGTATGTACTGTGTGTATGTTGTAAGACAATGTAACAACACAGTGATAGTGTACAGTGACCAGTATCTACAGTGTACGTTGGAGTACACATCATTCATATTAACCTGTGTATGTTAATTTGTAAATATATCTAGAATAATTTCATTGATGAAGAGTTCACTATTAAATAAACAGGTATTAACACTCTTCTCTTTTCATTAGTAGTATATGGTATTGTTATTTTAATTGGTGCAATAGGTTTATAAAATATATTAACTTTTTAAAACTTACCTACACATAAAAAATTATATTTGTTTAGTATACATTTGTTACATTCAGAATTTTAAAATATAAATCCACCAAATATTTAAATCGTGTGTCAATAAATACGCCCTTCCTTTTGCTATTAAGAATTTAAATTCTTGATAATTATGATTACCCAAATTTTTTATATATATATATCTGATATTCTTTAGATAATGTCTGTTTGACAACCCTTTTGGTGTAAATTTTAAGGGAAATTGTTAGAAATTAAGAGTTGTACTGGGATAATTTTCGTTTTCTTTCATTTCTTAAAATTTTTCAAACTCGATACAACCATTTTTAAGGAACTCAATACACTTATTTATACAGAAACTAGATGTGTCGTTACGCCATGAATGCCCCTATAGGTGACCAAAATTTCAAATACCTTCAGTATAACATTTGTTTGATTGAAGAATAAGTCCTGCGAATTACTCTTTTTTAAGTTCAAGAGGCATACCATTGTCAAAACCATCGGACTGGAACTAAGTTCAAACTTGACCTGTATTTTCTAATTAATTAACCTTATATAAAATATAAACTTGAAATATGCATCATGCACTTCAAAATTGAAAGAGCGGAAAGTACGAATTTCCCATTTTTTCCTAAGTCCAATTGGCATAACTCTGTCAAAAATCATCGGACCAAACCTAAATTCAAACTTGATCTGAATTTTCTTGTGAATAATCTGCATATGAAAGTTCTGCTATATATGCATCCCTTCAAACGTTAGAGGGCGAAAACTGAGAATTTTGCATTTATTTTTAAAGTTCAGGAGGCACATCTTTTTCAAATATCATCGGGCTGAAACCAATTCGAACTCCGCCTATATATTTATCAAGTTCCCATTAAACTTTTTTCAAAGTCCAAGAGGCATAACTCTTTGAAAATACAAATGTATCATCGGACCGGAACCAAATTCGACCTTAGCCTGTATATTCATCTGATACATTCATTAATCAAATTTAAGTTGAATATGTACAACGATTGCTGAGAGTATGATCGGAAAATAATGATGACGGAATGACAGAAGGACGGAAGGATGGAAGGACGGAACGGTATATTACTATATGCTCCTGCCATTTAACGGCAGGGGCATAGAAAGGGAGCTATTATCGTGATTTTTCTTTTTACAAAGTTAAAACGGATATAACCCACTCTATCATTTTAAGGATAAAATCGGTAATCTTTTCACAATAAACAGAGAAAATGAATTTGTTACTCGGGGTATGAACCTGGGACGCCTCTGCAAAAGACCAATAATCTACATGCAACCATTATAGCACGGCGATCTTCCTTCTGGAATATAAAGCCGAAATTTAGTAAATGCATAAATTGATTTTAAAACAAATTAAATAATTTGCATTCATTTGAATTGAACTGTCGATTTACGAAAAGACCCCTACGCTAATCTCTATGATCTCCAACAAGTCTCCAATTCATATCTTTAGCCGTTCTTTAGATGTCTCGTGGACAAAACTTCGTTTTAAACTGATAAAATTATACATATATGTAATTTGGCATTGGAATCTTTCAGCCCTGAAACTTTGAAAGAAATTCATTTTCTTGAAATCCCTGCACAAAATTTATGTAAAATTGTGAAATAAAATCAGACAGCCGCCCCATAAAAAATATACACTCTAAAACTACATGTCTCTAACATAATTATCCAAGTTATAATTTTTTTTTACAATGGTGTATGCTTTGACCTATTTTTTGTTGTTTACCTGTTATAAATAATCTCACCTGAATTTACGGTGTCGGTCGGTATACCTGATAGAGAATTGTTATACTCCCAGTAGTTCTAATAGGTCGACTAAACTTGTATAATTTTATGGATTTACGTTTTTTTTTATACATATCATTTTTTGTTCTCCTGTGTTTTTGCATAAAATTGGTCAAAGAAATCTGATATCGGACAGAGGGGGATTTAGGAAATTACTTTAGTAATGTTTCCTAACCTCAATTTTGCATATTTAAACAAGTCCAATCGAATTTTTAACTCATTTTTCTTTATGTTTCAAAATTATATTTGATTTACAGAATAAAATATTTCTATTTGTCGTGTACAACGTTTAAATAAAAAACAAATAAACATTAAAAATATGATAATTCATTTGATTTAAATGAGTTCGTTCTTGGTTACCTTCTTTATAGACATCGCTAAAATGTTGTTATTATTGGAACATGTCTAACTCTTGGAAAAACTTTAAATAATTGCGATATAAATGTGTTTCAATTTAGTTTTCATAATTAAATATTTTCTGGGACAGAAATTTAAAAATTGTCTGTTGCATTCAAACAAAATTCCTACAAATATGAAATTATTGCATTCGCAAGTAAAACAAATCTTTAAAAAATTAACGTATATAAATTTTCATCAAAAAGAATACCAAGAACACTAAAAGAACGTTTTTCTGTATATGTACTTATAAATATAATATAAACTTAATGTATAAAATTTATGTTAATACTAAGATTTTTTCACTTGAGTTTGAACGTTCGTGCTAATACTACATGTAAATGTAAGGTTTCTATTTTGTTCTTGGACCGTGCAAATAAACCGAATAGTACGCCCATTGAAAAGCTTGATAAATAGTTTCTACCATTAAAAGAAAATAGCAACCTTTGAAAACAATCACATTTAACACAAAAACCCTCAATCCGGAAAAAATCAAAAATACTTAGAAACCAACGCCTTGGCGAGATTTCTTTGAGAGCGATTTTCTGACACTGGTCAATGAAATACAGAATCCATTTGTTACTTTAACCGTTGGTTCCATCTCCAAAAGATTCAAAGACAGGGAAAAGCAGGGTCCCTTTATTTAGCGTGATTGTGTGAATGAAACAGATAAATGAGTGTCTTTACCGCAATCTGATGACGATTAGAAACTCGTTACAAAGTTGAAGTGGCAATTTTCACGGACCAGCTTGAGCCACAGCGGGGGTTACTGGCAAGTCCCTGCATAGATTTATGACCCCCCTCCGCGTCATTCCCCCTCCCCTCAAATCAAGGGAAGTATCTTTATTTGATGAGAGATGACCCGTTAGAAGATACACTTGTTGAATAGGACACGAATTAAACAGTGGTAACCGATCTCTTTATATCAGTAAAGAAAAAAAATAAGATGACAGAAAATACGGAAAAGGATGTATCTGCTTTTACGGTCGAAGATGCCCAATCACCTGTTGATCTAACAATAGCCGATAAAGAAGAAAACGAGAAAAAAGAAAAAGGTACCAAAAAGTTTGACAAACTTAAACTTACGGATGAAGAAATCGAGGAGAGGCGACGCTCTGCGAACTACATGGAACGCCGCCGCATGAAGAAAATGTCGTCTGCCCTGGCGGATCTGCGAAAGTGCATCCCCCAACAATACCATTTGTATCATCGACGAGTGTCCAAAATGCGGACTCCAAGACTCGCCATTGCCTACATCAAAGCTCTAAAAGATATTCTGTTAAAAGACGATCAAAGACGCCAACTTGTCGCTATGTCATCACAGTCATCTTTTACTCATGGCGGTATGCGACTTCCTCATGAACCGTTTTCTCCGATGAGCAGCAGCATGATCATCGCCGCTTATGCCGCTCACGGAGCTCAAGTTCCTAAGCGACAGCTTATGTTTTCCCCGGATCTCCGTTTCCAGGAAGTTTCCGAACCTCGTTTCCAGACGCCCAGAGTCCCTCGCCATTCTACCTACCAAACACCCGTCAATAATCCTATTTATGGACAGTCATTTTTCCGGACCCCGGGGTTGAATAAAACTGCCCCGGAACACACAATATCTTCCCCGGAGGAGGAAGTAAAGCAGGTCGTAATAGCCGGTTGTACGTTATTCCATAACAAGGAAGATGGAACCTCCTGTCCGATCGGAGCCTCTCGGAGTTCTTCCTGTAGATACGTCACGGAGGGATTTGATGGAGTATGTCCGCTACCAGAGGACGACGGGGCCAGGGATCAAATATGATCGGTATGTAATAGTTTGTAGGATTTTGTTCATGAATAAATATAACTATATACATTAAATGTAAGGTTATTTAAGATGTGATTGCAAACATTTAATTTTTTTCAAAAATTAAATTCATAGTTAAGGCCGATTGGAAATATGTACTGTATTAAATTTTAAAGCTGCAATAAACATGTCCTAGTTACTTGCTTCTTATACATTTAATTAAAGTTAAATTATCGATAGGCACTATACTCGCCCGCGCAATTTGGAACACATAACTTTATCTTCGAATTAATCTAGGAGTAAATGAAAAAAAAACCAATAGAACGCATAACTTAATCATCGAATTAATCTAGGGGTAAATGGGATAAAAAAAGATAGAAAGTTTTAAAATTCTTAAAATGTTACGAATCTTTTCCTTGGCAGTCTTAAACTCGTAAATGTGATTAAAATAGAATTATATTATCATTATAATAAATGATATTCTAAGAGCAAATTCAAGCCCCCTTCAATCAAAAAAAGATAAATCTGTAAAATCTGTTTGTCCATGAAACACACTCATTTCTTTACTCTGTGTTTGCATATGACAACTGCAATTAAATTAACATAATGTATCCGTCAGGTTAAAAATTGTGCATTCTCAGAAGGGATTAATTAAAAATAAATGCATCGGGATGGCTGTTTCCAACCTGTACTTGTGCATGTATATTGTACAGTCAATGATCAAAAAGATCAATTAAACTTTAAACCAAGTCTAACTTGTGCATTATGAATCAGAATCATTTTTGCTTCAATAATTCTGACCCGAATAATCTATTTCAAAAGTTTTTTAAAAAACTAATTGCTTCCGTTTCTTAAAAATCAAACAAGAATAAATAATATAGTTGTGTAATCCGAAGTTGTATTGCGTGAGTTAAAAGTAAACGAATGAGTATAAATGGAATATACTCTGTACATGCATGTAAGGTCAAGTCATCCTAATATTAATGTTATCCTAAATTATCCTAATGTACATACAATTCTTATCCATAAATAATCATGCAATCTTATAATTTTGTTTAGACATATTCTAAATAGTTTTATACATTGTTAAAAATTTCTTAATAAATTGGTTAATTAAATATTCCATAATCAAGGCATTCATTATTCACAACATTAACCCCCCCCCCCCCCGTTTTTCTAAATTTAATTCAAACGCGATCCCATACAGTCAATGTGATAAAAAGAAACTACTGCGATAAATAAGAGAATTTTGTTTGATATTAAGATAGTTCCTATCAGTATTAATTGAATTAGTTCGCATTTCTCAAGGGGTATTTCCGTCGATTAGAATAACCTCTAATTGTTTCATAGGACGCGCGAGATCTCGCACAATACCGCGATATCATCAGAAAAACATGGCACCTAAGCGACTAACGACCGATGATTCGGTAACACGACAGGGTGCCAGCATCCGCTAATAGAGGTTAGAGATGAATATCAAACGCTAATTAACACTCATTAACAATTAGCACAACATCAAATGAAGAAGAAATCAGTGTCGTGTCAGATCCTCGGCAAATTTATAAATTTTCCTGGAATTGAATTATCTCTATAGCCCAATAACTGCATTGGATTTTTTTATGTGTTGTTAAACCTTTTTGTTTGTTTATTTTTAGAATACTGAAGAAGCAGATAATGCTGACAGTGCTATATAGGATAAAAGTCGAAGAGGATTAAACATATGAATAAATTTTTTTTTCTAGCTTTATAATAATTTTTTTTATATAAAAATGTCAAACCATCAATTGTCTTCTCTTTGTTTGTTCAAAGAAATTGTCTCAAAAGCTACATATACATGTAAAAGTATGCTTGCATATACATATAGATACATGTTTGTACATATACTGTGATAGTCAAATAGAATCAGTATATTGATATTTGAGCAATACTCATTTTTCGCGCGGCGATTTTGATCAGTCGTGTATAGAAATGTTGATGTTAAAAAATCTAAATTTTGGTAAAGGACAATATGAAATGAATAGCATCATTTTATTAATTTATTGATATTGCTAATACAGAATATCAACTCAACATTGTTATGGGATTCCGTTTGATCTACCAAACTAAAAATTAGTAACTATATAAGGAATCATTCTTTTAGTATTATGAGGTGATAATTTTGGTCGGGGCGTGATCAAATCCAATAAAGCCCGAAGGGCTTTATGATAGATTTGATCACGCCCCGACCGAAATCATCACCTCATAATATTCAAAGAATGATTCCTTATTACTTATATAATTTTAAGCCATCGTACGATTAAATATTTAAATATAAATAAGCAAACCCCGCTTGCGCCTCAGTTTGGCGTAATTTGTATTATGGGTTATTTAGTACAAAATCGATACGTAGTGTTATCACAGGCAAAGACACTGGAAAATGTAAATATATAAATGTAATGAGCAAGCAGTGTGCAAAATTGAAAATTGGCAACAATGGGCAGCATACCGGATTGAGAAAATTATTTCAGGGAAAGGGCGGTATAAGGGATAATTATGTTTGCCGGGAGAAGGGGGGGGGGGGGGTGGTCCTAGGCCTTTTTCCGATTAATTTAATATTTGAATTTCACTTCCAAGGGGGGGGGGGTCTGGACCGACCCTCCCTTCCGGATACAGTCACGCATGTGCAAGCAATCTACAAAATGTACTATCAAGACATGCGCGAATCCAGAACATTTTTCAGGGGGGGGGGGGGGGGGGTCCGAACGATAATTGTGTTTGCCAGGGGGGTCCGAGACATATAAATATTTTGCGGTAATTTTACTATGTCAATTACATAAATTTACGTATTCCAGGGGGACCCCCCCCCAACCTACAAAATCACCAAGACAAGCCATCGATTTATTCATTATCAGCAAATGTATCAGTTTATAAAATACATTTATCAAAAAAGCATGCTTACATGAATATTAAGCACTACATAGACTTGTATAATAAAGCAGATAAAAAATCTCTGACGTTGCTATCTATCTTCATAATTAGTTCGAATTATGGCATTGACAAATCGTAGATGATGTTTATATTTGCACGTATTTCTTTAAGGGGGAGGCATACATATTGCAGTTTTTACAATTAAAATAAGCTTGTGACCACAAAATGCATATATTGCTATTGTAAATACATATTAAAGGAATCTCGATTATTATTGGTCTTCATTGCATGTAAAACGTACATGAGCGGATCCAATTTTTTTCTTTTGTGGGGGGGGGGGGGGGGGTCCAAGGGATACCTATGCTTTCTTGGGAAACGGGAAGGGGGGTGGAAGTCCAGGTCAATATTTGATAATTTCTTATGCTAATATAATTTTCCATGAAACCCTCTTAAAGCGATTTTAGTAAAATAATTCATATTTTATAAGTGCATCTTTCCAAAACCAGGTTTAATTCTCCAAATAAAATTATGCTACATGTATAGTATAGGTAGAATCATTGTATATACACGCATGTTTTTACATGTATTTGAAGCTTTTCAGACAATTTCTTTGAATAAACAAAGAGAAGAAATTGATAGCTTAAAATTTTTAAACCAAACAATTTTATTTTAAAGTTAGACAAAGAAAATACTCATATGTTCAATCCTCTTCGACTTTGATCCTCAGGCACGTAGCATCGTTTTTGAAAGGGGGGGGGGGGCTGACTCAACCCAAAAAATCTTGACAAGCAAAAAAAAGGGAAAAGGTTACTTTCCAAAATCCTAAAAATTCTAATTCGTGGGGGGGGGGGGGGGGGGGGGGACTTTTCACTTCAATTTCATTGCTTATTTCCTTATTTTCAATTCAATTTTGACATAGTCACAGAAAAGTGGTGGGAAGGGGTGGGCAACTCCATGTTAATTCAATTTTTTATATGTAAATTAAAGAAAATTCTTTGCTGCGCAAAAAAAGGGGGAGGGGACAGGCCCCCACCCATGCCCCCCATGTCCCCCCCACCCCCCCCCCCCCCCCCCCCACACTGATGCTACGTGCTTGATCCTATATATAGCACTGTCAACTATCAGCGAATGCGTACATCATTGGTATTCTAAAAATAAGCAAACAAAAGGGTTTTTGAAAAAACATAATACCATAAAAACTTCAATGCAGTCACTTTGGATGAAAAATTAAATTTTCAAAAATGTTATTCAGTTAATATGAACAAAAGCTCCAGGCGGATTCGAACTCATGATCTGCGGTCCAGAAGCCCAATATTTTAACCACTGAGTTACGACGATATACAACCCAATTAAACGATATAAACAGTTTAACAAAACATTTAAATCGCCATCTTATGACAAAGTGTCTTAAAAAGTATAAGTGTAGATGTAGTGAGGTACCTTAAGGGGTATGGCTTATATCAGTAAACAATTTTGCATACACTACTGATTTCAAAATCTACTGATATTCCCGAAAATAGACTGACATTGTCCGACATCTTCTGTATATTCACAGTGGATACTACAATAAATCCACTGTACACCCTCTGTACAGAGCTACTTTACTCCACTGTATCCCACTGTATCCCACGGTACCCCACCGTACAGAGTCACTGCATTCCACTGTACTCCACAAGACAGCACTGTACCTACCCACTGACCAGCACTGTACCTCACTGTACACCACTGTACGAGGCACTGGCCAGCACTGCATCCCACTGTACAGGATACTGACAAACACTGTACGGCACTGTACGGGCTACTGACCAGCACTGTACACCACTGTACATAGTACTGACAAACACTGTACGGCACTGTAACCCACTGTACCTATGTTCTATAAGTTATTAAGTTTAATATACAATGAATTGAATATTTACTTCGAGTTCATTTAACACTCATTTTTGAGACAGAAATCGGGATTTGTTTTGATTCTTTCCTATTGCTTACAAATCTATTTCATTAAAGGACATATCGCATGTTTTTCAATTTTCGGAATTTTTTTAAATAAAATTATTCTATACTCATTAAAAATGAAGTTTATTATCGTTTTCATAAAATAATCTGGCAAATTCGTGAGTTTGAAAGCGATGAAATTCAAATGTCGCGATATGCATATTTTCTCTCTCGATCTACCCGCCATGATGTGTGACGTCATATGCGACCTCGAGCGAGAAGGTGCTGTTAGCCATCTTTGTAATATTGGATTAAATTTAAACGACAATTAAATTTTGGGTAGAATCCACCCTTATTTAAAAAATTTATCAAATTTGTTCATGATACCCTTAAATACATTTAAACAAACACATTCATTCCGTTTTTCCATGTATTTTATTTGTTAAAGTCATTAAAAAGCAGTCAATTCATCTTGAGTCTCACTGTGAGCCCACTCTCATTACAGAATTTGCCGAGGGAGAGAGCCTGATACTCAGACGAGCACAGCATAAATATAAATCAAGATCCAGGACTCAAGTTTCATACACAATTAGACGTATGTATAAGGTTCATGAAAAACACAAATTTGCCTAATTCTGAGGTGAGTAAAATTATGAGTATAGAGACCATATTTTTTAAATGTTTTGTAGCTTAAAAATTGAAAAAGGTTAATTATTTCATAATGAAAAGAGCAGATATAACAGTTTAAAACACTAGAAGTAAAATTAATACTGTAAATGTAAATTTGAGGGTGGGAGTGGCTGTCATTTTCAAAATAAGGGGGGGGGGTACTGAATGAGTGTAAAGGGTAATATAAGGGTGACCAGGCAAGAATAAAAGCAAAAAAATGTGGGGTTTTATGGTAAATTGGATAAAATAATTGTTGATCACCTGTGTTACACTCCACTATCACAGTTTTTTGCTTGTATATTTATTTTAATTGTACAAGATTTCTGAGATAAATCTTGACTGACCAGCTGTTCAATATATAATCTGGACCAAACTTAGGTATAACTCAGACTTTTTTTCTGATATTCTGTTAATTTTGTGTGCTCCATATTACCATTGACTTCTCAGAAGTGTCTATAGTCTTTTTAAATAGATTAAATGATGCTAGCCAATGCCAATTTAATTCGTCTGAGTTATTTTTCAGCAGACCATTTATTGTACATGGATTGCGCAGCTTGATCGAAAGAGTGATTCGGATCAAATACTGCCTCCCATACTTTTCAGCCATCCTTGCAGAGGAGTTCCGCAGTCTTCTTTCAAGCATGAAGTGGTCTCGTGCAATGAGGTTGATGTAAAAGAAGGTTTGCGTCACACACCCTGAGACTACATCCACTGTCAACAGTGTCAGCATCTGGTAGGTTGCCATGTTTCATTTTTTTTTATCCCCAGTTCAATGATTTGGAGTTTTTTGGCTAGAAGGAATACAGTTTAGAGTTTGGGAATGTCTAATCTGGAATGTAGAATGAGTGCCCCCCCCCCCCCCAGGGTTGGGAAAGGGAATGTTTAATTTACATGATCATTTTACACATGAAACAGAATGGGGACTGCTTTCTAGTCTTGGGGTGACACCTTGGACTCATGTCAACTGAATTTGGTATATACTTTATTTGCATGATAATATTTTATGAGTTTTGTGGGGACTTTTTGTGAAGTTTTAATAGTTCAAATGCTTGAAATTGTCAACAGTGTAGAGAACAAGACAGCAGTTTTTAGAGTTACTTCCCTTTGACTTACTGGTCAGTGTTGCAGAATTTCAACATAATGCAATTTCTTTTATTTAGACTAGATGCATCTAATTTTTAAATTTTTCCCTTGAATGTTATTCTGACTGCATAAATCACATGTTGTAATACATGTAATTACATGTAATGTCATGTAATTGTGCTTTTTATGTACCCAACCCCTGAATAATCATTTAAATTTGTATTTATATGTGTAATAATGATATATATGTATATTTGTAAGGCATGTATGATAAAACTTGATGTATAAACATTGGTTTGTGCAATGAATAACTTGTAACACTGATTTTCTCTCATTCGTGCACTTAGGAGGATTTTCATTTTTTGCCTCCTCGGTCTTGGGAGATGGTGGCACCAGGGCGGCGGAGTCATTTTGTCCCTTTATAACGCTGACAGAGAGTCCGTATCCATCTGATCCATCATGACAGATAATTTTCTTCATGATGCAAGTAAAATTATTAGTATACAAGTCTCTGTCTCTTTACTGTGAGGCATATTTGTGGTATCAAACCAGAACAATTACCCTTCTAGATTTTTTAATATTGTGAAAAAATTCTCTTTTTCTAGGTGTAAATTCCAAAAGTTTTACAATTTATCAGTTCTGTTTATTACTACAATGACTGAGCTGTAATATAATGTCAAAAATATGTACCTCTTCTTTTTCAAAATTACTGTAATATAAAATGACAGGGGGCACCTGCTAGTTCTCTAAGCTGTGATCACCTGTGTTGCACTCCACTATTACAGTTTTTGCTTGTATATTTATTTTAATTGTACAAGATTTTTTAGATAAATCTTGACTGACCAGCTGTTCAATATATAATCTGGACCAAACTAACTTAGGTATAACTCAGACTTTTTTTCTGATATTCTGTTATTTTTGTGTGCTCCATATTACCATTGACTTCTCAGAAGTGTCTATAGTCTTTTTAAATAGATTAAATGATGCTAGCCAATGCCAATTTAATTCGCCTGAGTTATTTTTCAGCAGACCATTTATTGTACATGGATTGCGCAGCTTGATCGAAAGAGTGATTCTGATCAAATACTGCCTCCCATACTTTTCAGCCATCCTTGCAGAGGAGTTCCGCAGTCTTCTTTCAAGCATGAAGTGGTCTCGTGCAATGAGGTTGATGTGAAAGAAGGTTTGCGTCACACACCCTGAGACTACATCCACTGTCAACAGTGTCAGCATCTGGTAGGTTGCCATGTTTCATTTTTTTTTACCCCCAGTTCAATGATTTGGAGTTTTTGGGCTAGAAGGAATACAGTTTAGAGTTTGGGAATGTCTAATCTGGAATGTAGAATGAGTGCCCCCCCCCCCCAGGGTTGGGAAAGGGAATGTTTAATTTACATGATCATTATACACATGAAACAGAATAGGGACCGCTTTCTAGTCTTGGGGTGACACCTGGGACTCATGTCAACTGAATATGGTGTATACTTTATTTGCATGATAATATTTCATTAGTTTTGTGGGGACTTTTTGGGGAAGTTTTAATGGTTCAAATGCTTGAAAATGTCAACAGTGTAGAGAACAGGACAGCAGTTTTTAGAGTTACTTCCCTTTGACTTACTGGTCAGTGTTGCAGATTTAGACTAGCTGCATCTAATTTTTAGCTCACCGAGACGAAGTCAAGGAGAGCTTATGCTTTACCCTCGGCGTCGGCGGTGGCGTCGGCGTCGGCGTCCGGACCTGGTTAAAGTTTTTGTTGCAGGTCCTGTATCTAAGCTATTACTTGTCTTATCTTCACCAAACTTGCATGGGTGATGCATCTGGACCTACTTATGGACTTGAAAGACTTGGATGCTGAATCTGGGTCCTAAATTTCAGATGCTGGAGGAGGTTAAGGTTGTTGGACCAGGTTAAAGTTTTTGTTGCAGGTGCCCTTTGATAGCAATATCTTAGTTACTGCTGGTCCGTACATCACCAAACTTGCATGGATGGTGTGCCTTATGATACTGATGCAGCAGACAGGCTTGAGTGCTGAATCTGAGCTATAGGTTTCGGATGCTGGAGGAGGTTAAGGTTTTTGGAGCAGGTTAAAGTTTTCGTGTGGGTGCCCATTGATAGCAATATCTAAGTTACTACTGGTCCTAACTTCACCAAAATTGTATGGATGATGCGTCTTATGATACTGATGCACCTGACAAGCTTGAATGCTGAATCTGAGCAATAGGTTTCAGATGCTGGAAGAGGTTAAGGTTTTTAGAGCTGGTTAAAGTTTTTGTTGCAGGTGCCCTCTGATGATTATATCTTAGTTACTACTGGTCCTTACTTCACCAAACTTGTATGGATGGTGCGTCTTATGATACTGATGCACCTGACAAGCTTGAATGCTGAATCTGAGCAATAGGTTTCGGATGCTGGAGGAGGTTAAGGTTTTAAGAGCTGGTTAAATAAAGTTTTTGAAACAGGTGCCCTCTGATGATGATATCGTAGTTATTACTTGTCCTTACTTCACCAGACTTCCATGGATGGTGTGTCTTATGATACTGATGCACCTGACAGGCTTGAATGCTGAGTCTGGTTTCGGATGCTGGATAAAGTTAAGTTTTTAGGAACAGGTCACATGTTTAATAGATGATAGTACTATATCAAACTTGCATAGTTGATTTAACTGTAATATGAATGAATCGCAGAGGTAGCTTCAGATGCAGAGCTTGATCTCCATTATCAAGGATGCTAAAAATAAATCTTAGTTATTACAGGTCCTAACTTCACCAAACTTGAATGGATGGTGTGTCTTATGATACAGATGCACCTGACAGGCATGGATGCTGAATCTGAGCCATAGGTTGCGGATGCTGGAGGAAGTTAAGGTTTTAATTGCTAGTGCCCTCTGATGATGATATCTTAGTTATTACTGGTCCAAACTTCACCAAACTTGCATGGATGATGCGTGTTATGATACCAATGCACCTGATGGGCTTGAATGCTGAATCTGAGCCATAGGTTTCGGATGCTGGATGAGGTTTAGTTTTTTGGAACATGTCACATGTTTTATGGATGATAGCTTGCATAGTTGATTTAACTTTATTATAAATTAAATGCAGAGGTTGCTTTATATGCAGAGCCTGATCTCCATTATCAAGGATGCTAAAGAAATCTCCTACCTCACTCAAACCAGCTCGATAGATAGATGTGTTTGTTGATAAATGATATAACATGATTCCTATGATATAGTATTGTATGATATGAAACAATATTGTTTGATATGATACAATATGATATCATATGTTATATTATAAAAAGTTATACAATACGATATGATATTGTATCAATTTTTTGGATATTTTATGATATGATATTGTATCATGATACTGTTATGTATAGTATTGTATATTATGATACAATATTGTATAAAATTATATTGTATTTTTAATTTATTATTTTATCACATGATACAATTACATAAGATATTGCAAAATATTATATTGTATCCTATGATACAATATTGTATATTCTATAATATTGTATCATACAATATTGTATAATATGATATTGGTTTCAGTAATATAGAATTATATCACATGAAATTGTATTATATGATATTGTAATATTATATAATATTGTATCATACGATTTTGTATGATATGATATTGGTTTATATGATATCTTATCTTATCACATGAAATTGTATTATATGATATTGTTACATATATTATTGTGTCATATGATACAATATGTATAATATCATAATGTATTTTATAATATTTTGCTTTATCACATAATATTGTATCATTTGATAAGATACAATGTTGGAATCAAATTATATTGTATTATATGATATATTGTTTTGCCTCGGACTAGAATGTCGCGACGTCATTGGATGAAACGCGTCACTTGGGTGCCTTACAAATTTCTTTAAAAGGCAAGCGTCAAAATTTATAGCGCAACATGGCGGACGTAACGTTATATGAACTGATTTTCTACAAAAACGTTTGTTTACATATCAAACTTTAGGTCCTCGACAAAACAAAACACTTATAAGGTTTGTTACTGACTGTTTAAAGAAATTTATGGGGTCGGCCTTCTATGGACTTTAACGACCCCACAAATTTCTTTAAACAGTCAGTAACAAACCTAATAAGTAATTATATCATATCATGTATCAAATATGTTTCAGTGTCATTCAATACAATATCATACTATATTATACAATATAATATGTTTCAATGTTATGATGTATTTTGTAATATGATATTGTAATATAATACTATATTGTATTATATTTTATGATATTGTATTATGTGATCAAATACAATAAGGTATAACACAATACAATGTCATATCATACATTACAATATCATATCTCATTATTGTTTATTACGGTATTTTATTGTTTTATATGATATATATTATAAATATGACATGATACAATATTTAATTTTATATCATTGTATTGATTAACATATGAACATATGATTATCATAAAAAAAATTTATCAGATGATATACGATATTTTGTCAAAACAGAATCCATGAATATCCAAGATCACAAAGTATGATTTTCATATAAAATGATAAAGGTGGTCTTATGAAGGTGATGTCTCATAATGGTGATGCTCCGTCTCGGTGAGCTTAGTAATCTATGATTACCTATGTTTAAATGTTTCCCTTGAATGTTATTCTGACTGCATAGATCACATGTGGTAATACATGTAATTACATGTAATGTCATGTAATTGTGCTTTTAATGTACCCCATCCCTGAATAATCATTTAATTTTGTATTTATGTGTGTAATAATGATATATATGTATATTTGTAAGGCATGTATGATAAAACTTGATGTATAAACATTGGTTTGTGCAATGAATAACTTGTAACACTGATTTTCTCTCATTCTTGCACTTAGGAGGATTTTCATTTTTTTGCCTCCTCGGTCTTGGGAGATGGTGGTACCAGGGCGGCGGAGTCATTTTGTCCCTTTATAACGCTGACAGAGAGTCAGTATCCATCTGATCCATCATGACAGATATTTTTCTTCATGATGCAGGTAGAATTATTAGTATACTAGTCTCTGTCTCTTTACTGTGAGGCATATTTGTGGTATCAAACCAGAACAATTACCCTTCTAGATTTTTTGACATTGTCAAAAAATTCTCTTTTTCTAGGTGTAAATTCCAAAAATTTTACAATTTATCAGTTCTGTTTATTACTACAATGACTGAGCTGTAATATAATGTCAAAAATATGTACCTCTCCTTTTTCAAAATTACTGTAATACAAAATGACAGGGGGCACCTGCTAGTTCTCTAAGCTGCATAAGACTGGGGGGTGGTAATATTGTTTGCACCTGCTAAATCAACAGGAAAGGCCAGATTAGGATTATTTGGCTTATCAGAGTCAATAATGATCAAATTTTTATGATGTAAATATTTTCTACTTATAAGTAAATATTTAGCCTGTTTAATTTGCATAATTCACCCGGGTTTTTTTTATCTAATTTAAGAGGTTTTCTCAAATTCTGGGTAGAATCCACCCTTATTTAAAAAATTTATCAAATTTTTTCATGATACCCTTTAATACATTTAAACAAACACATTCATTCCGTTTTTCCATGTTTTTTATTTGTTAAAGTCATTAAAAAGCAGTCAATTCATCTTGAGTCTCACTGTGAGCCCACTCTCATTACAGAATTTGCCGAGGGAGAGAGCCTGATACTCAGACGAGCACAGCATAAATATAAATCAAGATCCAGGACTCAAGTTTCATACACAATTAGAGGTATGTATAAGGTTCATGAAAAACACAAATTTGCCTAATTGTGAGGTAGGAAAATTATGAGTATAGGAATGAGAGTACCAATGCACCGGATGTTGACATCAGAGAAGTGTTAATACAAGATTGAGCTGCGCAGAAAAAGGTATGGCTAAGGTGATTGGCTGAATTAATTGCTGAAATAATGATTATTTCAAAGTAAATTTATCACTGTTTAGAATGAATGATGGATTGAAGAAGTACTGCAAAAAGTAAAGAAATAAGAGGGGTTGAAATAGGGGGTGGGTGTCAATTTTGGGACTTGGATTTATTTGCTGCGGATCGCTGTAAGTTGTAAACAAGCTCAATTTTCACTTATAAACGCCATGGGACCCTATGTATTTCTATTGATTTTGTGTTAGTGCTTGGAATGAACTTTCAAATGTGACCAAGGATATGTCTGTAAGTATAATAGCAAACTAGCCAGGTGGGTTTAGGTTAACATTGAGCCCTATGGGAAATAAATTGGTACTCTTTTCCCTATGATAGTACATTTCAGGCACGTTGCATCGGGAAGGGTGGGGCTTCCACTTTTTGGCGCAGCAAAGATTTTTCTTAGATTTACATAAAAAAAATTAAATTAACATGGAGTTCCCCCCCCCCCTACTGTTATCTGTAATGGGACAATGTAAATAATTGAATTGAAAATAAGGAAATAAACAGTGGAATAAAAGGTAAAAGGTAAATCCCCCCCCCGAATTAGGATTTTCCGGATTTTGGAAAGGTCACTTTTTTTGGCTTGTCAAGATTTTTGGGACGAGTCTGCCCCCCCCCCCCCCCTTCTTTCAATAACGATGCTACGTGCCTGCATTTCAACAAATATTCATTGACAGTGCCTCTCGGCTGGCAGAAAGCAGTCTTCTTGTATTATATATGTAGAGGGTCTAGGGTTTTTTTTTTAAATATGTAATTACGTGCAATGAATTATAAATTAGATTAGAAATATCTCATAAAAGGATAATTTAAAAAAAAAAATCCCGGGGGTCTATATACTTGGGGGTAGGGTTGGAAGTGGGTGGGTGTCGATCCTGTCCTCAAGCACCTGTGAAAGGTAAAAGCACGATAAAATCCCTTTACAGCTGTATGATATAGTGTAACAGTTATACATGTAATATCTCTCTCTCTCTCTCTCTCTCTCTCTCTCTCTCTCTCTCTCTCTCTCTCAGCCTCCATATGGACTGTGTTTACAGCTGGCCAGTCATTCACTCTGTTGTACAAACAGGGAAAAGTAAATATAAAATAAAGTTTGCAAATAAAAATAAAAGACCAAATGTCATTTAAATCTCTCTCTCTCTCTCTCTCTCATAAACAGATTAATGAAATCTACATGTAATCCAATCATAACATGAACATTAATAACTGTCTAAACATTGCAAGGCTTATATGTACTTTCAATAGTAATTTCGCATGATAAACTTCCATGTAAAATACATGTATCTATGCAATCTTCAATGAATGTTAAAATTTTATCAATAAAAAATGATGAATTTATTAATCATGTATGCAAGTTTTAATCTAACAGGAAAATAATTTCGTAAGACAAATGTGCATCTTAAATGTGAAACTTTAAATTGAAGACTATTGTGCCGTCAAAAAAAAGTGATTTAGGTCAAATTCTAGAACAAGAATTATATCATTAAAATTGAGTCAAATTCTTACAAAAATATTTTTTACCGTTCCGAGGGCGGTAAAATTGTTGGTCCCAATGAGCGTAGATTGAAGAGCTCGCCTTCCTCTTAGATGATGATACCTCATCTTTGGTGATGCCCAGAGCGCGGCCAATCTTAGTGGCCACGTACTCACAGGCTATATATAAGAAAGTGATAATTATGTAAAATACAATGTACAAATGTATAAGCTTTGATATAGATTTGGTAAAATACACATTGTGTACATACTGGACTTTACCTAACAGTAAGTGATTGTCACAGAGAGAGAGAGAGAGAGAGAGAGAGAGAGAGAGAGAGAGAGAGAGAGAGAGAGAGCTTTTTATGTCAATTATAATATTTAGAATAAAGTTTTATCAGGGAACTTAATTATTTCGCTTTAACTAGGATTCTGTAATCGGTCATTCATAATTATTTAAGGACTCCACGTGCTACGCCTGTCAATCAATTTAAGTATAACAGATCATGCCATGCGGCACGTGCTACTAAGCTCCTCCTACGCTCAAATTTTTGAATGAAAAACGTTTACATTTTATGGTTTCTTTCATTTTATTTATTCTCATATTGTATAAAACAACATAGAGAAAATATACAATACATACATTATTATGCAAAAAGCAAGAGTGTATACTGTACACATCAACCTGGAGAGCTGACTCTTAAATCCAGATTTATTAAAGTGTTCCTATTCGAAAACTTTCAACAATCATTTCCGTTCGAATAAGTGATTTTGATTCATGTACTGGAGATCTAGATCAGTGTCCCTTTTCCTCGCTGTCGTATTTTCTGTTACATATAATTATATTTTTAGTATATATTTATCACTTTTCACATTGTTAATAACATGGTATTTTCCGTGCCCTGTTTATTATTTGAGTTAATAGGTAAATGACATGTATCATGCTAAGGGGAAATAAATATTACGAAAGTTCAATAAAAACTGTCAATTCACACATCCGGTCCATCGGACATATAGAAGACTGTCGCTATATATACACTGAATATTTCAGTCAAATACCAGTAAGTGCTACATGTTCATATATCACTCAGTTGTTGTTGTTTTGAAAATAGGTTAGCCAACATTTAAAACGTCTGCTTTACCACATGCATACAGTGAAGAGCGACACTTGTAAAACAAAATGAAAAATATCGCCATTAGAAGTATTGATTTATTGTGTATATCCATTGGTGTATATCTTAAGAAATACATGTATGTCAGATGTACATGTATGGTTTAACAAAATAAAACAAAACCAATAGACATATTTTCACTATAAACGACGTTATTTCAGGGAAGAGAAGCAATGACGGGTCAGGTGTGACCTGTGTATGCAAACAAGTGCAGAACATAAAATCGATATTTGAATGAATAGAAATCCGTGTCGAATAATTTCATTAATACAATATATTTCAAGATTAAATGCGTGCATTTTCAAACTGTCTTACACCAGCGGAATTTGATCGGCCACAATACGCAATCAAGAATTATCGTATGTATTAGTAAAGAAATAAAAAGACCTGTCAAAATAACAACTTACCAAAAATCAAGACAACGAAGAAGCTAAAGTAACGCGCGTTACTCAATTTGTATGTACACAGGGCTGCACTTACGAGACTATCTTTCAAAAAATAATGATTCAATGCTAAATTATATAATTGAATTAAAATATATATATACATGTATAACATTATGCATTAACATAACCAATATAACTATTTATCGGTTTACTTCTCATTGCCCTCTTTAAAGAGCTTGTGTGTTTTTTGATAGCCGGAATACACATGTTCTTCCATTCTCAACATAATATCTATACTACTATATTAGAATAATAGACTAAAATTTTTTGGCTTTAATATCGAGAAATCGGAAGAGTACTGTCTTTTGTTTATTTATTTTTAACATCACTTGTACTTGGAGATCACCAATTTGTTTTTGGTTTTTTTTCTGAATTAATTAGGCTTTGCTAATTAATAATCAAAGAAAATTCCTTTACAAAATCCGGGAATCGTATGAATTTTTCGGATTTTACAATCTTGGGCATGCGCATTACATTCACGCTACGCGGGTATGACAAGGCAACTCTCAGCGATCAAATTCCTCTGATCGATATGACGTCACAATAAGCAGCATGATGTCATATTTTACTCAGAAACATGTCTATGGATATGACAAAAATGGGGATAGTTTATCTGCTGAATAGATGGAACATGTGAAATACAATTGTACAAGCAATAGTCGTCCCAGGGAACTTGATGTGACCTCTGTATAATGGGTGCGCCACATCACCCGCAGAGGCGGATCCAGCAATTTGGAAAAGGGGGGGTTCCATTTGATGAAAACCAAAATATGCAATATTCATCATTTGTCAATAAACAAGGACTTTTTGAACGTTTTCCGTGCGTATATAACTGTATTTCATAAACGTTTATCTCATCACTATCTATTTCACATCTATTTCAACAGCAGAGTGCACTGCATTATTGAGCGTTTTGCCGTTTTGGTTTATAATAGGTAGGGAAGATTTGCATACTATCTAGCCACAAGAAACCCAAGTCTCCAGCAATGAGAAAGCGCGTCTATGCTTGACTGAAAAGAAACACTAAGGAGCAAAAAATAACTCAGACTATTTTAAAAATGGATATTTTGGTAATTTTTTTTATGTCTTTGATGTTTTCAAATTCTGAACTATTTATCGATTTTGAGTTCTATCGATTGCCGTCTTAAATAAAGGTCTAAATGATAGGATATGACACAAAAAATGGGGATAATTTATGTGCTGAATAGATGGTACGTGTGTAATACAATGGTAAAAGCAATCGTCGTCCCAGGG
This sequence comes from Magallana gigas, assembly GCF_902806645.1. Lineage (NCBI taxonomy): Eukaryota > Metazoa > Mollusca > Bivalvia > Ostreida > Ostreidae > Magallana > Magallana gigas. The sequence continues at coordinate 19,508,805 of NC_047566.1, forward strand.
AACTTGATGTGACCTCTGTAATGACCGAGTGCGCTACATCATTCGGCACTAGAATTTAGAAAAGTTGGGCATTTTCATAATGGTTTACATATAAACCCTTTATACGGTATTTTTGTAACAGAATTTCCGACTTTGGAAACAAAACAAAAAAGGCTTTCTTTTATGTTTCATTTGGGTATGAAGGTAGCTAGCATTCCAGAAAAATAGCATAACCCGCGTAAGCGGGTCATGTAATTTTCTTTGTATTTTTCCTTTGAAACGAAGTAAAACTCATCTATTATAATTACTTAAGTTAATTAACTAAACAATAAATTTGAAAGCGGCTTTTTAATGTAAAACGAATGCGTGTACTCATACTTGAACGTCGTTTTACTCGATGGCTTGTCAGTTCAAAACTGTATGAACTATTATAATTTTTTTTTAAAGAAATAGAGTAGAAAATACTGTAGATGTTATTATAAATCTGTCTTTTTAGCGAAACTGCTGAATATTATGTATTTTTTCTTTAATTTTCCACATGTTTACTCAGTGTAGTAAACACCGGATGCTGAAGGGGAGTACAATGTACTTTATTTCGATAAAAAATCGATAGGGTTTTTCACATAAGAACGAAATGATGGGACGCAGTACGAAATTCTTTAAATAAGCAATTTTAAAAACATTTATTTGAGATAATTACAGTAATTCTATTATAAATGGGAAACTTGTCTTTAAATAGGCACTAAACGTTTTCAGAAAAATTCATATGTCCCAGAAAAAGGGGGGGTTCCAACCCCCGGAACCCCCCCTCTGGATCCGCCAATGACCCGGCACTAGTACTAGTACAGATGCGATCTTATTCAGGAAAGTTTTGAAAAGTTATGCATTTCCATAATGCTTTATATATAAACCCCTTACACTGTATTTTGTAACATAAATTCCGATTCTTGGAAACAAAACAAAAAAGGGCTTTCTTTTGTGTTTCATGTGGGTTTGAAGGTACGGTTATAGCTAGCATTCCAGAAAAATAGCTTAACTTGCATAAAATTAACTATAATCGATTTTTTAAAAGAAATAGAGTAGACAATATATTGTAGATGTTATTATAAATCTGTGATTTTAGCGACACTGTTTAGTTAATTTTTTTTTTAATTTTCAACATGTTTACTCAAAGATGTGAGCACCCGATGCTGATGAGGAGTACCCTTTTCGATAAAAAAAATCGTTAGGGTTTTTCATATAAGAAATAATGTACATGTAAATTACGGTGCGTTGTAAACACTTCTTTAAATGAGCAATTTTAAAAGCATTTATTTGAAATAATTACAGTATTTATACTATAAATGGGGACAATTGCCTTTAAAGAGGCATTACAAGCTTTCAAAAAAATTATATGTCTCAGAGAAAGGGGGGGGGGCTTCCGACCCCCGGAACCCCCCCCCCCCCTGGATCCGCCAATGTACGTGTAAATTTTCATTTGAAAATTTGATATGTCTATTTCGTAAATGCCCCACACAATATGGAACGTCAACCCGTGCACGCACGGATCAAAGTCTAGTAGTTTTAATAATAAAGTTTTGTTCACCTGTATATAGCATTGTGAAGTAGACATTTAAATCCCAACTAATTCGCGATCGTGTCGGTGATTCCTGCAATCTTAAAATCTTGTGCGCCCTTAATGTTGATTTGTTCATGAAGAATGAAATTCATTCTGTTATTATATTGCACTATTGCACTGTAGTCTAGTATTTCTTTTATTTTCTTAAAACTTGCACGACAAATACACTTCGTTTACACATAGCTTATTCTGATATTATTACACCCATTTAGCATGCAACGGCACCGGGATAACTTCAAGCATTGATTGTTTTTTTTAATGTTAGAGGTCAGGAGGTCAGGAGATTTAAACTTACAACCAGGAAGTAAATTACACAAGTCTCGTATTCTCTCATTCCAATCTCGTGATCAGGGCGTCATCCACCCGATTATGGCTGAAATAACTTAAAGGTCACATTGATATACACGGTAAGTTAGAATAAGTGTAATTGTCCATATTTCATGATGTAAAGAAGTCGTATGTTTACAGTCGCTTGCGTAGGTATATTTTTTTCAAGATTATCAATTCGATCAACAATGGACAATTTTATATGTATAGATTGTTATTACTGAAGCGAAAGTAGTAGCCAATTTCAAACATAGGAACATGTACATTCACCTAGTTTGTTGTTGTTGTTTTTTGGTATTTTTGTTTTGCAAAAATTGTTAACTTAAATCAATTGGATCATTTATATTGCCTAGGTAGCTCAGTGGTAGTTAGCTGCAGTCTGTAGCGCCCGAGCCGGTCTGAAAGAAATTCGGACGGACGACCTGAGAGCTACAGTGCCTCCCATAGTAAAAATCTGCAATTTACAGCGCACAAAAGTGTTCGCTAGTTTTGGACTGATTAACTTTATTTTCACACAAATTTTGTGGAAAAAATTAAATTCTTCTGTCAATTTACAACTGATATCAGTACTTTACTTGCCTCAAACTTTCTCTGATACACGCTAACCGACCTCGGAAATTGAAGTATGCTAAAATCACGTCGAGATCGAGAGTTGCCATTTTTACATGTGAACAAACTGCATCACTTCATTTACGGGGCTGGTGATTGTGTTAAAAAAAAAATCAGGGATAAGTAAAGTGTTTATATCCACAGGTGCTTGAGGACAGGATCGCCCCCCCCCCCCCCCCTCCAAGATAATAGACCCCCGGGACTTTATTATTCTTATTACATTATCCTTTTACGACATATCTCTAATCTAATTTATACATTCATTGCCCAAAATTACTTAAAACAAATATTTTTTTTAAAAATCAGACCCTCTGTACATATAATACAAGAAGGTTGCTAACTTCGTCTGCCAGCCGAGAGGCACTGCTGATGAATATTCGTTGAAATGTACTATGAAACTACATCTACCGGTAAAAACGGTGACCTTATGTCGTAGTCCGATAATTTCCTTCACTGAATATATGCATGCCATGCCTGTGTAAATACATTTATTAGGTAAATAGGACAATTTTCACCGACAAGTTGCAAGTTTTGAACCGATCCATCTAGAACCAACGGAAGTGAGGTTTTATCGCAAGGAAGACAACTCCGAGAGATTTATGAAATTGCATGGCAAACTCGAAAAAAGTACAAATTATAAGAAGTATGAATTTTAATCAAGCCGTGAAAACTTTTTTATCCTCTTGGGAACTGGAAAATCTAAAAGAAGGCACTAATACTGAGTGTATTACAATGGAAGACATAAAAGAGAAAATAAAAAAAATATGTTACGTCTTATCTTCCTTGCGATAAACCTTTACCTCCGTTGGACGAAGTTAGCAACCTTCTTGTATTATATGTACAGAGGGTCTGATTTTTTTCAAAAATGTTTGTTTTATGTAATTTTGGGCAATGGATGATTACATTAGATTAGAAATAAGTCATAAAAGGATAATTTAATATAAAAGAAAAATAAAGTCCAGGGGATCTATATATTGGGGCGGGGGGAGGGGGTGGAAGGGGGGGGGGGGGTCAATGTCGATTCTATCCTCAAGCACCTGTGTTTATATCTGTAGTAAACTGTCTGAGAATTTTTTTGGAATCGAATATTTGTATAGAACGTGTTCGGAAATAAATAATCAGTCCAAAACTAGCGCAATTTTTTGTGCGCCATAAATTGCAGATTTTTTACTATGGGAGGCACTGTAGCTACCAGGTCGTCCATCCGAATTTTTTCAGACCGGATGCTACATACCTGCAGCTAAGTGGTAGTGCTCCTGATTAGAGTTAAAGGGGTCCCAGTTTCGACTCCCGGTCCAGCCATATGCTTTCAGTGTATTTATATGATGATTTTTCATTTTCTATTACAATATAAACCAAATGACCAGAGTCACAAACAAGCCGCCCAACCGACAAATACAACACAAGTCCAGGAGAACCTTCCTTGGATAAATTTCTGGATCTATAAGAATAATTGACTTCTTAATGATGACCTGTTATGTACAGTTTCATTTGAATTAATTTAACATTTCTCATTTCAGATGGCATTATCCGAGTCCCAAATACCACCCGACGCCCAGCATTATTTGGTGTGTGGCACTGAAGACTGTAAAAAGAACTGCCAGTTTTATTGCAATGACTGTCACCAACCAATGTGTGAACAATGCAGAGATGAACATCAGAAGAATAAGAAAACCATGAACCATGAATTGGTCCCTTATAAACAACGCAAACGGCAACTTCCTATGCAGAAATGCAAGATCCACCCCACAAAAGACATAGATCTTCTCTGCGAGGAATGCCAAATTCCTCTATGCTCAAAATGTGCAACCACTAAAGAACATCGCGGTCATGTGTTTACCGACCTAGAAATGGTCTTTACCGAAAAATGTTCATCTTGTAATGCAGAAATTACTAAAATTCGAAGCTATTTTGAGCCTACTTCTCAAGATTTGAAACAGGAAATTGCAAGAGATGTTACAGAAATAAAAAAGATCATGGAAGGTATAAGAAAATCCGTGAAGGCTGAAAGTGAGGCTTTGAAAAACCTGGTAGACACAGTCACATCAGATAAAATGGAACAAGTCGACAAAATAGAACAGTCATTATTAGAAACATTAAATGGTCAAAACCAAGAAATATATGACTACATCAACTATCTCACTGATTTAGTCAGAACATTTTATGGTTATCTATCTCCCTCAAACATAGAACAATTAACATTTGCCTTCAAATCTGAGAATTTGATCATAAGACCAATACCAGAGACATCCAAACCAGTCCCACCCATATTTACTGCTGGTCAATACAGCAAGGAAAATGTTGCCAAACTACTGGGTAGGATAACTGTTCCAAACATTAAACCAGAGAACAGAAAAATAAAATCCATGGAGACTGTCCCTATTCAGTTGAAACCTACAGGGAAACAGAGAAAACAAGAAATAGAGAAATCTGACGTGAAACAAACACTGTCTCTGTCTTCCTCTGTCACCAAGGTCAGGGAGTACACAGTACCAGGTGTTGATGATGTATATCATATATCACTGGGTAAATCAGGCAGACTCTGGGTCAGTGATGGTGATGGTAACCTTGTCCAAACAGATCTACAGGGGAATCGGCTACAGAAGATACAAACCAGTGGTCAAGATGAAGGCTATCACACATACACTCAGGACGGGGATCTGATCTATACAGACGAACACAACAAAGTCATCAATAGGATAACTCCGGATAGTACAATTACAGAATTCATAAAAACAGGAGTCTGGGGACCAATCAGTGTACACTGCTCCCACATCAACGGGGACATACTGGTGGGGATGTTAAAGAAAAAAAATCCCTCTAAAGTCACCCGATACAACAAGACAGGGACAGAAATACAGAACATACAGAGAGGCAACAAAGGACAGCCACTGTATAGTTACCCACAATTCATCACAGAAAACATCAATGGTGATGTCTGTGTATCAGATCATTACAGTGGTGTAGTGGTGGTGGATAAATCAGGACAACACAGGTTCTCCTACACAGGTCAAGGGTCATGGTTTAGACCCTATGGAATATGTACTGATGTACTCGGTCACATCCTGGTGTGTGATACTTACATTGACACAGTTCATCTTCTGGATCAGGACGGTCGGTTCTTGTCTCTTCTACTCACACAACAACAAGGGATAAAGTATTCCCGTAGTGTGTGTGTGGATGATGAGAACAATCTCTGGGTGGGACAACTTGACAACAACACAGTGAAAGTGTACAAGTATCTACAGTGAACATTGCATATCCATACAATATTTACATGTATATACTGTGTGTATGTTGTGAGACAATGTAACAACAACACTGTGATAGTGTACAATGACTGGTATCTACAGTGTACGTTGGAGTACATACCATTCATGTAAACATGTGTATGTTAATTTGTAAATATATAGAATAATTTCACTGCTGAAGAGTAATGACTATTAAATATACAGGTATTAACACTCTTCGTTTTTATTTAGTAGTTGTTCAATTCAGAATCTTTAAAACAGATCTACCAAATATTTAAATCGTGTGCCAATAAATATACCCCCTTCTTGCTGCTTGTTAAAATCATAATTATTGACAATTATGATTACCCAGAATTTTTTTTTTTAACCGATATTCTTCAGATAATGTTTGTTTGACACCTTCTCTTGGTGTAAATTTTAAAGGAAATTGTCGGAAATTGAAATTAAATATCATCTGAAGAATTTCGGAATTTTCTTGTATCACAAGTATTCTTACCTACAGTAGCTGAGAATGAAAGTATTATTATTTCACTATAAAAGTTACTGCATGAAGTTCCGAGCACTAGAGAACTTCAGCATTGAAAAGAGAGAGAGAGAGAGAGGAGTTGTAATATTCTTCTATGATAATTCAATATTATAAAAAAATCCCTAAATTTTTTTCTCGAAACGCCCCCTTAAGCTTGTTATTTGCGTGTGGCGGATTCTGTAATTTTTTCTGCAATAAGTTTTACCTCCATAGTTATAAACCGCATGAATCATCAAAGAAATTGCTTTACCGTTATTTACGGGAGGTCTTCTATTTAAATGTAACTTAAAAACAGCTATTGGGATAATTTTCGTTTTCTTTCATTTCTAACCATATGTAAGGAACTCAATGAACATATTTACACGGAAACTACATATGTCGTAACGCCACGAATGCCCCCGCAGGTGACCAAAATATCAAATGCCTTAAGTTTAGCATGTGTTTGATTGCAGAATAAGTTATAAATCCCGGACAATTACTCTTTTAAAAGTTCAAGAGGCAAAACACTGTTAAATCATCGGACTGGAACCAAGTTCAAACTTGACCTGTATTTTCTAATTAATTTACCTTCTATGAAATATAAACTTGAAATATGCATCCTGCACTTCAAAATTTAGAGAGCGTAAACTACGAATTTCCCATTTTTTCCTAAGTTCAAGAGGCATAACTCTGTCAAAACTCATCGGACAAAAAGTACATGTACATGTAAATTCGAACTTCTTGTAAATAATCTACATATGAAATATCAGCTTTCAGAGGCATAACTCTGTCATAATATCATCGGACCGGAACCAAATTCAGACTCAGCTTGTATAGTCATAAGATACACCCATATATCAAATCTGAGTAGATCAACGATTGTTGAGATTTTGATCAGAAAATGAATGCTGACGGAATGACTGAAGGATGGAAGGGCGGAATGACGGAACGGTGTAATACTATATGCCCCAGCCATTTAATAGCGGGGGCATACACAGGGACCTATCATCGTGATATTTCTTTTTACAAAAATAAAACGGAAACATGCACGTAGCATCGTTTTTGAAAGTGGGGGGTGGGGGCCAGAGTCATCCAAAAAATCTTGACAAGCAATGAAAAAAAAAAAAAGGTGGGAAAGTTATTTTCCAAAATTCTGAAAATCCTAATCCGGGGGGAGGGGGGGGGGGGGTAGTATACCTTTTAATTTCAATTTCACTGATTATTTCCTTATTTTCAAATCAATTTTATACATGGTCCCATAAAAGTTGGGTGCCAACTACATGTTAATTCAATATTTTGTATGTAAATTTAAGAAAAATCTTTGCTGTCCCCCACCACCCCCCCCCCCCACCCCCCGATGCTACGTGCCTGGTCCGAAATAACACACTCCATCATTTAAAGGATAAAATTGGTAATCTTATGACAATAAACAGAGAAAATGATTTGTTACTCGGGGTATGAACCCGGGTCGCCTCTACACAAGTCCAAAAAACTAACCATTATGGCATGGGAACCTTCCCTTCAGGATTATAAAGCCCTAAATCTAGTAAATGCGTAAATTGATTTTAAAATAAAATAAATAATCTGCATTCATTGAAGCGTCTCTATCAACCATAAAATATGACAGAAAAAAATTGAAAACAAAAAGTTGAAATTATATTTGCTTTCGGCAGCGACGATTCACGGACGAAGTATTGTACTTTAAACATCTAAAGAACGACTAAAGATATGAACTGGAGACTTTTCGGAGATGTTAGAGCTTGGCTGGCGTAAGGGGAATTTCTTGATCTAAAAAACAACAATAAAAATTAAATAAAATTCATACTGGAACGTTTTAGCCCTAAACCTTTCAGAGAGGTTCTTTTTCTAGAAATCCCTGCACATTTATGTAAAATTATAAAATAAAATCATACAGCCGTCCCCATGATAAATCAAGGGACAAATAAACATGTACTCACTTCTTAGTATATATACGTCCCTGATAAATCTACACTCCAAAAGTACATGTCTCTAACATAATTATCCAAGTTATTACTCGTTTTTACAATGGTGTATCCTTTGACATATTTTGTTGTTTACCTGTAATAAATAATCTCACCTGAATTTTAGGTGTCGGTCGGTATACATGATACAGAATAGGTAATACTCTCCGTAGTTCATAAAGGTCGACTAAGTTGTATAATTTTATGGAATTACGTTTGTTTTATACATAGTAATTTGTGTGTTCCTGTGTTTTTGCATAGAATTGGTCAAATAATTCTGATATCGGACAGGAGAGGATTTTAGGAAAATACTTGATTAATATTTAAAAGTCCGATCAAATTTATAACTTATATTCTTATTTTGAAATAATTTTTTTTTACAGATTATTATATCTATTTGTCGTGTACAACGTTTAAAAAAAAACAAATAAAATCAATGAAATTGTAAAAAAGAATGTTCTTTCTACACATACTTATCCATGTTATGAGGCAAACTTTATGTTTAGAATTTATGGTAATACTAAGATTTTTTCACTTCCGTTTGAACTTTCGTGCTAATACTAAATGTAATGATTCTATTTTGTTCTTGGACCGTGCAAATATACCGGATATAACCCTCATTGAACAGTTTGATAAATAGTTTCTACCGTTAAAAGAAAATGGCAACCTATGGAAAACAAACACATTTAACACAAAAACCCCTCAATCCGGAAAAAATCAAAAATACTTAGAAACCAACGCCTTGGCGATGATTTCTTTGAGAGCGATTTTCTGACACCGGTCAATGAAATACAGAATCCATTTGTTACTTTAACCTTTGGTTCCATCTCCAAAAGAATCAAAGACAGGGAAAAGCAGGGTCCCTTTATTTAGCGTGATTGTGTGAATGAAACAGATAAATGTGTGTCTTTACCGCAATCTGATGGCGATTAGAAACTCGTTACAAAGTCGAAGTGGCAATTTTCACGGACCAGCTTGAGCCACAGCGGGGGTTACTCGCAAGTCCCTTCGTAGATTTATGACCCCCCTCCGCATCATTCCCCCTCCCCTCAAATCAAGGGAAGTATCTTTATATCATGAGAGATGACCCGTTAGAAGATACACTTGTTGAATAGGACACGAATTAAACAGTAGTAACCGATCTCTATACATCAGTATAGAAAAATATAAGATGACAGAAAATACGGAAAAAGATGTAACTGCTTTTATCGTCGAAGATGTCCATTTACCTGTTGATTTAACATTAGCCGATAAAGACGAAAGCGAGAAAAAAGAAAAAGGAACCAAAAAGTTTGACAAACTCAAACTTTCAGAGGAAGAAATCGAGGAGAGGCGACGCTCAGCGAACTACATGGAACGCCGCCGCATGAAGAAAATGTCGACTGCCCTGGCGGATCTGCGAAAGTGCATCCCCCAACAATACCATTTGTATCATCGACGAATGTCTAAAATACGGACTCTTAGACTCGCCATTGCTTACATTAAAGCCCTAAAAGATATTCTGTTAAAAGACGATCAAAGACGCCAACTTGTCGCTATGTCATCACAGTCATCCTTTCCTCATGGCGGTATGCGACTTCCTCATGAACCGTTTTCTCCGATGAGCAGCAGCATGATCATCGCCGCTTATGCCGCTCACGGAGCTCAAGTTCCTAAGCGACAGCTTATGTTTTCCCCGGATCTCCGTTTCCAGGAAGTTCCCGAACCTCGTTTCCAGACGCCCAGAGTCCCTCGCCATTCTGCCTACCAAACACCCGTCAATAATCCTATTTATGGACAGTCATTTTTCCAGACCCCGGTGTTGAATAAAACTGCCCCGGAACACACAATATCTTCCCCGGAGGAGGAAGTAAAGCAAGTAAAGCAGGTCGTAATAGCCGGTTATACGGTATTACATAACAAGGAAGATGGAACCTCCTGTCCGATCGGAGCCTCTCGGAGTTCTTCCTGTAGATACGTCACGGAGGGATTTGATGGAGTATGTCCGCTACCAGAGGACGACGGGGCCAGGGATCAATTATGATCGGTATGTAATAGTTTGTGGGATTTTGTTCATGAATAAATATAACTACATGTATATACATTAAATGTAAGGTTATTTAACATTTAATTTTTTTTCAAAAATTAAATTCATAGTTAAGGCCGATGGGAAATATGTACTGTATTAAATTTTAAAGCTGCAATAAACATGTCCTAGTTACATGTACTTGCTTCTTGTACATTTAATTAAAGTTAAATTATCGATAGGCACTATATTCGCCCGCACGATTTGGAACGGATAACTTAATCTTCGAATAAATCTAGTGGTAAATGAAAAATAAAAACAATAGAACGCATAACTTAATCATCGAATTAATCTATGGGTAAATAGAAAAAAAACCAATAGAACGCATAACTTAATCTTCGAATTAATCTAGGGGTAAATGGGGAAAAAACGATAGAAAGTTTTAAAATTCTTAAAATGTTCCGAATTTTTTCCTTGGCAGTCTTAAACTCGTAAATGTGATTAAAATAGATTAAAACTTACATCAAAATTAAATTGTATTTTCATGAATTATTATATTATTGTAACAAATGATATTCTTAGAGCAGATTCAAGCCCCCTTCAATCAAAAAAAGATAAATAACATAATGTATCCGTCAGGTTAAAAATTGTGCATTCTCAGAAGGGATTAATTAAAAATAAATGCATCGGAATGGCTGTTTCAAACCTGTACATGTGCATGTATATTGTACAGTCAATGATAAAAAAAAAAGAAGATCAATTAAACTTTAAACCAAGTCTAACTTGTGCATTATGAATCGGAATCATTTTTGCTTCAATAATTCTGACCCGAATAATCTATTTCAAAAGTTTTTAAAAATAACTTATTACTTCCGTTTCTTAAAAATCAAACAAGAATAAATAATATAGTTGTGTAATCCGAAGTTGTATGGCGTGAGTTAAAAGGAAACGAATGAATAATGGAATATACTCTGTACATGCATGTAAGGTTAAGTCATCCTAATGTTAATGTTATCCTAAATTATCCTTATGTACATACAATTCTTATCCATAAATAATCAATCTTATAATATTGTTTAAACATTTTCTAAATAGTTTTATACAATGTTATAAATTTCTTAATAAATTGATTAATAAACTGATCATTATTCAAAACATTAACCCCCCCCCCCCCCCCCCGTTTCTCCAAATTTAATTCAAACGCGATCAATGTGATAAAAAGAAACTACTGCGATAAATAAGAGAATTTTGTTTGATATTAAGATATTTCCTACCAGTATTAATTGAATTAGTTCGCATTTCTCAAGGGGTATTTCCGTCGATTAGAATAACCTCTAATTGTTTCATAGGACGCGCGAGATCTCGCACAATACCGCGATATCATCAGAAAAACATGGCACCTAAGCGACTAACGACCGATGATTCGGTAACACGACAGGGTGCCAGCATCCGCTAGTAGAGTTTAGTGATGAATATCAAACGCTAATTAACACTCATTAACAATTAGCACAACATCAAATGAAGAAGGAATCAGCGTCGTGTCAGATCCTCGGCAAATTTATAGACTTTAGATTTTCCTGAAATTGAATAACCTCTGTAGCCCAATGACTGCATTGGAATTTTTTATGTGTTGTTAAACCTTTTTGTTTGTTTATTTTTAGAATACAGAAGAAGTACGCATGTGCAGATAGTGCTGACAGTGCTATATAGGATCAAAGTCGAAGAGGATTAAACATATTAATAATTTCTTTTTCTAACTTTAAAATAATTTTTTTTTATAAAAATGTCAAACCATCAATTGTCTTCTCTTTGTTTGTTCAAAGAAATTGTCTCAAAAGCTACATATACATGTAAAAGTATGCGTGCATATACATGTAGATACATGTACATATACTGTGATAGTCAAATAGAATTAATATATTGATATTTGAGCAATACTCATTTTTCGTGCGGCGATTTTGATCCGTCGCGTATGGAAATGTTAATGTTAAAAAATTGATAATTCGTGTAGAAATGTTGATGATAAACAATCTAAATTTTGGTAAAGGGCAATATGAAATGAATAGCATCATTTTATTAATTTATTGGTATAGCTAATACAGAATGTCAACTCAACATTGTTTTGGGATTCCGTTTGATTTATCAAGCTAAAAATTAGTAACTATATAAATGTAATGAGCAAGCAGTGTGCAAAATTGAAAATTGGCAAGAATGGACAGTAGTGATTTCAGGATCGAAAGAGCGGTATAAGGGATAATTATGTTTGCCGGGAGAAGGGGGGGGGGGTCCAAGGCCTTCTTCCAATTAATTTACTATGTGAATTTAATAAATTTCACATCCAAGGGGGGGGGGGGGGTCTCTGGATCGACCCTCCCTTCCGGATACACCCACGCATGTGCAAGCAATCTTCAAAATGTACTATCAAGACATGCCCGAATCCAGAAAATTTTTCAGGGGGGGGGGGGGGGGGGTCCGAACGATAATTGTGTTTGCCAGGGGGGTCCGAGACATATAAATAATTTGCGATAGTTTTACTATGTCAATTTATATAATATAGTTTCGTATTCCAGGGGGACCCCCCCCCCAACCTTTAAGTCCGCGCATACAAAATCACTAAGACAAGGCATCGCTTTATTCATTATCAGCAAGTGTATAAGTTTATAAAATACATTTATCAAAAAAGCATGCTGATATGCATAAGCAATATATAGACTTGTATAATTAAGCAGATAAAAAATCTCTGACATTGCTATATATCCATCTTCATAATTAGTTCGAATTATGGCATTGACAAATCGTAGGTGATGTTTATATTTGCACGTATTTCTGTAAGGGGGGGGGGGGGCATACATATTTTTTTATTCAGTTTTAACAATTAAAATAAACTTGTGACCACAAAATGCATATATTCCTATTGTAAATACTAAAATGACAGTGTCAATCGGACACTTAATTTCTAGATGTCTGAAATTATCAGGGGAGGGGGGGGGGGGACAACCTCTCACCCACCCACACCCACTTAATCCATGCATGACCATAACGCACATGCATTAATAAAATCAGTCATTCAAATACAATTTGCGCTTTAAGTGTATCTAACTTCATGCAGTCTGTTTAAAAAAACAGTCAAAAGCTGCATTAGTTTTTATTTTAATGACGCAGGCACGTAGCATCGTTTTTGAAAGTGGCGGGGGGGGCGGGGGGGGGGGGGGACAGACTCGTTCAAAAAATCGTGACTAGCAAAAAACAAAACAAAAAAACAAAGCAAAAGGAAAAAGGTTTCTCTTAAAAAACCTGAAAATTTTAATCGGGGGGCGCAAAAAGGTGGGAAGGGACCCCCCCCCCCACCCCCCCCCCCCCCCCACCCCCGATGCTACGTGCCTGTAACATCATAATCGAAACATAAGATCCCATATAATTTTTTTTCGTCTAATTTTCTGAAAACCAAATAAACAACGTGGATTACATGTGCGGATCCAGAATATTATCCCAGGGGGATCCAAGGTTAAAAACTTTACTTTTTGTTTGCAAGGGGAGAGGGAGAAGGTTGAGGCCTATTTTTAGTTACTGTGCTGCGTGCGTGTGGTGGGTGGGGAGGGGGTCAAGACACACACAAATCCTGCTGACTCCCCAAACCTTTTTAGCTCACCTGAGCTGAAAGCTCAAGTGAGCTTTTCTGATCACCTTTTGTCCGTCGTCCGTCTGTCCGTCTGTCCGTCCGTCCGTCTGTCCGTCTGTCCGTCTGTAAACTTTTTACATTTTAAACTTCTTCTCTAAAACCGCTTATCCAATTTCAACCAAATTTGGCACAAAGCATCCTTATGGGAGGGCGAATATAAATTGCAGAAATAAAAGTCCGATCTGTATTCAAAGCGGAGAAAACCTTGAAATTGTAGAAAAAGGGGGGTGCATTTTTAAAAATCTTCTTCTCAAGAACTACCGAGGCAAATTCAACGTAGTTCAGCATAAATTATCCTTATGGGAAGGAAAATATAAATTGCAAAAATTAAGTGGTAATTCTGTTTCAAATCTCAGTTATTACGAAAATAATAATAAAGGAAAGGCGTGTTTCAATCAGTTTAATAGGTTCGGGTTCGGCATACAATAAAATTGGTAGACAAGACTTGGCCTGGGTAAAACAAAATATCAGCAGTTATTAATCTGCCAATCTCATTAAAATTTCAGGATATTTGATGGACTAGTATATTTGTATTCGCTGTAAATATTGCTGCAAAATAATGCGTATTTGGAATTGACGATTGCCGATCTGCCCCGGCTTTTATTTTGCCACGGCCCGGGTTTGCATACCCATTTTACCAAGACTCGTATTCCATACTTCTAAAACGAGGTTCTTTGTTTAAAGCAGCCATGACATTATACGAAAAAGGTTCGATCTGACTATGATGAATTTGCTTGTTGTGCAACAGTTCGCGTATGAAGGGAAATTTTGAAACATGCAAAATATATTAGGGCCGATTTTGTGAAATAAATTGAGGCTAGATATTTCAATGCGTTGACAGTTTTCACACATGACGTTGGTGCTAGCTTGTTCTAATTTTCGTTTCGTTTTCATTATTTATGCTTTGTTACCTGGAAACTATCGTCTGTATTTCGTGATTTTTACGTATTAAATCAAACAGAGAATTCGTTAAATCAAACAGTTAACTGTTTACCTGCGCAAATTAAGCAAAATCTGATGTAGGGGTAGGTGCCTACTGAAATACAATTCATTCTATCGGTAATTCGGCATTATCTTTTGCGTAATGGCAGATTAATGCAATAGGTTTTGTTGAGATGCTCGGCATTTTCTCGAGTTTATTCAGTTTAAATAGAGTTTGATATCGCTGACGGAAATATGTAGGTATATACATGTAATATATATATGAATAATTTCGAAAAAATAAATTGTGTTCTTTATTTGTTATACATGTAGTGCATGTTTCTTGTGTTTAATTGTTTACAGTTTCTATTTACTAACCATATTTGAGTGTTAAGCTTCGAATTATAAGCAAGATACAAAGATTTGCTCACAATTCTATGTTTGTACACATATCTTAAAAACTAAAGATTAAAAAAGTAAAAAATTTGTCAATATTTATTAAGAAAATTTTCAAAGTCTGTTCTTCCAGAAACCAACGTATTGTAAACTTAACCTTTTTAGCTCACCTGGCTCCGGGATCATGAAACTGTCTTGGATTTTAAGTCAGACTTAAGTCAATAAATTTGCACTTAAATTTTAAGATTGTTCTTAAAGTGGATCACAAAAAAATGACTTAGGGTTAAGTCTGAAATATTGTCTTAAATCTTAAGACTGCTATTAGGCAGACTTAAGTTCATAGATTGTTACTAAGTAAGTTCAAAATGGCGACACTCGTTGGATTTTTAAGAAGAAATGATCAGCAAAGAAGGTTGCTCCCTCGTCCTCGGGTTTTCTATTTATAGTCTAGTACTCTAGGTTTTTCCCCTTTGTGGACTTGCTATTGAAGTTATTTCCCTTTGTTAAAGTGAAAGTGTGTAAACACGTCTGTATAATGACTGATATGTTATCCAGTTAGAAACTATGCTAATATTTGTGTGAAGCATCTTTTAAATATAATTTTTAAAACTTTGTGATATATGATAATGTTTACGATGCAGCCGATAGGAATCTTCAAACGAAGAAGAGTTCCACTTTTAACAAATTCTGTCGAAAAATCGCGCGAGTTACTATGGAGTTTAGCTAAGACAAATCTTAGCTAAGTTTTTTCTTAGATCGTTTTGTGATCCACTTAAGTAAGCAATCTTAACTAAGTCTATATCTTAGATTTAAGACAGAATTCTAACTTAAATTTAAGACAGTTTCATGATCCCGGAGCCTGAGGGTGGGGCCACAATGGGGGGTCGAAGTTTAACAAATGAATATATAGAGTAAATCTTTAAAAATATTCTTCTCAGAAACTAATCAGCCAGGAAAGCTAAAACTTGTGTGAAAGCATCATCAGGTAATGTAGATTCAAATTTGTAAAAAATCATGACCCCCGGGGGTAGGGTGGGGCCACAATGGGAGATTGAAGTTTAACATAGGAATATATAGAGTAAATCTTTAAAAATCTTCTTCTCAGAAACTAATCGGCCATGAAAGCTGAAACTTGTGTGGAAGCATCCTCAGGTAGTGTAGATTCAAAGTTGTGAAAATAATAACCCCTGGGGGTAGGGTGGGGCCACAATGGGGGTCGAATTTTAACATATGATTATATAGAGTAAATCTTTAAAAATCTTCTTCTCAGAAACTAATTAGCCAGGAAAGCTGAAACTTGTGTAGAAGCATCCTCAGGTAGTGTAAATTCAAATTTGTGAAAACCATAACCCTGGGGGTAGGTTTGGGCCACAATGGGAGGTCGATGTTTTACATAGGAATAAACAGAGTTAATCTTTAGAAATCTTCCTCTCAGATACTAATCAGTCAGGAAAGCTGAAACTTGTGTGAAAGCATCCTCAGGTAGTGTAGATTCAAAGTTGTGAAAATCATGATCCCCAGGGGTAGGGTGGGGCCACAATGGGGGTCAAAGTTTAACAAAGGAATATATAGGGTAAATCTTTAAAAATCTTCTCAGAAACTAATCAGCCAGATGATTCTTTATAATTGTTAAGACTTTGGCCCCAGGACAATTCTTTGGCTTCACGAGAAGGTTCAGAGGTTGATGTACGTTTATATCCCATATATAAACTATTGTTAAGGATCTTTTTGAGAACTGCAATACTCAACATATGATATGACTATAAAATCATCCTGTTAGAAAAGGGACTAATGATTATAAACATAAGAATATCCAGGGGAAAATGGATTTTATTAATACAGGATCTACATGTATTATTGTACATTGTCCAGATAGTTTGTATTATGACTCCATTAAGCTGATTTTACCATACATATTGTTCCTCAGGTGAGCGATGTGGCCCATGGGCCTCTTGTTAGATCTGCTCATGGGTTATGAGGTATTGTAATACAAGACTGTATGTTAATGCATTTGTATCTAGTTTCAATCAAATGTTTCTGCTAACTGTCGCTACCTTTTTTTGAAGGGTGGGGGGGGGACAATTTAGTAAAATGACAACATGCAACCACTAAACCTTGGCTTATAATATTATTCAAATTAAACATTACTAATTGAAAACTTTGGGACATCAAACAAACTGCATCATTTCTTTGATCCTTAATCTAAAAGGTCATGAAAACTTTCAACAAAAAACTCAGAAATTATGTTTGGTATATTTTATTGTTTCATTCATTAAGTGAAATAAATATCAAAGTCAGATACCATGTTATCTCTGACCATGTTTTAATCTGACTTATCATAGGCACTTAAAACTGTACGACGTACAATATCCAGAATAAAACAATAAAATGTTGTCACAAATTATTGTCTGTGCAATGTTTATAATTTTTTATATACATAGGGTTAAATAATATTTACTATATAATAACATAATAAATAAGAAATTAAAACAAGATTTTAGATGATTGACGTGTAGTTCTCTTTGACATGGATTGGTATGTAGAGAGAGAGATATACATGTGTAACCTAAAAAAAACCTGCATTTCTTATAACTAAAAGCAAATCAACATTTCAATAATTTATATGTAGTAAAAAATATGAGCAAGTGTCACCGCAGTCAACAATAACAAGATCATAGTGTTTTTCAACTAACATTTTCTAATTAAGCTTTCATCGAAAAATGAATGATGTGTTAACTAAAGCATTTAATATTGGCAACTACATGTATTTTATAATCTGAACATATTAAAAATTTAACACAGCCAGCACAGTCTGTTTGATCACAGAGCAAAATTTCCTGAGAAAATTTAAATTAATTTTTGCCAAATAGTAATAACAAATTTCTGTGAATAGTCGGTGGATCTAGGTGCTTGTGGATTTTTGATCTCACACTTCTCGCCCAACACATTTACAATTCAATCAACTCTTTAAAAAATGGTAAATGCTTCACTAACCTTTAAATTTCAGGCCCTACCCCCCCCCCCCCCCTTCATCCATCAAACCCTATCCCTGAGAGCCATTACAGATTTGATCTACCTTTGTATGAATGAATAATTTGTACAAGCAATGTATAGAATAATATATCTGTTTCTTTGATACAAGTAGAAGTCTGGAAAAAAAGTAAAAGAATGACTATTTCTGCTACAGATTTAGCGGCATCTTAGCCAGCTTCCATATTGACTATGTTTACAGCTGGCCAGTCATTCACTCTGTTGTACAAACAGGGAAAAGTAAATCTCCAGCAGAAAGTAGTTCATCTCAGCATTTTAAGGACAAGCGGAGTTGTCCCTCTTTAGCCTCATCCAGACTGTTTATTGCACACAGGTTTCTCTCTGTGAACTATTCCCTCAGAAGAAACACCATCTTCTAAAAACATAAATACATGTATAACATAAAGTTTCAATTTTGTAAATGAAATCATTTACTAGTAACACCCCTCTCTCTCTCTCTCTCTCTCTCTCTGTCTCTCTCTGTCTCTCTCTGTCTCTCTCTCTCTCTCTCTCTCTCTCTCAAACACAGTCATGATGTCAAAATCAATTAAAAAATGAACATTAATAAGTTAGTATCAAAACAAAAGATGGGCTTACTTTCTTTTGTTAGCTTTTTAGAATCAATTTCTCATGATAAATATCAGTTCAATACCTATTCAAATTTTGAATATTGAAATTTAATCAATTTAAAAGGATGAGTTTTAGAATGGTTGCAAGTTTAAGAATTCTTCCATAAAAGATATAATGTGCATCTTAAATGTGACAATTTAAAATCAAGAGTATGGTATTGTGCCATTCATCAAGTCTCAAGTTTAGACAATTTTGACATTCAGGCCAACAAAAAAGATCTAGGTCAAATTCTAGAACAAGAAAAAAGATGTTTACCATTCAGGGGACGGTACTTTTCTTGTCCCGATTTACTGGAACAGTTCGCCTTCCTCTTAGATGATGATTCCTCATCTTTGGTGATGCCCAGAGCGCGGCCAATCTTAGTGGCCACGTACTCACAGGCTATAAGAAATATGGTATTCATGTAAAAGTCAATGCATGAAATTAATCATGTTGATATATATTTTTAAACAACTTTTTATTTAAATTTCCATTTACAATATACGTAAGAAGAAATATACACCTGTTTTATCTGTTACTCAAATATAAAAAAAGCTCAATCAGCTGTCAATATAATCAAGATAAACAGCTGATAAACAGCTGATAAAAGGAATGTAGACCCACCCCCACCCCCCACATCCAAAAAAACACCACAAAATGAATACATATTCATCATGATAATCATTATAAATTTAAATATGAACTGTTTATATATCATATTTATGTGGTAGAATAATGCAAATATGCGTAAAATAATACTGAAGGAAAAAAAACAGTTGAGGTCATATTGAAACCTTGACCACAAACCGTTGCAGAGAATACTTCTTTTAACTGTTTCTAGTGAATATGGTTGTTTAAATGCTTCATTGAACAAGATTTACTTACCATTTATTATTAATCAGACCATCCTGGAGTTAAGATCTAGCGCAAAACTTGTTTCGAAATGCAAAATTCGTGTCGAATTTCAGGTGACAGTAGTACTCGGAAGTAAACACATGAAAGATAAAATGCAAAACCAAGCAAAACTTTCCGGACGAAAGTCACGTTCTCAGAATTATAATTAGGATACTTTACCATATATTTATTATTCAACATTTACACATTTATGGTGACTATGTTCATCATTTCACTAACTTCATGAGTCAACAACAACAAAATTTCCATTAGTGCAAACTTTTATCTTTAATTTACGGGCTATACTAACAGAACGTAGATTCCCGGTTATTGCCGAAAGTAAACTGCATGTAAAGGGGGGGGGGGGGCAACTTGGGCCCACTTTATTGTTTTGCAAAGTTAGACATAACCCTACACATACCTGTCGACCCCATCCCTTTTTTTGACTCGTTAAGATTTCTGGAAATTTAGGTCTAGCTAGCCGCCCACTTTCAATTTGCTTCATACGCCACTGACTTACGTTCATAAAACATAAATCTGTATACATGTATGAAAACTGTGTAGGCGGGTTATATGTATATATCAAACTTAATTATATAATACTTAAATATAATTATTTTTCTCGAATGATTAAATTGTTGTCCCTAAAGTCGTCACGAATCACCAATGGAAGTTATCATGTTGATAAAACATGCCTGATGTACATGTAATCATGTTTTTTTTATATTTCTCTTGTATCTAAAATGTACTTCATTATACATTTACATGAGTGTACATGTACCCGATTTAGAGCCAAGGGCATTTGAATCTCTTTGATTGAAAACTTACAATTTCTTTAATTTCACGTGCATGAATTATATGATATAACTGTTGATATCTTAAAATATGATATGGATATCTTCTACGAAATACATGTCGCACGCATAAAGCAATTATCAAAAAGCAAAATAGAATTATTTTAAATGAGAAATGCGTGCAAGTAAACCGATATACATCGAGTGTACACGTAATCAAACAGGTCCCAATCAGTGAATATCAGCAGTATAATTTATGTTTCACTTTCATTATATATTTTTTCTTCAAAAATCACAAACATTTTCCTGACCCAAAATAATGTTTTAAAAAGATACAGTACATATAATCTGTTTATAAATACATGTATATCCATTGGACATCCATTATATAAAACATATAGAAACATATAGGTCAAATGTGCTTAAATCAAGACAGGACAGAGTGTATAAATTAGATCAAAAATGTATTGTATAAGAATAATTCAATAAAGTCTTGGGGGTCTGAATGTATGTACTTTAAATCGGTTTAAAGGTTAGAAAGACCGGAAGTGGGGGGGGGGGTCAGTCCTGTTTCTAAAGAGCTGTGACATATATACATGTACTACATATAGGTGTATCAAGTCAGCTAAATATTTTTTTTGGTAAAGCTAAAATGTTAACAAATTCCCTTTTTTTTAAATCCGACTTTTTAATTGATATTAACATTAATTGATATTAACATTAATTGATATTAACATTAATTGATATTAACATTGATTAACAGCGAGGGCAGCAATCCCCTGGATTTGTCACTGGGTCGTCACACAGCGGCAAGGGGCAGGGTATGGGGTGGCAGTAGGTCTGTCCCCCAATGGTGCAAGGGTGAGGGCAATCCTCTTTCTTCTGTGTCTCCTTTTCTGAAAGGAGTTGTATATAATTATACAGGAAGTATGCTATTGCAAAGTAGAAGTATATACATGTGCACTCAGAGTGATATAAAATCTTGCTTTAAAAAAAATCCCAAAATGATAATTGGAAAAAAGTGGGAGTTGTCTTTCTTAGAAAAGGATATTGTTACTAAGTTTGAATAAATTGTATTTATCATATTTTTTAATCGGCGCGGCGTTTTTCTGTGATGTTTATTGACTTTAATTTTTATTGCATTCAGTGGCGGTTTGCTGGTTGTGGCAATATTGTGCACGTGATATTTGTAAAATAAATATACATATGTATATACATGTATAATGAATATGAGTTAATCTTTCTCTTTAGCCAGCATATAATTGTAATTACAAACGATCTTCGTGAAATTATAATCAAAAGCAAAGTGCATATATGCAATAGGACGATATGATTGAATCAAGTTATACATGTGCATGTAACTATAATACTCAAAACAATATACTCGCATAATGCATACCTGAGGGGCAGTGCGGACAGCAATCCCCGGGGCTGGTGACGGGATCCTTACACGGCGGGTGGGGACAGGGTATGGGGTAACACATGGTTCTGTTGTTGATCTTACAGGTTCCGTGGGGGCAGTCATCCGGACACAGGGTGCAGCACTGACCCGGGGCGTAGATAGGGTCGGCGCAGGCCGGTGGGGGACAGGGTGGGGGGTAGCAGAAATGGTGACCGTTCACGACGCATGGGTGAGGACAGTCGGAACTGCGGTCTTCAAGATATTTTGAAAAAAAAACCTGTATGCGTGTATAACCAAGCAGTTGTTTTACATTAAATCGTTTTGTAAGTTTAAAAATTATATAAACAATGTACAAAGTTTACAAAATCGTTTTGCATTTACATCTACCCGCTAAAGTCAAAAAAATATGTCACGTATAGTTTATGAATATTTAAATTATCCCATATTTACATCCAACCAGTAATTTCAAAAACTACAATACGACACTTGTATGCGATGATAGTGACGTTTCATTCAGTCAATTGAAGTATCGCGAGAATGTTAATTCCTTGATTGTGATGCATTTGACCAAACACTTACTTAAAAGTTTCAAGCAAAATTTGACAGAGTAACGTTTTCTTACCTCCAAGGGCGGAACTAAGGTTGCTATGTAAAATTACTAGAGTGATAAACACTACATAATAGACAGACGCCATTGTAGACAAAGATTGGACAGTTTATCTTGACTTGCAAACCGTAAAGCTATATCATATCTTAATTCTTATCATTTACTATATAAGCAATCTATAAGTAATAATACTAAATTTAATGCAAGATGTCATGCAGTAATTACATGTGTAGATAGATTTTGAGTATGTACATACATGAACTTGTAATTCAAATTTATTTCATTTCTTTGTTTTGTTGACTAATATAAATCTTTCTCTGCATGACTGACTTCTGTGTCTGAAAGTGAGTGAACGCAAGTGTGTGTGTTTGGGGTGAGGATGCGAGGTTGGGGTAGATCTAGACTTGAAAGGTTTAGAAATTCCTCGTATTGGAATAAAATCATACCAAATGTCATTCCATTTTCGTAACATTAACGTGATTTGACCATGCTGACAATGATAGATAATATTTGAAAATGTGATGACAGACATGGCCATGGATAAAAATATAGGAAGGGGTTTTTCATGGAAGCCCTAATGGGTTAACGTTAAGATGTCTGAATAGTTGTCGTCATTACCAGACTGTATCAACCTCCTTTCGATAAAGAGCTTTGTATACAGATGTAGACGGTAAGTATTCAAATAATAGAGCTAAGATATTTGGACCTTTCCTCATTAATGAATAGTTTAATTTACGACCAAAAATATCGATCATATTAAATATTTTTTATGGCAAACCTGATCGGTAAGTTGTTCACCAACCAGCTAACTCAAAACGGATTTTTTTTTAAATCAAAATAATAAAGTATTAAAAAATCTTTAAAAACCAATCCCAATAAAGTCAAAAGGAGGAATAAAAACCCAGGTCACAGGGCCATAAAACTTAGATGAGCTTACTTTTGATATATATAAAGTCTCACTTTTACAAAAGGAACATATAGTGGAAAAGTGAGACCGAGATCAAATTTTTTTTAGATCAGCAAATCAAAAACACAGGTGCTTGTGGACTGGACCGTGCACTACCACCCCCCCCCCTTTCTATTTTTTTTCTTCAAAATTTTATTTTCATTTTTTTTTTATTAATTATCGTTATCAACCCCTTATATATGTCTCCAGTCGAAAAATAACAGAAACATCACGACTCTGTGGCATTTTCTATTCACACTCGTTTCCCTTATACATAAAATCCAGTCCACAAGCACCTGTGATCAAAAACAGTGATTTGAAGTCAGCCAAAAGTCAAAGCAAAAGTCAAAACAATGAAATGATGTCAGCAGAACATTTTATTGATGGAGATTCTTGGCTTGGGGTCCGTTAGACAGTGCCCGTGGGACAGTGCGGGCAGCAGTCCCCTGGACTGGTCACCGGGTTGTCACACGGCGGGAAGGGGCACGGTACGGGGTGACAGTAGGTCTGTCCCCCGGCGAGGCATGGGTGGGGGCATTGCTCTCTTTCCTGTCGTGTGTTATCTGCAAGGATGGAAAGTAGCGTGGACAATAAAATTAATTAGTGATATCAGCGATGTGTAATCTATGGTACTATATCTACTTATTCAATGTATAGTCTTTACAATAAGAAAGTGTAGCACAAACATTTGCAGTGAATTGGAAATTCAGGTTCAGCAAACTGAAGCTACATGTATACATTTTGTATACCGAAAAACCTTAAGGAGCTTGATGTTTGGAGACCTGTTTAGTAGATCTTCAAGCTGCACAAACATTTTTACACCCTGAACAATGCAGCAACAAGTAGTTAGTTTTTTTTTTATGCTTTTTCACAATAATTGCTGAGTTATAGGGTTAACCCCAATTTACCTTATCTTAGTCCCATGTGAAAAAAATAACCCAAAGGCTTAATTATATTAAGAAAAGTTTGATGCATTAGAATGGCGAAATATCAATAACTACATGCGATATACATAGACTTCATCATATTTATGTATTTATATATACAACATATATATGTACCCTCTGGGCAATGCGGGCAGCAATCCCCGGGGGTAGTGACTGGGTTAACACACGGTGGGAGGGGACAAGGGACGGGATAACACGCCGTCTTGTTTCCGATTTTACACGTCCCCTTGGGACAGTCCTCTGGACAGGTCCCGCAGCATTGGCCGGGGATAGAGATGGGATCCCGACAACTGGGGACGGGGCAAGGCGGGGGCCTACAGAAGTGATGACCGTTTATAACGCAGGGGAAGGGACAATCTGCGCTGCGATCTAAAATATCAAAAATTATACCGGTATAATCTTATAATCATTATACGAAGGTCCCAAATTTCAATAGCGCATTTAACTTCTTTAATCGTTCGCAAAAATAAAAATTATTGATAAACCATTTAGCAAAGAATACCTTATTAGTACGATTAACATCATTTTTTTTAAATCAAAAGGTGCAGATCGCCTAAATATACCGTACATGTAGATTAATATTTCACACACATATATATATATATATATATATATATATATATATATATATATATATATATATATATATATATATATATATATACATATATATATATATATATATATATATATATATATATATATATATATATATATATATATATATATATATATATATATAAAAAATTATATTTATTTATTTATAACACTGTGCGGGATAATTATGCCAGTGCCAAGGTGGCATTTAAGCAACCGCTTAAGCTGCATATATCGAAAAATTTAGAACCACCTTTGTTATCAGTGTATCTCACCTGTCAGGTAAGATATTTACCTTTCAAAAATAAATTCCTATAAGAAAAATTTTTCCCATAGGAAAATCAATATTCCTGTACGTAATTTGAAATTTCCTATCGGAATACAAGAACTTCCTTTAGGAATTTCAATTCCGATAGGATTTGATAAAATCTGATAGGAAAACTGAATATCCTATAGGACAACTACATGTCTGAATCAAATTCCTACAGGAATTACCATTCTCCTATAGGAAATATAATTCCTACAGGATTTGTCAATATTTCCTGTAGGATAGTCAATTCTCATATGGGAATTATCATTTTCCGATGGGATATTAATTTTTAAAGGTAAATATCTCACCTGTCAGGTGAAACACACTAAAAACAAAAGTGGTTATATACTCTCTAGACAATGGTCTATCATTTTGTATACATGGATTTTTCCGAAACTGCATCTGAAGCGGGTGCAAAAATGCCACCTTGGCACTGGCATAACTATCCGGCACAGTGTTTTATATTATATATATATATATATATATATATATATATATATATATATATATATATATATATATATATATATATATATATATATATATATATATATATATATATATATATATATATATATATATATATACTAGTATATACTCAGTCTAATGGTCTTAATCTTGGCCATTAACTTAGAATACAAGGTATTGATATAATGGCCGTTATAATGTAAGCTAGAACTGTGGCCTTGGCCGTGGTTATATGTCAAATAAGATTATGAATATATACATGTACATGATTATTGTATAAGATAGCTACTAAGTGGAGGGGGGGGGGGGGTTGTTACACGGTGATATGTTTTAACCATTAGCATAAAAATGTATTGTAGTACTTTAATTGCATGTAGTACTAGCAATGAACTTGCCCCTCCTCACCCCCTCTTTTCTGTACGATATTCTGACAGAGGTTTCAACTAGACTCTCAACAATCCCATATAACGAGAGTTAATATTCTCGAATAGATATTAAACAACAATGCGAACAGTTTGGGACACATCAACTTTTTTTTTACTTACCGTTTATTGAGAAACCTAAATTCCCAATCACCAATACAACCAGAACAAATGCGACGGAACGGATCATAGCAGGGAAAAGTCGGGACCTTATCTGTGACAGACAAATGAGGCAGAATAAAGACCATTTATTTTACGAGCAGGAATATAGTAGCGATATATGTCGAACTAGTTCACTTAGTACATGTAGCTTATCACTTCAAAAAGACCATATTCTGAACTGTGAAGGTAAACTGATTCAAGAAAATGTGGGGGCAAATCTAAATCAGTCTATTACACATTTCAAAATAACTATTATAATATATTAGTATACATATAATGTGTGCATAATGATACAATGTACATTGTATCATTATGCACACCTACATACATGTATGATATATTTGTTATAGTGAGTTCAAAACCGCGTCCATTTACGTCGTATTTATTTCTGATTTTTTTATGGGATTTGATCATCAAAAATGTCACCAATGCTGGTGAAACCTTACAAGTTTTCCATTCTTGTTTTCTGCCAAAATAGGGCATGCAACTGCATATAGCCAATGCTCAACATTTTGGCATGCAAAGATCTAGATGGGAGTCACCCCCCACAAAATTCAAATTTCTTTAAATTAAATTATCAAATTGCCCAAAATATGCCTCTGATCCCCCCCCCCCCCCCGGTACACTCAAATGACAGTGCCCACCCCTCCTCCACCCCCACCCCCCGGAAAAATGTTCTGGGTCTGCGCATGTTCGGTATCCTCCTCCCATTATAGAAACAACTTTTTGTTAAATCAATGTTTAATCAAAAAGACCTCGGTTTTGTTTTTGTTTTTTGCTTGTTTGTTTGTTGTTTTTTTTTTTTTTTTGGGGGGGGGGGTGAGTTCAGTAAAAAAAAAAACGAGAAATCATTTCATAATACTAATCCCTTTTGCGAACGAAACTCCCAAATTCAATTGAGATTTTCATAAGTTTTATTTTGTCGATCTCAGCCATGTTTTCATCCTCGGGGAAAAACTGGTATATGGCACATGCAGAAGAAACACTTGTGTTGTACCTTAGTTACAACAGCGGTACAAAGCTAAGATCTACAATGGAGCAACAGATACTTAAACGTAGCATCGGTTTTCAAACTGGAGGGGAGGGGAGAGAGAGAGAGAAAAACGGTCGGGACTTTAATTGACTTTTCCTTTTTATTTTTTTTTTCATTTGTTTTTTTTTAAAGTGGAGGGAACTGGCATCGCCCCCTGGGTTGCTAAGCATTCAGCATCACCCATTATTAAAGTCTTTGCAAAAACTAAACCCTTTGACTAAAATGTTGTAGTTTTTCCTTTTTTTTTTTCTTTATTAAAAATTCCTCGTCGGTAATTTCAAGAAACCCAGCCTTATAGAGATTGCAAATACAATGTAATGTAAATAATAAGATCGATCATTTAACAAAAGTGTTGCGTTGAAAATCTTAGTGGGTAGTTATTCGTAATGTTAATGTTTGCGCCCAATTGTCGTCCCATATTAATTCTTTATACAACCAAACATCGGTACTCTGAGGTCAAATAAACAGTGGTCAATCGCAGTACTCTAGGAAACATGGCCGTCTGCAAGAAATGGACTCTCGCCAAGGCATTCTCCGGTCACCCGGATGCCTCCAACTTTAAGCTCGAAGCCGAGGAGTTGCCGAAGCAACTAAAAGAGGGAGGTACGCTGTTGTCATATTTTTATCTTCATTGTTTGTTCGTACTTATTCGAAAACTGATTCGGTGAAGCTATTGATTATGATGTAAGGGGACACCATTGTGTAATCGCTTGGATTTAAATTTTATTTTGGTCTTTAAACGGTAAAAATATTGTACGGAACGCCATACGGTATTGTAAATATCAATTCGGTGTTTCTTAAATAATTATCAAGCCCCGTTTGTTTTTAGTTCTTTGTGTTCGAAGTTTGGGAATAATTTGAAGTTTTGCTACAGTGTACGTCTGTTCATCAACTAGTACATGATTGTATTTGTCTCAGACTACGTCTGTCCATATCCGTCTCTCCGTTTATCTATCTCTCCGTCAGTCCATCTGTCTATCTTTTTTTTTTCGTTTTTCTGTTCTTCATTTTAAAGATAAAGGTGGGGTTTTTTTTTACTTCGGTTGATACCTCTGCCTTTCGATACTTGTAGAAGTCCTCTGTGAAGCGGTTTTCCTGAGTGTCGATCCCTATATGAGGTAAGCATAAAATCAGTGGGTTTTATTTTGCTTGTTTTCTTTTTAAGACAAATATTGCATTCTTATTGACTATTCGTTTTGTTTTTTGGTTTTTTTTCTCCATTTTTCAGATTATTTCCTGTAGATGTCGGCTCTGTTATGTTTGGTGAACAAATAGCCAGGTAACTGAATATTCAAAATTGTACGCTGAACAATGCATGTCTGTCATTCCCAAAATACTGTTAATTCACGTGCAGTGCATACCCACTGCATAGTATAACATACACGTGACGCTTGCCCTGTTCATACCGTATACACGTACATACATGTACTTCTAGACCTTGTAGAAAAAAAATTTATGACACATTTGTTGCTTATAGGACTGCATTTGTGACTGTACATAAATGTTAAACGATAAAATCAAACGAACATACGGTCAACGAACCCCCAACCCCAACCCCCACCCATGACCTCAATTTCACTTTTTCCTACAGAGTGACCAAGAGTGAGAACCCGGATTACCCCGTGGGGATGTTCGTCCAGATCATGGTCGGATGGAGGACCCACACCGTCCTCTCTGACCCCACCAAACTCAACAAGGTCATGGACATGGGGGATCTGTCCAAATCACTGGCACTCGGACCTCTTGGAATGCCAGGGTAAGTAATCGGCTTGCAGATGTACATTGTTTTATAAATGTCACATGCAGTTGCAGTTTCTTTAAAAGGGAACGGTTTTGGTAACAAGTACTGTAAACCAACATTAAATTCGCGCCGACTATAATTCGCGACTGACAAATAAGTGATAAATAGTTCGCGACGACAAGCGTTTGCAATATGTGAAGTCTATGTATAATATCTATAACACATTAATGTATTAAACTGTCAGATTCGCGACGAATTAACTTCGTAAAATCTTCTCACACGCGAATAAATTTCGCGATCAGATGTTGGACAACAATGGTAATAGCCTTTTGCATTTACAAAAAAATGGTGTCATAAAAATTGTCATACAGTGAATTATCCGCGTGCTTATGATTATGGTACAGAGATTGGAATTTGGTTAGTATTCAGAAATGGCAATACAGTATTTTAATGTACATCGCTTTACGTAATGGAAGCATCAGTTTCCTAGCCAATCGCAATTTTCAACAGAAACGTTAAATTTGGGGTTTTTTTGTTACAGCATGACGGCATATTTCGGTTTCTTGGATGCTTGTCATCCCAAGCATGGGGAGATTGTCTACGTTAATGGGGCCGCGGGAGCGGTGGGCAATCTTGTAGGACAGATCGCTAAGATCAAGGTAATCATAATTACGACTAGAGTCCTAGATCTCTGTATTAGGTCTTAAATCTTTTTAAGGATTCGTATAGATGTGATCTTTAATTAAATGGTAGATCTACGTAATGAGTATATAAAATTATAGTTTATTTTTTTTTAAGTCATACACGGTTAAACAAAGGAATATGAATAGATTCGTAGATTTTTACAAAGATTTCTGTACATTGCACTAGAGATTTTAAGATTACGATTAAGAATCGTAGAGTACAACACAGATTCGTAGGTTGCTATTAGTGCTTTATTAAGACTGTGAGCTCTTTAAAGAATCGTAGCACATGTATATATTTAAGGAATAAGAAATCATTATTTTAGTATTATGAGGTGATAATTTCGGTCGGGGCGTGATCAAATCCAATAAAGCCCTTCGTTTTTATGATAGATTTAACCACACCCCGACCGAAATTATCACCTCATAATATTCAAAGAATGATTCCTTATTTCTAATATTTATATTATTTTAAGCCATCGTACGATTAAATATTTAAATATGAATAAGCAAACACCGCTAGCGCCTCAATTTGGCGTCATTTGAAGTTATGGGTTATATAGTAAAAAAACGATTCGTAGTGTTATCACAGGCAGTGTTATCAAGACACTGGAAAAATGTAAATATTGATTTGTAAGCACAATATATTTAATATCTCGGTATTCAAATCCGTTTCTTATATGAAGGAAAATTAATATTTAAATGAATTTAAACACTAACCAAAATTCTCCGTATCAATATCTTATTCGTATATTATGATAGCCTTCTGACTTCGTCTTTAGGGTTGTACGGTCATCGGCAGTGCCGGAAGTGAGGAAAAGTGTAAGTGGTTGAAAGAAGAGCTTGGATTTGACGCAGTGTTCAATTACAAGAAGACACCGCTAGAGGACGCGCTGAAGGAACACGCCCCGAAAGGAGTTGACTGCTTCTTTGATAACGTAAGATTTCGTCTGTAGTGTAAAAATGCAACGGCCAAACTTCACATTCTTCTTCGGATCTTTCAGACAGAGCTTGTTTTACGGCATGACGGTAAGTCCCAAGATGTTGCGATTGTCAGTGGCTATTCGTTATCCCTCTATGTTTTATACAGGTCGGAGGGAATGACACAACTACCGTCCTGAAGCACATGAACAAATGCGGAAGAGCCGCCATTTGTGGCGCCATTTCACAATATAATAGGGAGGAGAAAGACAAAGATAAAGGTACATGTAAACGGGAGTGCAAGTGTCATATTTCAAATCAATCGCAACATCTCGGGCCTTTTCGGGAGGTTTAACCTAGCCTGCCGGAAAGACCCGAGAAGTAGCGATTGGTTTCGAATAAAATTGTAATTTTTAATTTTGTTTGAAAAACAACTACATATGAACATTTATTTTTAAATTCAGAATACATAGATAATTAAGTACATTGTACTTTTTTCATTGTCATGTTTTAGACAACTGAAGGCAATGAAAAGAGGCAAAATAATGTAGATCGAAAGCTTAGCGCAAGAATACCTGTTCTCCTTCATACGTAGTGCTTTAATTTTGAACTTATCAACTAATATTTACGTTTTCAATGTCTTTATCTGTGATAACACAACTTCTCGATTTTTTACTATCAATTTTGTACATGTACTATACAGTCCAATAAATTCAAATGGCGTATAATTCGACCGCAAGCAGGTTTTCCTTATTTATATTCAAATACCTATATAATCGTACAATAGCTGAAAATTATATAAATATAAGTTATAAGGAATCATTCTTCGAATATTATGAGGTTTGATCACCTCGTAACACTAAAAGAATGATTCCGTATTCCTTATTCATTCATTATGGATTAGTCTGCAATTTTAAGGGGAAAAATGACTAAATATTTCATAGGTGAGCTTCCATACTCCGCCATTTTGATGAACATGTTGCACGTGGAGGGAATACAGGGCTGGCATCACGTGGCCAAATGGCCAGAGGCACTCAAACAGATTCTTCAATGGATTAAGGAGGTAAACATAAACAACTCCATATAGTAAACAATTTACCCATCAAATCTACTTTAGAGTTTTATTTACCTTTTTTTTACAGTCATAAACTTTTATCAACGAGTATAGAAGCATTCCAAATATTTTAGTTAATATACATGTATTTAAAGAGCTTTCTATAGTTCATACATTCAGTTCTTCTTCTGAAGGAGATCAGTATACTTTATGCAGGTAAATATTCGCCCCTGTTTTATTTTCGCCCTTTTCCGCCCTTGTTGTCAGCGGGCGAACTTACAGACTTGGCGAATTCTGATGTCTCAAATTATCTTTGAATTCTTTAAACACAACTGTATCTGGGCGAATTCAGAACGGGTCGGAAATGTTTACAAATGTAGAATTATGGCGAAAATTACATGGAGCGAAAATAACCCTATATACAGTAGTCTAAAAACATGGCCACGACAAATCCAGCCTTTTTTGACCTTATATAGCAGGTCATGAATATCATAATGCATGGTCCTTGTATACACCAATAGAACTACTAGTAGGTTTATCAATATCTTGTTAATGGTCCGTGTATATGTCAATAGAACTACTGCATTAAGTTTTTAGAATTTCAAAAAGGCAAATCCTTGTTGAGATGTAATTAATGCTACCCAGTTTTAGTCGACTCATACAATAAATGAATACTGTAAACCAACTTTTATTCGTATTAAACGACTTTATTTCGCGATTTACGTCCTAAAAACTGATCTGCGACAACTAATGTTCGCGACCATGCCTTATTCAAACCCGTGTTGTTATTAATAACAACTTTTTTGCGGCGAGAAATATTCACGAATCTCGCGAAAATTTCTCGCACGCGAATAAAAGTTGCGTATCAGAATCTAAGTTTCATGGTCTTTGATCCCATATCTAGAGCTACATACATGTATGTACGTTGTAATAATTTCATAAACGGCCTAATCAGGAGGAAAATGAAAATTCCATTTGGGACAGACTAATTCTAATCAAACAATTATATGGAAATTTATTAATTAATATCAAAATAGAGAGTAAGGTTTGGTATTTTATGGAGTATTTCATTCACTTTTACCATCTTTCCTTTTTTTGCAGGGGAAGATGAAGTACAAGGAGTCGGTAACAGAGGGATTCGAAAACACCGTCCCGGCATTTATTGGACTTTTTTCTGGTCAGAATATTGGCAAAGCTTTGGTCAAAATATAAGGCGTCTCTAGAACGTGGAATGTGTTTTGTACTTGTAAGTTTAAAGTTAACGGAAACGTTGTTACACAATATGAAATAAAATACAGGTATTTAGTTAGTGTAAGTTGTTTTGTTGTAATATTGTATTTAGAAAAAAAAGATGGCCAAATACAGGTAACATGCGCGGATTTAGAAAGTTAAACCATTTCTGCGGTGGGGGGGGGGGGGTGTGGATATAATACCTATATTCGAAAATGTTTAAATTTTCTGTGAATTTCGATTAGGTTTTTCAAGGAATTTTACACATCATCTTTATTTCCTTAATACAGTTACATGTATAAACTCTTGTTAAATGTAGAGAAAAGTAATAAATATTTTTAGCTTTACAATTTTAATATTTTCCCTTTTGCTTCATACAGAGGAGCTCTTCTCTGAAGGAGATCAAATTGGTACCGTTCAACGCTCCGCGACCATTCAGCCTAAAAATTCTTAAGTGAACTTTTGGGGAAACTTTTCTTTGGGGAGATAATTACACTATTCCTGATTAACATTACCATTTAATCCATGTCTGACGCGCCTAATCGGTTTGGCCTATAGAAGCCCATACAATATTTATTATCTATAATGCCGGTATATACATACTCTGTTCCTGCATTAGTTGTAGCTTTTTGTTCTATAGTAAAAACTTGCATGTATACTAATATTGTTTATGAAGCGCCATACAGGTATAAAATCTATAACCTTTGTCCTAAATCTCAATCAAACCTTTCGTAACATAGTACACAAAACGCATTAGCCTCTTGTTTTATGGTGTCTACTGAGTAATTTAAAATCAGACACACCAATTGTCTGCTGGTTTATAGAATTTACACCCATTCTAACATCAGACCTTTGGGGTTGAAATTTTGCAGAAAATTGTTTATTTGTTCGATTAGAGAGGGACTTTAAATTATCAATGTTGAATGAAAAGTTCTGTCATGCAGCAAAGCAAATATTTAATAGAAAATCCTATACACTGCAATTGTTAATTTCTTTGAACAAAGTCACCACTTCATAACGCGCGTTTATTCAGGCATTACACGGTTAAGTGACCAGTACATGCAGGAGTCTTCGATATTTATTTGGGGAAAGAAGGATCTCACATAATGATTGTAAATCCTAAATGGTATCATGGCGCGATGATTCGATTTTCTCTATGTGATCATGCAAAAATCTAGCTTAATTACTTTCTTTATGAAGAAATGCATATAATTATTATGGAAATGCTTAATTGGTACATGTATCATGGCCTGATGATTTGATTTTCTGTGTGTGGTCATGCAAAATCTTGCTTTCTTTGCGAAGAAATTCATATGATAGAATAATTATGGAAATGTTTAATCGGTATTATGGCCGGATGACTTGATTTCCGGCCTGTTTTCTTGCAAAAATCTACTTGCATATAATTTTCAAAAAAAAAAAAAAACGACTGTTGTACATATATGTAATTTGGATAATTCAACGAAAGGTTTGCCATCGGCTATAAGTACTGTACAGTGTACTTTTTGATAGGATATCAAATCAATATTTCTGGATTTTAACTTTATGTCAGTTCGAGATACTTTTTCAAAAATAATATAAGAATTTGATGCATATGTAAAATGGCAAAAGATACATTATCTAAGAGCGAAAAGATAGAAATAAAATGAGAGTTGAAAGGGAAAAAGATTCGAGCTCAGAAAACGTAAATAAATTACTCTGTAAAGATAAATATTTTTTAAAGAAAAACTTGGGGCTTTGATTTCATTGTTTGTTTTAAAAACAAACAAGAAGTACCCATATTCGCACTATCAATGAAATTGCTCATAACGCAAATGTTTTGATATAAAACAAAAATAAATTAAAAGTACGACCCTACGATTCATGAGATATATAGATTGGTTCATCCCACAGTAAAGGTTCCAGAAGTGTATTATTGCAGCAGTAAAGCTGAGATCGATAAAAAAAAAATCCTGAATTATATTACCTGATAAAATTCATTACTGCTGAAAAACTCAACACAACATTTATTTGGTTCCACAACATTTAACAAATGTTTAATGAAAATCAACAGTTTTTGAATAATTATTTTGTGCGAATTCTGTTCATCTCACCATTAATAGCCATCTAAGCCAAGGGAGTTAATTGGATAAATTTGAATTTTACTATTTAAATCTATAAATTCCTTGATGTGTTGTTAAAAGCAAAGAAGTTTTGCAAGAATGCTTTCACTGAAAACATCATTAAAAATTTGTCCAAATAAAATAATATCCCCGAGCTTTAAAAAAAAAAAAAAACAAAAAAAAAAACATCAAATTATAGATGTAAAAAAATTACAAGGTCATAGGTTATTAGACGGGCAGCCTCTTTCTGGCGTTGGGTTGAGATGCACTTTCTGAAGCTAAAGAGCGAGACCAGGATTTCAACCTACTGGATAAATTATATACAAGGATGAGGTTACATGGAGGCCAGTCGATGTTTGTCCACAGTGTAATGTAATTGGATGTCTTCCCTTGCTGCATCCTACATATAATCGTAGTCGAGAGCCTTTCGACGATTAATTTATTATAGAATTACCCAAGTATAATGTAAGTATTATATTCTTCTTTTTTTTGTATTTTGTTTTTAAAAAATCTGAAAAGGGAAGACATATTTTTTGTATTTTGTTTTTTAAAAAATCTGAAAAGGGAAGACATATTTTTTTGTATTTTGTTTTTTAAAAAATCTGCAAAGGGAACTTAAGACATATTTTTTATTGTAATAGATAAAGATTTCAATGGCAGACTGTTAATAAGCTATCCTGCCACTAGCAATGTTTACAAGTTTCTTTCATTATGAAATTGTTTAACGCTTTTTAAAGGGACATGGTCAGAATTTCAGTTGAAATTTTTCATGATCAATTCTTTTTTTCCCCAATTTTGATGTTTCGGTCTTTGTTTAATATGATAAACTAAAATTTGAGTCTCTGTGGTCGTGTCATAAGCGAGATACAGAGCTCACGATTCTGTGTTATGTAAACAAAAGTGATAGCATGTTTTTTGTTTACATACTAAGTCCGAAGAGAAACTACAAGCTTTCATATTTGAATGTAACAAAAACTAAATAATTACTGTTTATTTGTGTTTATTACGAACTAACAAGGAAAAAATCTGCATGAAAGACAACATTTACTAGTATTCACATATATTTTACAAACGTAAACAAAAACACGACATGAGTCGATCTTGTTTACATTACAAAGTATCTTTCATATACTAGTAAATCGATTAATTATTTATATTCGATTTGGGTGACCATTAAAAGTATCCCCAATGAAGCATTTCAAAAACTATAAATAGAAAAGGAAATTTTCAACTCAAAGTGTGAACATACCCCTTTACATGTAAACGAAACATTGCGGACTTTATGATGAAATGCTAGTAAATTGTTTGTTTGCTCTATTTATTAGATTTTCACGTTTAGACCAACGAAAATTTAACCTTACAAAATTAATAAATGTGTTTGTATATTTCTGTTAAGTGACTAACATACCCATTTTTCTTGTTTACTGAAAGATTTAAATTATGGTTATTTTTTGAAAAATAGTTTTGCGATTGGAATTTTCATTTATGCTTTATTTTTCAAAGAAAGTAGTCCATCCTGAAACCAGGTACCTTCGGTGGATAATGACGAGATGACAAGCAGAAGAAAACAATTATCATTCATTTTGGTTTATGCAGGTAATGTTGCATTTTAATAGCTCCAACTCAAAGGAGTTTTCATTTATTTCATTTCAATCAAAGAACAATTATTATTATAGCATTATGTATATTTTAAAGCATTATTCCCTTATCTTATGATGTATAGTAATTTATAAAAGAATCAGTAAAAAGGCGAGAAAAAAATGATAACTTTGATTTGCTGAATTTTCGCCTGTTATTGATCTTGAAAATTCTTAATAATCAGACCTATTCACGCCAAATTAAAGGGTTTTTTTTCTTAAATTGTTGTATTAACATTGAAAGGGTTGACGTACGTATTACTAGTAGTGTCACATTATTCTTATTTTTCTCATCAACAGTGCTGCAGCTTCTAGTGGGTTCCGGACATGCGCAGTACACAACGACACTGGAAGTCAATCTCCTGTCTGAACTATACAATAGCAACTACTCCTCTTTGGTGCGGCCTTCAGCTACCGTCATGGTCCGGACAAGTTTTGTGTTGTATACCATCAACGACTTGGTACGTGCATTGTACATTTACTAGATAAGTATTATATACCATAGATGACTTACGTACATGTACGTCTAGTTTTTTTTTTTTTTTGGTTTTTTTTTTTTTTGGTTTTTTTTTTATAGTATCTGATTCAGTGACTTATAATTATCATGTACAAGTAATAGTCTTTTGCTGTGTCAGTCTGGTCCAATTAAGTGGGAAAGAACTTTTAACGACAAATAATTATTATTTGGTCCAGCATAATGTTTTATCATAATTTAAGTGTGCTGAGTCCGAAAAAAAAATATGCTGGTCTTCATAAAAACGGCGTTATGTAGGTCAAATATATATATTAGCATCAATGAGTTAGTATGTACATATACTATAGTTTTGGTTTGTATGCAATCAACGACTTGCTATGTATTAGTTTTTCTCACAAATTTGTAATGAACATACTGATGTCTGGAAAACATTCTTGACCTTCGAGACTATCTTTGTGTTTTTCAACTCCTAGAATCTCCATCGAATTACATTTGTCTGTTATTTGACGTATAACTGAAGAGGTAAGGGGACTAGGTGGTCATCAAAGTAACCTTTAAAAGAAGAGCTCTATATAAAAATATAGTTAAATACCCAAATTTAAATTGTTACAGTAATATTTACGAATTTGTTTTTTTTTATTAAATAATAATATATATAAACAAATCATATCTAAAAGTTTTCGGTCGATCTGGTGGTTCGATTGTTGACCATCGAGCCTTCCTAAAATATAAAAAAAAAAATGCCTTGTACAATAAGATCAAAATCGATCTCCTTGTAGAATATGAAAATTTCCTTTTTAAGCGCAAAGCATAGCTCAGCGCTTTATTGTCGTTAGACGAATAACCGCCCCCTATAATTAAGCAGAAGTATACATCATTAAATCTGGTTAGGGAGCTAGTTTCAGGGGTTTATGCACATAACTGCACGGGCTATTGTGAATGTAATTTACGGGCTATTGTGAATTTAATGTACGGTGCTTACATACATGTACATCATTGCAGGGACTGTCATGCAGTGTGAGGAAATATAGTGCGTATACAGAAGCTGAAATGTTATATACATGTATCTGTTATATACATGCAGAAGCTGGGTCAGTGCTTTTCAGTACTATCAGTACTTTGATTTGTTTTACTAGTTGTCACTCTTCTTTGTATTTGTTTCAGAGCATAGTGGATCAAACCCTGTCTATTTCTGGAATGCTGTCGATGGTCAGTATCTACTTGAATTAAATCCTCAAGCATAACAATGCCGGCCGGGTCGAGCCCATGCTTGAGTAACTTTGTTTTCAATTCTGTGCAATTGTATGTACATATATATACATATATGGACCCACCAGATTACATTTCCTTTCTATGAATTTTGTTATCTCTGATAAATAGATATCAACTTTTAAAATTTATAATTATAAGAACTTTTATTTACGAAGTTTTAACAATAATGCCAAAAGTGTACAAAAAAGAAAAATGCATTAAATCGGACCATATAATTGTACAGTTTTAAAATAAAGAGACAGAAAAACCAATACAATAATAGCTCCAGTTATGAATTTTCGTGTATTTATATACATGTAGCAATACTTTAATTTATAGGGTTTTTTTTTTTTTGGTTTTTTTTGGCGACAAGTTCTGATTCAATTCTTTGTCAATCAATCAGGCAAAAGTCAATTGAATAATCGATCAATCGATAAATTCCAGAAGTGGTTCGATAAGCGACTGGCCTGGGACCATTTACCGGACTATCAACATGTGCATGCAGTTTATTTTTGACACAGATGAGAATACGTGGACACCAGCGGTATTTGTGGAAAATTCGTAAGATCCATTCAATAAGTTTTTTTTTTTTCTTTTACTTAGTGGATTTGCAATTTGATTAACATGCGCATTATCAATGGTAGTTTTGTAGCAAATTCATCTTTAAGTTTTCCTTACAAAATTAGGTATACATGTACATTTTGTGGCTTAACATAAGGAAAAGACTTGAGTTTATTAAATTTTCTTTTGCAAAGACAGTTGAGAATGTACAAATAGATGTAGATGAGAGAGAGAGAGAGAGAGAGAGAGAGAGAGAGAGAGAGAGAGAGAGAGAGAGAGAGAGAGAGAGAGAGAGAGATTTAAAATTGTAAAAAAAAAAAAATCCGCTGAATGACATTCACATGTGTTTTACATACCCACTGCCAACAGTTCGTTTTTAATTGTAGTGTGGAAGATTTGTCAGTACTGAACGATTCCAACATGCCGATGAGAATCACTCCAAACGGAGAGATACTGCGGGATACATACGGGATCTTCAAGGTGTCATGTGAGTGTGACATCACGTACTACCCTCTGGACAAGCAAGTCTGTTTTATGAAGATAACCACCGGCGGCTACACCCAAGGGGAAATCGACCTTGAGTTTGACCCCGAAGCCGTTGACCTTTCTGATTACGTCATCAACGGAGAATGGAAGATTGTTGCCGTAAGCGGCTCATCCACTTCTGGGCAACAAATGGCGAAGACGAGAAAGGGGCTCAAGTTCGCTAGTCTCAGCTTCAGAATCGAGCTGAAAAGGCGCCATTTGTTTCACATCCTTAACACGGTGTTTCCAGTGTTCTTGGTGGGCATGTTGATTCCTTTCGTGTACCAGCTGAAAGAGGTGTCAGACAGGATTGCCTACTCGCTGACCGTGCTTTTGTCTTACGCTGTGTATCTGAGTATGATCGCCGCAAACGTACCGAGTACGTCTGTGTCTGTCTGCTATTTATGTAAGTACAAACCGATAAGAAATTAAAAAAAAAACGTTCGAACAAGAGTAAAGCAGAGATATAAATAGAACCATTTTAACAAGGCCTTGGACTTTCAGTAGGACGTAACTATCTAATTCTTGAGTCAAAACAAGTTTAAAATGACGCTGGCTTAAGGTAAAATATACACCGGTTGAGTAGTCTTGGCTCAAAAGCCAGACAAATCTTGTTGATTTCAAAGAATCATGGCTGAGTGACCTACAATGAAATAGACAGGCCTACGTCACATTGCAGTTTGACACCAACTACCGAAAGTCCAAGCTCTTGTTAAAATGGTCCTAACATAAATGGTATTTATGTCTCTTAGTAAAGGTACAATTTACACATTTATTTATTTACATGAACATTGATTTGTGAATACCTGTATACATGCAAACATGTCTTACTAAAGATAATTTATACTATTTCCGATTTTAAAAACCATTTTGCTCTATATACATAAATTTTCATTTGTTCTACATACAATATGTTGACACTTCTAATAATTCTGACATATGCTCGTAAATCAATATCAAATCAAATTTTGGTAACGTTTTCTGTTTTTCTGGTATTATTTACATGTAGCTTCGATCTGGCCATATCTATTCTGGGTGTACTGTGGCTAAACATGCATTAAGGGTAACATTGTTTGACAACTGAATGCGTTTGCATTAATTAATTGGAGACAAATTAAAGCATTAAATTTTGATCTTTTATTAAGGAGGCCAGATAGTCAACAAATCAGAAATCAGGTCTGCCTTAAAATTTTAGATATTACTTTTAGAGCCAAAAAACTACAATTTCATAAGGAAAAAAACCGATATTAGTATTATACATGTAGCTTTAAATTTTGAATATTTTCGTTTATATTTTTTTTTCCAAAGCTGTCCTTCTAAAGGAGATAAATTAATTACATGTAAGTCGAAAAATAGCCAATACCATACAGCCGTCTTAAAATTGCGATCCGTTTTTTTTTTCTTTTACAGCCGTATACTTGGTGGCTATTTTCACGGCATCCACATTCTCCATCGTGTTCGTGATTTGGATCGCCAAAATCGCCGACTACGAGAGTAACATGTCTCCCTGTACCAAATCAATTGCTTCTTGGTTAGCAAGGATCCCATGCTGCGGTAAACACCCCAAGTCCTGCTGCCGTCGCAAGCGCAGTGTCAGCATTTCAGCCGCAAAAGGAGAAGAGTTACGAGAAAATGGTCGATTCTCTAGAAATAACAGTCGGGTGGATTCGGACCCGAGTCCAGATGATGACGCTGGTGCGGTTTGTGGTGGTGACGTCATAACATGGCAGGACTTTGCGAGTTCCCTGGATCAAATTTTATTTGTTTTCTTTTTTATTTTCATTGCCGTTTCTTCTTTGGTCCTTTTCATATTTTGGGGATTGGAATACGAGCGCAACAATTGAGATAAAGTTTCAAACAATTCTGCATAATTCTATATCATCGAGTACAAGTTGCTTGAGCCCACTTGCCGTGCATATCATAAACCTGTACTTAGATACTACCTCTATTTGGTTTTAATATTTTGTTCACGTTTTGTTATTTTTATGACAATAAAAATCAGACGGGAAATACATATACGAGGGCAGATCTATCACTATATATCGAATAAATTTACAGAATACATATGTATAATTGTTTATTTTATTATTTTGATTTGCCTTTAAATCAAATCAATAATCTTATACACCATCTTTCATATTAGCAAACGTAGATGAACTTGTCCATGCATTTACATGTAGAATACGCATATGGTATATTGTGTTGGTCGATACTTTCTTTGGATGCTAGTACAATGATAATTATATAACTTTGTGTATTTATAAGCTATTGTGCATGTTAATACAAATTGTGTAATAAAATTTGATATAATATTAATTTACAGTGCATGGTTCTGGGATTTCTTATAGTTACGTCCCTCATACAAGAATCACCTTATAAGAAAAGTAAACTTTAAAGTCGTATTCAATCGCAACTTCTCGGGCCTTTCCGGCAAGCTCGGAAAATTTCCGAGCTTGCCGGAAAGGCCCGAGAAGTTACGATTGAAGTCGTATTATTTCTTTTCTGCTATTTAGTTACATTGACACGCAAGTTTATAATTATGTTCTGACAATTTTTAAGAGGTATCTAAGGTATAACTTCATTTACTCAATGCATGTATTGGTTTCCAACAGCAAGGTCGGTTGCAGATTTTATTTGAAGCAAATGAACATCCCTCTCCATAATACCGGTATATGAAAATGTGCATTCAGCATATTAGATCATAATTTAAACTCTATTCAAAAGTTGCACACGGCTTGCGTGTTCCTTAATGAATATATTAAGCTTCTGTAGCTATTCATATTAACTAATATCTACATTTTCCAATCTTTGTCTGTGATAACGCTTCGAATCAAGTTTGCACCATATAGCGCAACACATTTCACCCATGACGCAATTGACGTATTGGTTTGCATTTGCATAATTATACGAAATGAAATAAGGTAGAAATGTTAATAATTTAAGTACTGTTTAATTGCATATACATATTTGGAGAAAATAAAATCATTCTTTGAATATTATGAGGTACGTGATCAAACATAATACGTACGGGCGTGGTCAAATCTATTGTAAAGCCCTGAGGGCTGCATTGGATTTGATCACGCCCGATCGTATTTGATCACATAAATGCATACAGAATGATTCCGTATTCGATATTCTAGTAAATGCAGAAAAAACAAGCTTTTTTCTTTACTACTTTGTAAAACTGAAATAAAAAAGCAACTGGCATGATATATTTAGAAGAGTAGGCAATTTGACATATATCATGTATATGTGACCTTAATCATTTCTATGGCAGCTTACTGTCATGTTGTAAATTTTGAATTTACCGGGTGTCAGTAAATTATACATTGTCATGTGGTAAATTTTGTATTTATTGACAACCGGTAAATTCAAAATTTATAACATGACATTGCATAAGAATTACAAACAATTTCGTCTTTTGGCTGTTCAATTGTCCCATATTACTTATTATATTGTCGTGACTAGCGGTTTTTTTAACATTATCTATTGTATTATTCAGTAATTAAATATGTTAAATGGCAACTCTTAATCGTAATGCAGATTACATTTTATTTCAAGACTGGATGGGGAGGGGGGGGGGGGGGAGTGAATCCTATCGATTGCAACTTTAATCTAAACCCAGGAAAATAAAGTTATATATTAAAAGATTTACTAAATATATTCAATGTTTACCTGGTTTATTGGCACATCATGGCTATTGTTTAGTTTCTGTAATTTAAACTTGTTATATAATGACCAATAAAAATTTGAATTTTGTCTGTATACATGTATATATATACTCTCATGATAAAAAAGTCAAACTTTTATGTATCCGATCCATATTTGGACCTAATCTTCTAACAATGAATAACCATCGTTTATTAACTGCTCGTATTAAATAATTCGAAGCATTTTAGAGTAAGAAGGATTTACCTAGAGTGTTTGAAAAAAGTTATTACCTAAGTAGTACTAATTAATTAATGAAGATTGCATTAATAAGGTCTGTGATGACCAGCACTTTTTTTTTAAAATAACAAAGTAAATACTAAGAATACCAATAAGTGTTCTGGTGAAAAACGTTTGAAAAAAATATATATACCATATAGATTTTTTAAAAGTTGATTCTTATAGATTAATGGACGGTAAAGTAGCAACTCTTCAAAAACAGGAAAAAGTCATTTATTAGGACATATTCCTCTCTTACATACTTACAAAAATCATACCTAATCCTGAAAATTATGTCTACTTTAATGAGTACATACATACATACCTGTTATGCATCCCGATTTATTGAATCTGGGGCTATTATGGATCGAATACCAAAATTTAGAGCAACTGTATGTATCTACGTGAAAAGAAAGTGGATTAGATTTTTGAAAGAGGTATTATTAGCGCACTTAATAAACGATTTGGCCTCAAATATACTATCGATCCTGGAGTTTTCAGCACAATTTTTCAATGGTTCACAAATTACTGTCAATCTGTCAGTGCTCTACAAAATGTATGTTATCAGATCCTACGCGCGATGCGTGTAATCATAATGTCATTCAATTTCGGAAAAAATTGAGTTAATCAGATGCGGTTTAGTTTTTACAGACGCCTCATCCTGCTTCCGGTTTGCATTTTAATGGATTCCCTAGATTCTCCACTGAATTTGGTAAATAATGTCCTTTTTTGCTTGACTGTGTGGTTTGATTTCGTTAAACAACATAGAGATTGACATGTCTGTGTAACTTCTTGGTATATGCGCGTTGTTACAAGCCTTTATAACGCTGACATGCTTTAAATATATGGTCAGGTGTTGTCATCGATCGAACTTAATAATGAAGTTGTGGGTGTGTCATAAAAGTTTACACTCGTTGGTTTGGTAGACTGAGCAATAAAAATTCATTAGCTAATTGCACAAAAAGAAGTTTGGTAGATGTGGAGTCAATGATGTTTAGATGTCACATGAAAAGATTATCCATTTAGAAAAAAAAATACATGTACATGTATAGGCCTATTGCATTGAAGATGACAAACTTTATATATAAAAATAAAGGAAGAGGGGACAGTGGGCATGCCTCTTTTCCATTTTACCTTTTGTTGTTGAGAAAAGTGTAAGCAATGCTAAAAATTGTGATGACACTGTGAAAGCTTGTCTGATTTGTATTTCCTGTGTTAATAATATGTTTTACTGTGTGACCATTTGGAGAGTAAAACCAATAACACGATTTTAATAAGACATGAACAACGCGGCTATGTTAAGGCTGCCCGATAAATTTCACA
Source organism: Magallana gigas (assembly GCF_902806645.1). NCBI lineage: Eukaryota > Metazoa > Mollusca > Bivalvia > Ostreida > Ostreidae > Magallana > Magallana gigas. The sequence goes on from NC_047566.1 coordinate 19,553,728, forward strand.
GCGATATGTAGAAAGTCACTTGTCTGTACTTCATAAGATATGACGTCATAGTTAACTTTGACGTCACGATCTGCATTCCTTTCGATCTTTCTTAGGGAATGTATCGTAACGTAATAAGTGATATTCATTGTGCATAATAAAACCGCTTCATTCCTTTACATAGACACTGTTGTAAATGCTAGTGATACTAAATTCAATATCACCGATATAGAGTATAAAAAAATCAACAGTTTTAAAGCTTCGTAATAGGTAAATAACTGTTCATAAACTAATGGTTTTGAGACTCTCCCTGCTACGTGTAATTTAATGAATGGTGATATGTATATGCATATAAAAAACGGCTTGGCGCAAGTGAAAGATAAAAACAATCTTAGTATATTTTTCGTTAAATCGGGAGAGAAAATAAGTACCAATGTGAATCTTGCTGGGGGAAACCTACGGATTGACCCGATTTTGTGTAAATCGAGTCTAAAATGTAAAAATGTGCCTAATTTCGATGGCAGTGCGAATTGTTTTGACAATATTTCAAATAAACGAAATATTTATATGAACCCCGAGCAAGAACTGCAAAATACATTACTTATCGAAGGATTTTTCATAAAAATATTTTTGATTTAATGTCATTATTCACTTGTGCCGATGCGATTTTTATAGAGTTTTTACCGTGTTAGAATACACCCGTCACGTGCTTAAGAAAAATATATGACGTCACAAAAATACATCAAATATATAGTGTTAGATATCACTGTTAATTTATGTAATAAAAGTTTAAAGAGACTCACTCGGTTGAAGAATTTTTTGATAATCAAAATAGTATCATTTTTCGATATATATTTAGCTTCGTACAGCCTTAACATAGCCGCGAAGTATCTTAGACAAGATTTTAGTCTGTATCATCCAGACATTTGTGTTGTCTATATATAGCCGAGCTTTGCTCTAATGAGTGCCAGTGGGCTTTGCTGAGATTATTTCACCCTCTGTATAGATAGTTCAAGCATCTGTAATGACTTTATGATACATGTTTCAGTGTAATCTAGGGATGGGAAGATCCACCGATGCACCGGTGCATCGCTGTATTTATTTTGACGATATTTGGATCGATACATTTACCATTAATACTACGATACCTTACCGAACTTTTTTTATTTTTCAAAAATATCCGAGCTTCATATATCGGCTATTTTTAGTCCGCGCGCCTAATATGAAAGTACAAAGATGCCGGAAAAACTCTTAAAATTGTCAAAACTGTTAGGAAGCTAAATATGGAGTGTGGAAAACTTTTGTAGTACTTGTTTATGAAAAACTAGTGTACACGAGATTAAAGTAATTTGTAAATTGTGCAACGCTCATTATGAATATAACAAAATAACTTTGGACATGCGGTAATACATCAGCAGGTTGAATAAATTTTAAACTTTTATTCATGCTTTCATTTAATTGCAATGTATCGTGATATGTATCGTATCGCATCTCATGTATCGTGATATGTACCGAATCGGCTCAGTACAGTATCGTCCCAGCCCTAGTGTAATCCAGCCTTTAAGGTGGCTCACTACACCTTGAAATATTTTCTCAAATCAGCAGAAAATTACTTGATTATGATAGATATCATAATGGATAAGAAGTATTTAAGTCAAATAAGCAAAAAAATGTGCAATTTTGGATAAAAATTTACATTTTCAAAAATTACAAAAGCTCCAAGCGGATGCAAACTCATGATCAGCTGTTCAGAAGCCCAATACTTTAGCCACTGAGCTACGACGATATACAACCGAACGGAACAATATAAAAAGTTTAACAAAATATTTAAATCGCCATCTTGTGACATAGTGTCTTAAAAAGTATAAGTCTGGGTGTAGTGAGGTACCTTATATGAGACAATAATTGTTGTACTTAGTGCTGGTTGATTAAATGTTGTATGGTAGCTACAATTGTCTGTAAATCTTTTGCTCTACCTCAATGGTTTCAGTATGTCCAATAGAAACATTTTTTCAATGTAAAGATTTCAAAATAGCATTTTGATAATACACAGGCATAAGTCGGAAAAATTTGAAGGAGAAAAAACTGCATATCTAATAACATTAAGTAATGACAAACATTGAATTTCCAAAAAAAATTTTTAAAAAATTCCATAACTCATGATCAGGCCCTTGAGAACTATTGTGACTATTTTAAAAATGATTGAGTTTATCAATATCTATTTAGGCTCATCAACAAGGCAGGAAAGCAGACAATCTTCTACAAAGCAAGAAATATGAAGAAGCCATTACTTGTCACCGCAGAGCTGCAGGTAGGCATGTATTTAAGAAGATAGCTTCCATAGGATAACTTGATAATACTCACAATATGACACAGTAAAACAGAGTTACATCAAATTATTTACACTTTTAACAAATTCACAATAACAGAGAAGTCAATTATATTTTCCTTATCCTTATATTGTAATATAAATAGATTGTATTAAACATATTGAAATTATAAACATGATTAAGAACAAAAAAAGCTTGTCAGTAGAGCTTCTCATTAGCTGTGTGTTATTTTTCCATTTCTCCAAAATCTAGATTTAAAAATTCAAAATATATTTACTGATATATACATATTCTCCTCTGCATTTTTGAAAATGCGTTTTATGAATTAGATTTTTAATAACTGGAGCAGAATAATAACCAGTTCGAAGAAGATTGATTTAACACTTAAGGTCAATCATACATTTTAGGTCAGACTCAACCTATCTTCCTTTTTTTCTATTTTTTCCTATCTCCACAATGTGAAGATTTCTACTTAATAATTTCATAATTATATTTTTATTTTATATGATTCTTTTTTTATTTACCGGTAGATATAAATTGTTCAATCAAAAATGTATAGTACGACTTTATTTATAAACATTCAAATGCATTTTGCATGCTATTTAAAGGAAAATTCAAAACATTCAAGCTCCAAAAAGAGCCTGGTAATGTACCAAGTTTTTTGAGAATTAACAGGTTTAAATGTTAAAAAAAAAGGAATAAAATATCAAGGAAAATTATATAAAATCGAGGAACATCTCGTGTATCTTTAATGATGATACTGTGGTTTCATCAATATTTGTTGAATACCAATTTTTGTGGATTTCGTTTTTTAGTTGATCCACGAAATTAAATGTTCATCGAAGTGCAATTTCTATTAACATTTTGTATTGATAGGGTCATTGGCCAAGAATTTACCTATCCTTGAAACTGTTATTTTCACTTCCTCCATGAAAATTAATACCCTTGAATATTAATGAAACCACAGTATATGCTCAAGGTTGAGGGTTTTTTTTTCTATTTTAGAGCACCTGCTACAGGCCCTGCAGCTCTCTCCATCTCAATATGCACAAGAATCCATACACCTCCAACACAAGTTCCATCTAAAACAACAAGAAGCCATTCAGGTCAAAATTGAAAAAATCGAAAAGTTGAACAATAAGCTAGCAAGCAAAGGGCCAGAACTCAGGAACCAGTCAACTCAGACAGAAGCTAAGCTACTGTTCAGCTCCAATCATTTTGTAAACGACTCGCTATCTCAGGAATCCAATGTCAGGGTCATGCAGGCTCTTGCCGGGACTGACTCGCTCGTTGGACATCTGCTGCTGAAGAACAAACATTCAAATGACCAAGATGTGGAAAAGGAAAACAATGTAGGATATAATGCCTTTCAGGCAAATGTCACTTTACCGGGCACTGACAAAGATTATGAGTTTGTGATCAACCAATTAATGCAAGAAAACTTTGAACTGAAGAAGGAGGTTTCGCAACTACATAAAGACTTGGACAATTCTAAGAAAGACAACAGATATCTGACTGATAAGGTGTTTAGATCAGAGAGAACAAAACGACATTCATATCCTGATGAAGTACATGGAGGCTTGGCCATTCCAGATATGGAACTTCCACCCCTGGAAATGCCTCAGTTTGATTTTGATTCCTTACAAGTGTCAACGAGTGACAACGACAGGGGAGAAAGTATATTTTCAACACAGTTTAAATAAAACTACCATTGTTTAAAGTCATTGTGAGCATATTTACTTAAAAAAAGATTTAAATGAATATTTTAGTTTGTTATGATTTTATAGAAACACCAGGATTTTTGTTCATTTCAAACATAATGTTTAAGGACAAGAGCTAACTGTGATGTCTCAAATACTTTGTTATTCTGTGGGAAAAGTGTTTAATTAAATGCATTGTAGAATAAATTCTATTTGCAAGAATTTAAAGTGACTTTTTATCCTGTTTAAAGAATTTTATGGGTTTTTATTATACAAATGTTGAACATAATTATAACTCAGCTTCACTAATATAAGTGATGCATGTTACATACATGTATAGATTTTGTTTTAAATACAAATTACATGTAGATACCCATGTAGAAACTAAACTAGAGATATATGTATTTAATTATTTTTTGGTGTTCACATGCTTACGAGATATTTATATAACATAGGGATTACAATTTAAATTTAAGCAAATGGTTTTCTAGGACTGGCATGAACTTGCAACACATCTAATAAGATACATTGCTTAGTTGACAATTAATAATTTATCGATTTACCAGAGTTACCCTTCCTATACTGATTTGTTTATTACAAGACTCTCTCTCTCTCTCTCTCTCTCTCTCTCTCTCTCTCTCTCTCTCTCTCTCTCTCTCTCTCTCTCTCTGATGTTTTAGAAAGACATACATGAAACTGCAGTGAGACTACATGTGCACATTTGCATAATATGGCAGATGTGATATGAAACTTTAGTCTAAGAACAAAAAATATCAAGAGAATAGTAACAATAGATATTTTAAATTTATAGAAAAGATGCACGATTAAATAAAAATCTTAGGTATCCCAATTTTTCCGTCAGTTGAATTCGAACCCAAAATTACAATAACATCTGGTTTTACCGTTACACTTTTCAGGTAGAGCTGTGCACATGCATAGTAGAAAAGATACGACCAAATATTTGTTCGGGCGCTAGCAGGGTTTGCGTAATTAAAAGAAATGAAAGTCACATACATGTAAATACATCAGTATTCTAATATTAAATCGTACAATTGCTGAAAATTATATAAGTAATAATTAATATCATGAGGCCATAACTTCGTTCGGGGCGGATGAAATCTATCATAAAGCCATTCGGGCGTTATTGGATTTGACAACGCCCCGACCAAAATTATAATCATAATTATTAAAGAATGACTCCTTATTTCTTAAATCTTACTTTAACTCAGGTGCCAAATTCGTGAAATCTTATACTGTTCAATTTTTTACATAACATTCTACAATTTAATCTACAAGATCAAATTACACCCCCCCCCACCCCCCCCCCCCTAACCAAACATTTTGCAAAGACGACAAAAATTTCCCATTTCTATGAGTACCGGTATTTGCATTATTTGGAATATTTTGCTCTATATATAGGCAGGAGAAATACTAGGTACATGTATAATTCTATGTATAGATCTGATAAATGATAAAGAATATAACTATTTTCGGAAACATAATTATATAAGAATAACTATATATAGTTTGATTTTTGCAATAGTTACATGCATATCATATTTCAAGTATAGTACATGTACGTCATGTATATACGTGATAGGGGATAGGGTGCCAACAGAAAGAATGCTGTCTGCAGCAGTGTCATGATATCGGCAAGATTTTCTTGTATTTATTGATTTTTGACTTAAGATGTGTAAAATAAAATGCTTAAAAAAGAGATCTATACCCTAGTTATGTCTGTAGCTATGTCTTGGAGTATGTATAAGAACATTGAACTGAAAGGTTGTTCAACTTCTATTTTTCAACATTTATTGTTTTCTTGGATGATAAAAGCGAGAGTGCAGGTTGAATTTATCTCCTACAATCAAATCTGTTTTATTTTTTATCTGACTATATAAACGATATATAAAACGAGATTTTCATATAGACGCGCGATAAAGGCAATATTTATGTGACAATATTAATTTAAGTGTTTTCAGCTGTTGGTTTTCTTTTTTCTTTTTTTTTAAAAATGTTTTTCCAATGTATGCGCAATTTTAGAGAAAAATATGAGGTTTTCTGGAACCCTCCTCCCCAGTTATTTTTAAAATAGTAAATACCCCATAAAAAGACCCTGACCCCCCCACAACCCTTTAGGCAAGAAAAAGTATGAACCCTGTCTCCTCCAATCGGAACCGGGAATTTTTATGGATCAAAGCACAGAAGGCGTGTTTTAAAACATGGAGGGAAATTGACTAAATCCGCCCGTAATTATATAATTACCATAACAGAGTAACTATATATAACTCATAATCAACTAGTGCATGTGAACTAGCTAGTTGTTACTGATTATAAAATAATCACACCTTTTTTTTTTGCAAATGCTGGGTTTAAAAAAAAGAAGGTTGTTTCGAAATGTCGAGACCCTAGCTCGTGAAATAAATTGCAAAAAACGAAAGTTTTATGATATATTTTATATACACAAGTGTACAAATATATAATTCAATGAGATTATATTTATCGTTGCCGGGGGGGGGGGGGGGGATTATGTTATGACGTCGACGAGAGGATTAATGTTACAGCTAGATGTAGAGGTTTGGTCCTGATTAAATGTTGATTTTTTATTATTTGCGACAGAGAAAATAGACTTAACACAGTTTGACAAGTAATAAGATAAATGCGTCGAGTGCATTTTTTTTTTAACTTTACTTAATGTTTGAGATCAATATACCAGATTTACTCTTTTTAATTACAGGTACCTCTATATAGTCGCGGGATATTTCTTCAGCGTTTCAGAGAATAATGCCAAAAATAAAAAAAAAAAAATTACAACGCAACCATTTCTTAAAAAAAATATATATAACATAAATCATTCTGTTTATGTAAATGAAAACCATGGCGCACAAGCTGTGAACGGTTATCGAACAATTAAAAGAGTGTCAGCAGTCAGCCCCCCCCCCCCACCCCCTCCAAATTAGAATTTTATCTTGAGGGAGGGGACGCATATGCTAGTATAGAACGACTTGTTTTCAATTTCTACGCAGGACGATATTCTAGGAAATTTATAAAGTGAAGGGGATTTGGTGTAGGTGGGGGATTCGGGGAGGGGAAAGGAGTTATCAAAAGGGTCATTATTTGAAAGTACATTTTTGGAAACCCTATATATCTTCACTACAGTGCTATTTCAGAGACCAGATTTTCTTTTAATCCGATGAAATATGAGTTATTAGAACCCACCTATCAAAAAAGATTATCGAGTATATGTACATCTGGCCTGCTCCACGTACAATATTATACAAATATTGACTGGGGTTAAGGGCAACATTGATTATATTAGCCCCCAAGGGACGAAATATTGCCCGACGCGAATCATTGCTGCCTGAAAACACAGTCAACATTTGTTTTGTTATATGAAGAAACAAACCAAAAATCAAGAAAGGATTTTTTCCTTGACTCAACATAGAATTCACAAAATTAATTTTGCGCAAAGTTTATTTCCAAAATATCGCCGGCATCAAAAGGTCACTGGTGATATTCCACCGTGCGTAGGAAGTAAGCTCAAGATGTTTTACCTGATTTTACTTCACAATTAATCGCAATTCCATATCCCCGTTATGAAAGCGAACCGTCGAATTGCGCGTCCGTTGTTTACCTGCCTTGACTGATTGACCGGTCAATATCTTTCGGACGAGCTAATATAACATTATTGACTATTCGTCTATATAGAGCTATATAGTGAGAATATACTACTGAATATAACAACAGTTAATAGTAAATATGTACTATACATTTGGAACTATTTAATTATTGTTCTCTTTCTTTCTGTGTGAAATTAATCCTTTAATAATTGAATTTCATCAACAAGCGATCGTCAGTCTATAATCTTCAATTGACTGAGCATTGTTCTTCTCCAAATCTCTTCATCAGCTCTGCGGAACGAGGTCAGCAGAGCAAGTGCTTGCGAGCGCACGACCAAATTTGCTTTGCTGCTATTGTGAATTCACGCGAGCTCTCGCGAGCACCCGGCTGTTCAAGATCGTAGCTGCTAGCCTAGCCGCTAGGTCGTAGATATCTAAGTCTATTGAACGGACCGCTAGGTCTCAGATTTGAAGTTGGAAATATTCAACTAAAGACTAATTACATCGACATAATTTGTTAATTTTAAGCGGAAATATACATTCACTTAAAGGATGAATAAAATATCATTAAATAAATAGATTTTATGTTTGTTACAAAGTGGTAACTAAGGTGGCCATCTTGAATTTAATGCTTAATAGCATAAAATATTTAGGCTACGAATATCTACGTAGCGGCTAGGTTAGCTTACCGTTCAACTATGTAGTCCTTCGTAGCAGATACGATCTTGAACGCAGCCATGAACTCGCCTCTGATGTTTCTTGCCGTTGCAGTATTGTTCAGCATGTATTGCACGTGATATAAAATTAAAAAAAACCTTTTGGCATTGTGTCAAATTTCGATTACTAAACAAGACGCTTGGGAACTTAGACCTCTTATTATAACATTTCTTGCCAATTTTAACCCAATATTTTTTAACCCAAACCAACATGATAAATTGCACTAATTTATCACAAGAAAGTTAAATAACTTTAAAGGAATTTGAAAAAGGAAATAAATATTGGATTCCATGTTTTGCAAATCATCCACTTATAAATCACGTTGTATTCCTGCACGACACTGGAAGTAATTGTTCTCGGATCTGGAAATTCCTTATCCGTCGGAGATACTCCCATGGTATTCCAATGTTGAATGAAATTCAATTTTTTTTGGTCCGCGTTGCAAAAACTCTATAATGGGAGTGAATTTAAACTGGCTGCCCACCTTACTTTGTGATAAAAATGTGATTAATGAAGTATCATTGAAAAATGAAGTGCTATAGGCTGTTTTTACTGAACTGAATGATTACAAGATCGGAATTGAAATGTGCACACAGTTTAGAAAAAAAAACCAACTTTATGTATCGATGTTGGTACATGGTATATATATATATATATATATATTATATCAATCCTAGATCGGCATAAGTTATGTAAAATATTATAACTGTAGGACGAAAGAAAAAGTGTACGCATAAGATGATTAAAACAGCACTAAAATACTAACTGTATAGTGTATTTCACATTTAGTTCTCATCCGTTACTTATTCGTGCTGATATATAGGTTTTTACATGTAACAATAAAAAAATAGATGCATCTATTACTCCAAAATCCGCATTTTTATAAACAAATTAAAGATAGGTATATGCAGATAACTTTATATTTCGATGTACATGTTTATTAATTTCATACCATACATAAAAATGATGATTCGTTTTATTTTAAGTAAGCCCCAGTTGACATGTTCCTAAAGGTCTCTTAGGACTACGTTTTAAGTACGTCTTAGTCTAAACTAAGTCAGTTTCTCGAAGCACTCCTAAATTTATGTATATTATATACCGCGATACCTTTCTAGCTCTTAGCTTTAGGAGAGCACACACCTTGTCCTAAGACCATCCTAATGTTACAAAATCACATTTTATAGGAACTTAGGACTGTTGTGACGTATTTTCTTAAGGCCAGTAGAATACGGCAATCATTTCTATAATTCCAGCATTTTCGAAAAACTTAAACTCCTAATCCGGGAGGAGGGTGTATGTGTCTGGGAGGGGGGGGGGGGGTTACTCATTTATTCGAAAACAATATCAACTGTTACAGTAATATATCACAATATATAAATAGTGCCTGTTTGGGAGGGTAACTGTTGAAATTGGCACCCTGAGAAAACCATTATCAACCGACGCGAAACGGAGGTTGACAATGGTTTTCGAGGGGTGTCAATTTCATCTGTTATCCTCCCAAACAGGCACTATTTATTCTATTATTCTGATTGTCTTATTTTTAAAGAAAATTTTACTGCTTTTTTTATAGAAATAAAGTGAATTGTACGGCGAACCGTACGCGCATAATTTACGCGCATGTAACAGTTCGTTGTGTTACCCGTTGCCAAGTGTGTTGCTAACGCAGAGGGTAATAGAACGGATTACCAACTTCGTCTAAGCCAATTAGATATCAGTATTTAACATGAAAGTATAATAAAACTTAATGTTTATTTCAACATATATGGAAAGGGATATCCGTTGCTGCATTCCTGAAAAATTATACGAATTTATTTTTCCTTCACAATTTAATGTGTGTTTGGCGAAAGATGAAAAATATCCAAATAATTTTAATAACTACAATAAATACTAAGTAAGTTACATTCACTGTTTTGATCATTTACCCCCCCCCCCCCTAAAAAATGATACAGATGTCCTCGGCTTGAGAATACAGGTTTATATAAGTCATGCATGATCATTCTTAATTTTTATCACTTCAATCTAAAAAAATACATTAATCTAAAGAATATTCATATAATGTTGAATAAACTGTAGAAATGTATCAAATTTTATGAAAAAGCGCAGGCTAATGTATTACTTGAATGACAAGAGTATAGCAATTTTTCATCTTTGCTAGCCAAGAGTTTATGATCCACTCTGCTTCTCTACATCTTTGCTAGCCAGGGGTTTACGATCCACTTTGCTCCTCTTCAACCAGCGAAGGGTTTACGATCCACTCTGCTTCTCTAAAACAGGGTATTGTAGGAGCAAGTTGGATCGTAAACCCTCGCTAGTTGTAGGTTGTATAGCAGCAATGTGGATCGTAAACCCTTTTTAGTTGTATAGGAGCAAGATGGATCGGAAACCCTTTGCTAGTTTTATAGGAGCAAGGTGGATCGTAAACTCTTCGCTAGTTGTAGGTTGTATAGGATCAAGGTGGATTGTAAACCCTTAGCTAGTTATATAGGAGCAAGGAGGACCGTAAACCTTTAGTTAGTTGTTTAGGAACAAGGTGGATCGTAAACATTTAGCTAGTTATATAGGAGCAAGGAGGACCGTAAACCTTTAGCTAGTTGTATAGGAGCAAGGTGGATCGTAAACCTTTAGCTAGTTGTATAGGAGCAATGTGGATCATAAACCTTTAGCTAGTTGTATAGGAGCAAGATGGATCGTAAACCCATTGCTAGTTGTATAGGAGCAACGTGGATCGTAAAACCTTCGCTAATTGTATAGGAGCAAGGTGGATCGTAAACCCCTCGCAAGTCGTAGGTTATATAGGAGCAAGGTTGATCGTAAACCCTCCGCTAGTTGTAGGTTGTATAGGAGCAAGGTAGATCGAGAACCCTTTGCAAATGTAAGGTTGTATAGGAGCAAGGTGGATCGTAAACCCTTCGCTCGTGAACCCTCTGCTAGTTGTAGGTTGTGTAGGAGCAAGGTTGATCGTACATGTAAACCCTCCTCTAGTTGTAGAGAAGCTGAGTGGATCGTAAACCTTCGCTAGTTAAAGAGAAGCAGAGTGGATCGTAAACCTTCGCTAGCGAAGAGGCAACTGTTTCATTACACAAAATTGTTTGCTGTTTAAATTATAATTATTGGTTTATTAGCCAAAAGCTGCGCCAATATATATTTTCTTTACACAAAATAGTTTTTGGATTTCTGGGTTTTTTGTTTAAACTAAATTGTTAAAGTAAATGTATGTTTTTGTAAATGTTTACAAATTAAAATGTTCCCTGTCGAAATTTTCAATATTTAATCCTGCACACGTCTCTTAAATTCTATCTGTATGAATAATGTAAAAAAAATATAAATGATTTCAGTGGGATTGACTATCTTAACTTAAGATTTTCCTAAGTTACCACCGAGCTTCATAATTAAAACGTGTCATAAGTTGATCTTAGGATGTTCCAAACTTTTTTTTCCTAAATTATATCTAAGGAACGCACTTAGGTCGAATCTTCTTAGGAACATACTTAAGTCATATCTCAAGAACACACTTAGGTTTTATCTTAGGAACACACTTATGTCATATCCTAGGAACATACTTAGGTCATATTTTAGGAACGCACTCAGGTCATGTGTTAAGGAACATGCCTGCTGTGTTCTGTTTTTAAAATTCATCTTGTAAACGGAATAATGTGTATTTATATGAAATTAATTTTTTTTTAGTCTTAGGGCATATAATTAATTTAACGACAATTTTTCCATCAATTTTTAAAGCATTGTTGTTGTTTCATGTATCTGGAAGCTAAAAACCGGCCAAATGACATGATGTCAAAAAATTCTTAAATTACATGTAGCAGATCACAAAGACGCTAAAAATCAATACCTTTCACACAGTACGTCCATTTCCAAAGTTTCTTAGGAGACAATAAAAGCGAGAAGGGCTTCACTATACGGATTTCACACCAAAACGGAGACTTAAATACTCAACTCTTTACCCAAAGGTTACTTAAACTTACATTGTGGGGAAAAAAATTCAAGGACGTTTTAGAATTAATGCTAGCATATTAGGTTTAACTTTTTAGGTTTAACTATTTACCATCCCAAGTGGAGTGATAATATCATGCCTAAAAAAGTTACTTTTTAACTCTCAAACAGAATTGCAGTTTAAGTTCATATGCAAGATATTACAAAAAAAAAATCATTAAAGATAATGCACACACATTTAAACTTTCATATGCTTAGGAAAGGGAAAAGAAAGTGCAATTGAGATAGCTTGGGAGTATAACATAGTTAGCCTACATCTGATTCATAATAATAACAAATCTAGACCAGATCACTCGGGTCTGTTCAATGTATACTATCTTTCCAAGCGTCTGCCCGCTCAAAAGTACTTCTATAATCGTGCAGTTGAAATCCCTAACAAAATATTTCAATAATCACATGTTTACTCTACAGCCTAAGTTTCAAGCTTACAAATCTTCTTTTAATTATCTTTTAATATTCTATTTCCAGACTTAACATGGTCCCCTAGAAACACTTTTTTCGGCGTCTTCAATCTTAGATTACATAACTCTGCACGTAGTAGTGCCCATGGATTGAAACGTTCAACAGGACTAAAAAAACCCAGTCTGACGTCTCTAATGCAAGTATCACCGTCTCCTGGTTTAATTGCTATGTAGCTATAGAAAGCATGTCTATTCAGAGAAAATTTAATTTTACACATATCAAAACTATAAACAAGAAACATTTCCTGTCGCTGTGACCATTAATGCAGTAATTTGTTCTTCGCAGGCACGTTCAAGTAGAATCGTGTTTTAAAGGGGGGGGGGGGGGGCGCTCATCTAAAAATCACTAGCAAAAAAAAAAATAAAAATACTAATAATGAAAGTAAAAATCTCAAAATTCTAAACTGTGGGGTCGGGGGGAAGGGGGGCGGGGGGGGCAGGAGGGGGGTGGGGGGTGCTTAGTATTTCTTTAGCTTCATTTTCACTGATGATGTTCTTATTTTCACTTCCATTCATTACATTCTTCCAAAAACGTGGAAGGGCAAACTCCAGTATTATACATATACACGTGCTATTCAGTTTCTAAAGTGTAGTTTTCAGGAAATTGTCCGTTGCAATAAAAAATGTGATGTTACGAGCCTGCTTCGTGTCTGTGATATTAAGGAGGCTGAATGGTCAACAAGTCAAAAACCGGATCTGCCTATCCAGCTGTCGTTGTGATCATTATTGCAGTAATTTGTTCTTCGCAGGCAAGTTTAAATTTTACAACATGATAGTTTTGGCCGTAAACTATCATTTAGTAAAGAAAAAATACAAATAGTTCGCCTTTAAAATTGGAACATTTTCCAATATCTTTTTACAGAGCTCTTCGTATAAAAGAGGTAAATATAGCCTAAAAACGCACGCAATCATCGAGCCCTCTTCATTTATGTGTTTTGTTTTCAGTGTATGATGCAATTAATTTATTGATTTAGTTATATTTTGAAAATATTTGAAGCCATGTGAACTTAAATTTTTATTTTGGAAATTTTTAGTGTGGAAATTACAATTAGATATTAAACTAGATACGATCTCGTTACGAGTAACGAGGAGGTCTTCCGTTCAATTTTTCAAACGATACCATTAAAATATCAATGAAGTTTTAGAATTTCCACTCACATTTCACATACAGCACATTAAAGATTTAAGGTTTTACTCCCCTAAAAATCCCTAATTACGTCATCAATGGGTGTGGCAATGAGTTTTAAAAACTGATATTGTTACGATCAACAACTTTGCTTCTATAATGCATTACAAAATCTTTATCGTTTTTAAGTTATTTGTAATAGAGTTTTCGAGTGCCTTGGCCCCTAATTTAAGGGGCCAGCCCTTTTTTTTTTATTTCTTTGAAAAGATCTTAACAATACTAACATTTTTTGTTCCTACACCCATCTAAAATTGTTGATCATTTTTGAGATACAAATGATTGAATATTTTAGGGGCCAACCCTTTAGATTCCTAATGGGGACAGAAATTCGTTTTTTGATAACTGGAATCGATTTAAATAATTAATTCAACCATTTTCTCTTTTATGATGTTTAACAAAATATGTCTACTTCTCTAGTTATATTGCGTCAAAGTTTAAGTACTTTGGCCCCTAAAAATCCCTAATTACGTAATAAATGGGCGTGGCAATGGTTTCTTCTAATAGATATTGGTACGATCAACAACTTTGCTTCTATAATGCATTACAAAATCTTTATCATTTTTAAGTTATTTGTAATAGAGTTTAAGAGTGCCTTAGCCCCATGATAAAGGGGCCAGCCCCTTTTTCTGGATTTTGTTGGAAAGAACTCTTGATTCTCTACCACTTTTGTTATATATGTCTTAACAAAATATCAACTGATAAAAAGATATAAATCAAAACGTGTGAAAATTTTGAATGAAAATTCGTACCCAATTTTCGTGCCTAGGCGAGCTCCGAGAAATAGCGCCACTAGCGCAAAACAACACAATAGTGCACAACTTCAAACTATAGACTACTTATCCTGAAAATTTCATAGTCATATCTCTGATAGTTTCTGAGATCAGCTCTGCACAAACTAGGTCGTGAAAATGTGCAAAATGGCCGATAAATCGGTACCGGAAGTGACGACAGAAAAAATCTCAAAAATGTATGAAGTTTACATCAAGTCTCATCTTCTGTTAAAAATGGTTGAAATCGGTCGAACAGTTTTCGAGAAATCGCGTGCAAAAATTTGTGGAAAAAAATAATAATAACTAGATACGACCTCGTTACGAGTAACGAGTAGGTCTTCCGTCAGATTTTTTTTTTATAGTTTAAATGATACCATGAAATATCGATACAATTTCAAAATTACCCCCCCCCCCCCCCCCCCCCCCCCCCCCCAATTTGAAGATAAAGAATAAAAACCCTAATTACGTCAAACATGGGCCTGACGATAACTTTTTCAAACCGATAATGTAGAGATCAACAACTTTGATTTTATAATGCATAACAAAATTTATCGTTTTCAAGTTATTCGTAATAGACTTTACGAGTCTCTTGATCCCTAATTAAAGGGACCAGCCCATTTTTCTTGATTTTATTGGATAGAACTTTTTTAAGGTCTTCCGTTTCCAACGGAAGACCTTATAGTTTTCGTACGACTTCTTCTTCTTATTATTTTTTTCCACAAATTTTGTGCACGCGATTTCTCGAAAACTATTCGACCGATTTCAATCATTTTTTCACAGAAGATGGGACTTGATGTAAACTTCATACATTTTTGAGATTTTTTCTGTCGTCACTTCCGGTACCGATTTATCGGCCATTTTGCACATTTTCACGACCTATTTTGTGCAGAGCTGATCTCAGAAACTATCAGAGATATGACTATGAAATTTTCAGGATAGGTAGTCTATAGTTTGAGGTTGTGCACTATTATGTTGTTTTACGCCAGTGGCACCATTTCTTGGAGCTCGCCTGGGCTCGAAAATGGAGTACGAATTTTCATTCAAAATTTTCATACGTTTTCATCTGTATCTTTTTATCAGTTGGTAGTTTGTAAGACATATATAACAAAAGTAGTAGATAATTAAACGTTCTTTCCAACAAAATCAAGAAAAAGGGCTGGCCCCTTAAATTAGGGGCCAAGACACTCGTAAACTCTATTACAAATAACTTAAAAACGATCAAAATTTTGTAATGCAAGATAGAAGCAAAGTTGTTGATTGTAGCAATATTTATCAGGTTAAATCATTTTCACACCCATTTATGACGTAATTAGGGATTTTAAGGGACCAAAGTACTTAAACTTTGATGCAATATATCTTGAGAAGGAGACATATTTTGTTAGGCAATGTAGAAAAGAAAATGTTTGCATTGATGATTCTAATCGATTCCACTAATCAAAACTCTAAAGTCTGTCCCCATTAAGGATCTAGAGGGCTGGCCCCTAAAATATTCAATCTTTTGTATCTCAAAAATGAACAACAATTTTAGATGGGTGTAAGAACAAAAAATGTTAGTATTCCTGAGACCTTTCGATTGAACTCAAGAAAAAGGGACTGGTCCCTTCAATGAGGGGCCAAGACACTCGTAAACTGTATAACAGATAACTTGAAAACAATCAAGATTTCAAATATCTTTGGTACCTAGCCTTTTTACAAAATTGATACCAGCGAGATTTTAGTCACTGTAAGTGATTGAGACACAAACTTTTATAAATGATAGACAATCGATTGAAGATATATTTAACGGGTTTTCTTTTGTCAACCGTCACTTCCGGTACTCACCAGAAGAGTTCAAACAATTTATTTTTTTCACAAGTTTAACTGATTATCTTTGGTGTTTCATCTTCCATGATTAACAGTGGTGTACACTAAACAAATGTATAAAAAAAAACTAGCTTTTATTTTCATAAACCTCTTTTGTTC
Organism: Magallana gigas; assembly: GCF_902806645.1. Taxonomy (NCBI): domain Eukaryota; kingdom Metazoa; phylum Mollusca; class Bivalvia; order Ostreida; family Ostreidae; genus Magallana; species Magallana gigas. Next base: position 19,570,455 of record NC_047566.1, read on the forward strand.
GTCCGTTTTCGGTCTCGAGACAAAAAACCTAGATTCACCAAGATCGCAGATTTGGCAGAGAATATCGATATTTCATCGTATCATATGAAAACAAAATCGGGCGGAAGACCTAATCGTTACTCGTAACGAGATCTAGTTTCTACTACTTTTGTTCTATATGTCTTAACAAAATATCAACTGATAAAAAGATACTAATCAAAACATAGGAAAATTTTGATTCGAAATTTGTTCCCCATTTTCGTGCCTTAGCGAGCTCCAAGGAATAGCGCCACTGGTGCAAAACAACTAAATAGTGCACAACTTCAAACCATGCTCTACCTATCCTGAAAATTTCAAAGTCATATCTCTTATAGTTTCTGAGATCAGCTCTGCACAAAATTGGTCGTAAAAAATTACAAAATCGACCGTAAATCCGGACCGGAAGTGACGACGACAAAAAAATCGAAAACATATAAAATTCAGATAATGTCCCATCATCTGTGAAAAATTTGTTGAGATTGGTTGAGTAGTTTTCGAGAAATCGCGTGCACAAAATTTGGAAAAAAAAAATAATAACTAGATACGATCTCGTTACGAGTAACGAGTAGGTCTTCCGTTCAATTTTTAAACGATACGATTTAAATATCAATGAAATTTCAGAATTCCCCCTCAACCACTCCCTTTCAGATAATGCATACGATTGTCAATATCCCTTCAAATGCTTAGGAACGAGTTTTGCTTTTTCACATACAGCACATTTAAGGTTTAAGATTTTAGACCCCATAAATCCCTAATTACATCATCAATTGGTTTAGAAAAAAGTTTTACAAACTGATATTGTTACGACCAACAACTTTGTTTCTATAATGCATTACAAAATCTTTATCGTTTTTAAGATATGTGTAATAGACTTTACGAGTGTCTTGGCCCCTAATTTTTTTGTTCTTACACTTATCTAGTTCATTTTTGAGATACAAATGATTGAATATTTTAGGGGCCAGCCCTCTAGATCCTTAATGGGGACAGACATTGGTGTTTTGATTGATGGAATCGATTAAAATCATCAATGCAAACATTTTCTCTTCAACAATGTGTCTCGTTTTCTAGATATATTGCGTCAAAGTTAAAGTACTTTGGCCCCTAAAAATCCTCAATTACGTAATAAATGGGCGTGCACACAATTTCTTTCAAATAGATATTGGTACGATCAACAACTTTGCTTCTATAATGCATTACAGAATCTTTATCGTTTTTAAGTTATTTGTAATAGAGTTTACGAGTGTGTTAGCCCCTTATTGAAGGGGCCAGCCCGTATTTCTTGAGTTCATTCGAAAGGTCTCACGACCTCTAACATTTTTTGTTTTTACACTTATCTAGAATTGTTGTTCATTTTTGAGATACAAATGATTGAATATTTTAGAGGCCAGCCCTCAAGATCCTTAAAGGGAACAGACAATGGTGTTTTGATTAATGGAATCGATTAAAATAATCAATACAAACATTTTCTCTTCAACAATGCTTAACAAAATATGTCTCCTTTTCTAGATATATTGCGTCAAAGTTTAAGTACTTCGGTCCCTAAAAATCCCTAATTACGTAAAAAATGGGCGTGACAACGATTTTACCTGATAAATATTGTTACGATCAACAACTTTGCTTCTATAATGCATTACAAAATCTTTATCGTTTTTAAGTTATTTGTAACAGAGTTTACGAGTGTCTTGGCCCCTTATTTAAGGGGCCAGCCCGTATTTTATAAGTTCATTCGAAAGGTCTCACGACTTCTACCATTTTTTGTTCTTACACTCATCTAGAATTGTTGTTCATTTTTGAGATACAAATGATTGAATATTTTAGGGGCCAGCCCTCAAGATCCTTAAAGGGAACAGACAATGGTGTTTTGATTAATGGAATCGATTAAAATAATCAATACAAACATTTTCTCTTCAACAATGCTTAACAAAATATGTCTCCTTTTCTAGATATATTGCGTCAAAGTTTAAGTACTTTGGCCCCTCAAAATCCCTAATAACATAATAAATGGGCGTGGCAACAATTTTACCTGATAAATATTGTTACGATCAACAACTTTGCTTCTATAATGCATTACAACATTTTTATCGTTTTTAAGTTATTTGTAATAGAGTTTACAAGTGTCTTGGCCCCTCAAAAAAGGGGCCAGCCCCTTTTTCTTGATTTTGTTGGAAAGAACGTTTGATTATCTACTACTTTTGTTATTTATGTTTTAACAAAATATCAACTGATAAAAAGATACAGATCAAAACGTATGACAATTTTGAATAAAAATTCGTACCCAAATTTCGTGCCCAGGCGAGCTCCAAGAAATGGCGCCATTAGCGTAAATCAACAGAATAGTGCACAACTTAGAACTATAGACTACCTATCCTGAAAATTTCATAGTCATATCTCTGATAGTTTCTGAGATCAGCTCTGCACAAAATAGGTCGTAAAAATGTACAAAATGGCCGATAAATCGGTACCGGAAGTGACGACAGGAAAAATGTCAAAAATGTATTAAGTTTACATCGAGTCCCATCTTCTGTGAAAAAATAGCTGAAATCGGTTGAGCAGTTTTCGAGAAATCTCGTGCACAAAATTTGGGGAAAAAAATAATAAGAAACAGTACGAAAACTATAAGGTCTTCCGTTGGAAACGGAAGACCTTAATAAACAGTACGAAAACAATAAGGTCTTCCGTTGGAAACGGAAGACCTTAATAATAAGAAATCGTACGAAAACTATAAGGTCTTCCGTTAATGACCAAAGGATTGTAATTTATAAAGTTCTGTAAAGCATATTTTATGTGTGTAAAGTTATTTTATATGAGACCCTGATTGAAGCAAAATTACTTTTTGTTGCATGGCGTCCTGTACAAAGAAAAAATGCTATTTTTAAAAAGTTTTTCTTAGAAAAAAAATATTCCTTCTTATAAAACCTAATGATTTTTTTTCGAAATCTTATCATCATGAAAACAATTCAGCCAATATTGCTTTTGCACAAAATCGCGAGATCATGAAATTGTGAGTGACTTTGTTTTTCGCGACATCCAGTCGTATGGATATTAGGTATTTTTGTTTTCTGAGGTTCAATATTTTTAATTATCTACAGATTATATATATATATATAGATAGATAGATAGATAGAGAGAGAGAGAGAGAGAGAGAGAGAGAAGTTGCATGGTGAAAACAATCGTGAATGAAAGACTGTATTTATAGAAATCCAAAACAACGTAGTACCTGAGTTTGATTTCTAATTTTTTGTAATTTAATTCATATATATATATATATATATATATATATATATATATATATATATATATGTCAGAGGCAGTCTCGGTCACGTCTTATTACAAAAAATAATATTCCTTCTTTTAAAACCTAATGATTTTTTTTCGAAATCACATCATAATGAAAAAATTCAGCCACTATGGCATTTGCACAAAATCACGAGATCATGAAATCGTGAGTGACTTTGTTTTTTGCGACATCCAGTCGTAAGGATATAAGGTGTTTTTGTTGAAATTCGTTTACTGTGTATCAATATTTTTAATTATCTACGGAGAGAGAGAGAGAGAGAGAGAGAGAGAGAGAGAGAGAGAGAGAGAGAGAGAGAGAGAGAGAGAGAGAAGTTGCATGGTGAAAGCAATCGTGAATGAAAGAAATCAAAAACAACGTAGTACCTGACTTATATTTATAATTTTTTTGTAATTTAATTCATATATATGTCAGAGACAGTCTCGGTCACGTCTTAATACAAAAAATGTTTTTTTTAAACACAAAAACCAAATTCGAACTTAGAAATCATGCATGATGACACGGTAACAAAAGTCTCCTAAGCATTTAAGTTTCTTATCCACTTAGACAGTACATGTTCAATGGTTTTTTTTTAATGTTTATTTTGGATACAATGTATTAAAAACGGACATTTTCCCCACTAGCTTTCGAAACATATGAAGGTTTATAAACACAATATACGTGTTGTTTCACATACCGTTTTTTAATCACATTTTGATGTGATGTTGATACACTCCTGCGAGTTCAAGTCAACAACCGAGTTATGATACAACTGGGATTTCAAAAAAAATATTTTTTTTGACAAAATTCTTTTTAGGTACGATTAACTGTGACAAAGCCCCAGTTATCATGTAGCAGATTACTTTAATCAGACCGTTCAGAGGGCCTCGTGACCTTCCGGTTCTCACATTGCTTTGTAATGTCATCCAGAGACCAATTCAGAGTGACATGAACCAATGACGGCCGTTCCCCCTTTAAATCCGTAAGATTTGTACAATGGCGTCTGGGGAATCGAGCGCGTAAGTATTAATTCTCGTCTCGTGACTTACAAAGTCTCGTCATCAAACTGGTTACCACTAGCATCCAATTAGATGGGATATACAGTTAAATACCGGAAATAAAAAAACATCCAAGCTAAAGAAATAAATAAATAACAATGTTACAAGGTCAAATCAGGTATATCAAGGTTAAAATACGAAAATAGATTCAATATATAAATGACATAGAAACACAATAAGAATTTTGGTCATATGCTTATGCACGCTTCCCGCTAATTTAGAAAAAACAAATCTGTAAATAGGCTCCTTGTGATGGCGGATTTGCAGATTAAAAATAAACTATAAAAAAAAAAACAACAATAACCAAAAAAAACCCTAAAAACCAAGTACCCGTTTTACAAATTCAGCATACTTAGGACCAAGTTATATTACAGTTAAGAACATTTCTCTTAGTCCATTACTTATCCATTTTACTATTCAAGTCGCATCTTATAATTTCATATATTATGTCTCAACTTTAAGGCAAGCAAATTGATGTCTGAAAACACATTTAACATGGTGACGGTTTTATTCTAGCTATTGGAATGAATTGTGTACACACTAAGTTAAACAAAAATGTCTACATGCATATACTTATTTCATTAAAACTTTTTCACGTCATTTCAAAATTATCTCAAAATATAATTACTTTACATTTCTTCTATCTAATTTATTTGATTTAAGAATGCCGATGCTAACTCCGCCGAGGGAATGCTGGATCGCTCAAAGTTTATTGCCTTTCATTCCATAGACTGGATAGCCTGCCCTTGATTTCAAACGCTGCCGCTAGGAAATTCAAGGACAGGTAATAGACTGGATAGCCTGCCTTTGATTCCAAACGCTGCCGCTAGGAAAGTCTATTCATTCCCCATTCTTGATTTCTTCTATCAACTGAGCTGCATTTCTTTGCAGTGTAACTGCATGTAAGTGTTATGTTCTATTTGAAATGAACATGAATCGTCAAAGGATTTCACAACCAACAGAATACTATTTGTAGATGTTAACACATATACTATTAAAATTGACGTACTAGACAAAAATGCACCCGATCATTTATAAAAGTTAACTCAAAATCAAGCTGTGGCTATTGTTTAAAGCGATCATATTAATCCAAATGATAAATAAAGAAAGAGAGATTTGCATCTCAAAAAAAATAGTATCAATGCATTCTCTCTCATATTCAAAGAATTTAAAAATGTATGAGGTATTTTATTTCTATTGATGTATGCATGTGAATGTTAAATATTATACAATGAAGATAGACACTTCACATCTATTTATTTATTTTACTTCTCTAAGGCGTATACGGGTAGACAAAGCTATGGATTTTCACATTCACTTATAAAGTTCATTATTGTGTTATATTAAAAATAATTAACTTCCTGTTATCTTGAATTCTATCTTAGGCAACATCTTAGAAAATCTTCGTGAAATGAGCTCTAAAATCATTAAGCTTTTACTAGTATTACACCGCGGAAACACTAAATTGGTGTTTAGAGCTTGAAATAAGTGACCTAGAATTATCAAATATTGACAACACTAATAAATTTCTATTGTTTATACATTTTGCGCAAACTTTGGATAATATGCAAACATATATATTTATAATAATGAACATACTTTCAATTGATATTTTGTAGTACATACAGTATATTTCTTTCGGCCTAATTCATGATATGATACTGTTTAGAGAATAAAGAAACAAAACATTCTATAAACATTAGAGCAAGGCTAAATTATAAATCAATAGATTAATTTTTTATAGATAGATAGATAGATAGATAGATAGATAGATAGATAGATAGATAGATAGATAGATAGATAGATAGATAGATAGATAGATAGATAGATAAACAAACTTAATTCTCTATTTTGGACATAAGTGCAATGGCTTTCATATCTATTTAAATAAAGATATCTTTTTTGGTTAAATATGATGTACATGTACCTCATTCTTAAATGCAGTTGAATCTGCAATTTCATTCAGACGTACATGTATTAAGAACAAGGCCGTTACACTCTACAATACTTTACGGTAATGGTGCATCTTATTATTTTTTGCAATTTCAATGAAATTTATTTCCTACTGACATTTGAAAAACCACTGTCAGCATAATTAAAAAAACCCACCATGATCTTATCATGATACAACCACAGCATAACATAATTAAGCATGATCTTATCATGATACAACCACAGCATAACATAATTCAGCATGATCTTATCATGATACAGCCACAGCATATTAAAATAATTCAGCATGATCTTATCATGATACAGCCACAGCATATTAAAATAATTCAGCATGATCTTATCATGATACAACCACAGCATATCATAATTAATCATTATCTTTTCATGATATAACTGCTGACGGCTTTTTCATCCCCCCCCCATAAGATACCGGGAACTTTAGTACAAAATGAAAATTTTACCAAGAAATTACCTCACCATAAGTTATGACCAAGTTCCATATCCATAGCATAATGTAATAGCTCCATTTTTATCATGATATAACCTCATCACATGTTTTATAAAAAGCTCCATTTTATCATGCAATATCCGTAATACGAATAAGCTACATGTGTACATCTTATCCTGACAAATCACAAAATCTTTATGTAAAAAAGCTTAATTTTATGATAACCATGCACAAACGTCCAAGTTATGCTATTACCACAGCATAACATAAAAAACAAGGCTCCATCTTTTTATGAAATAAAGTTAAAATTTGAGTTTTCAATTTGTTGTTGTTTTTAATTTTGTTTTTAATATTTTGCAAAAAAAATGATTGTTGATTATAGCCTGTTTTAGTGATAATGCCATTTTGTGACGTCATGTGTAAGTAGCACACAACGAATCTAAGTTTTTACATAAAAATTAAAAACATATTGAATCTCATCTCCATCATATCTTAACTTACAATTCATAAACACATCATCATGAACTCATTTCTCACCGGAAGGAACTGTCTTGTTCCCGACGAAGCCTAATCCTAGTGATGACTTCTTAATCTTTTGTCATTATTGAAATTAATGGCGAGGTGACATTTATTTATGAATGTTAGTAATGCTTAGCAGATAAACATTCTTTTTTTATTTTTTTATTTTACGTCTCTCGTCTGACTGGAGATATATTTGCACGCGAGTTAAGATTAAAGTGTCGAATTGACATGAAAGTAACGCAAAAGTGGTTGAAATCGACAATGGCAATTTACAATTTAACCTCCAGTTCCCACCAAAAATCCTTCAAACACAGCATGAAACTGTGTGCATATATGATGTCATCATATTGTAAAACCAATGAAACTAGGTGGGTGTATACTGAACGTTTCATAAAATTAAGGTCATTGTACCGTTACATTTATTTTTTGTAAAAAGAACAATGAGAAACTAAATTTAGGGAGGTTTTATTATAATAATGTATTCCAATAACATTGCTGAACCCAAACTGTTCTCATCTTAGTAGATCGGTCCAAAGCACATAAAACGGTTCGAAGGTCTACACAATTTATGGTGTGTATAGAATGCACAAGACTAAAGTATACAATGTAAATAGCAGATAGCTCCACAGATGCACTCCGATGTTTTCTGTATAAGCCATTGGTTTGCACGGTAAATAGGTTCAAACGGGAAAATTGCACATAGTTCCCTGCCTAGCTGCAGAACTGTAGCTCTCCGGGGAAAAAAATATTGACAGTCCGGTCTGGTCCCGGAGAGCTACAGTTCTGCAGCTATTCCCTGCATGGCCCTGACATTGACTAGTTTTTTTTATATAGATAAACCAGTTGTTACCAATTTTATTTAATTAGATGTATTAGATCTTATTTAGGTGTGAACTAACTAAGTGCTAGTGGTTAGAGCTTTGTAATATACATTTTATGATATGCATTCAAACATGTTCAAAACATTGTTTTAATAAAGACTTTAATTTGACTATCACAATGAATATTTGTCGTTTATTTTTTTATCTTCCAAAATCAATAACATCTGATTTTGAAGCAATATATTAAATTACGACTCAGTGAATACAACGCACTTGGAAATTAAAGTTCAATAGAAAATGGAATCATACAGCTAAAATACCGCAACGATCTGCAAAGTATCAGGCTCATTGTCTGTTTTCGTCTGGTAATGACACCCACCCAACCAACAAATCCCTACAGGCCCCCAAAAATATATAGTGTAAGTTTTAAGCCTTAACCTTGAGTCTATAGCTATTTGACCTTCACATTTAAAAACAAAAGAAGTCATGTGTGTGTAAGGTGTAAAAATGTGTCAATTGAAATTTATATGGTTGTATAAAGAACTAAATTGATTTTTTCTAATGACTTTGAAAATAAAAAGCAATATTAACTTTCGTAATGAAACAATGCGGTCAAATGCAGAGCGAGGGATAACCTCAATATAAAAAAAAATTACAGGAATAAATGTATCTATGTTAATGACCGTAAACTCATTCAATGGCCCCTTAAAAGGAATATCATCATTTTTCTGTTTAATTCTTTGTTTTATTTGTCAAATATACCGGTACGTGTAAAGTTATTTTATAATTTCCGTTTTGACCCAAATGCACACAATTTAGAAATATCACATTACAACGTAAACCTAAGTTTTACGTCGTTTTATCATTTTCAGCATAAAACTGCGTATATCTAAACAGTTTTAAAAAAAAGCATGCTTAAACAAACAATATATTTTCATCACAGGTGGACATATCCAAGACTTATAAGTGACAAAAATATTTTCCTTGTTCAACGCGTCGCTTTATATTTCCCATTCGAAAAAAAAATTCAAAAAAGATAAGAATAATGGCAATTTTTGAATGATTTTTATTCAATCATAAAAATAATTTATGATAACCCCCGACCGTATTTGATAACATCATAACATCCAAAGAATGATTTCTTGTAAGTAAAAATACTTACATTTTATATAATTTTCAGCAATTGTACGATTTAATATCAAAATAGTCATTGGTGAACTGTATTGAACTACACATACGATTACAAAATCGATTTGTGGTGTCATTATTGACAACGTCCCTGGAAAATGTATGTATGATAAAAACAATTTACTACAATGCATCAGTGTATCTGGGTTTACCGCAACAGTAAGAATCACCATTTTCTACAGTAGCCCTGTTTTTTCTTGCCCTTTTTTACATACATTTTACAGGGACCTTTTCAGTAAAACTAAATGTGTACTATCATGCGCGGATCTAAGGGGTTAGGTGGAATAGTGGTATAGGGGTCAGAGGGATAATAGTGTTTGCAGCGGGATTCAAGGCCAATTTTCAGTAAAAAAATTTAATTTTTCAGGGGGCCCTAACACACCCACACACCCACCCCCTCTACATCCGCGCATGACTACATACATGTACAATAACATGCCGAATATGCATGTCGGGGGTTTCTATACAATTTTTTGTTTATTCAATTGTTTATTGATATACATGACATTGTTTTTTATTCTTTTCGTTCATTTTTTATACAATCGTTGCTATGACAATTAGAAATGTGTCAACTGTATAATCAAAAATACGAAAAAGATCATTTAAACAATAAAATGCTTTCTTTGGGGATTCATTCGGGATATGAAGGTAGCGACATTGCAGAAAAAATACGTAACCCGCGTTAGCGGGTTATGTAATTTTTTTCTGCAATGATCGTTACCTTCATAACCCGCATGAACCATCAAAGAAAGCATTTTATTATTTATATTAACATCTTTCTTTTAACTGATTAATAAATTGATTATGAAAAGTTAGTAAAATTCACAAAATTAATGTTAATATACATAAGTACGTTAGCTAAAAGAAACAGCCAAATCGTCTCCTGTGAGACTTTGAGTCTGATATCATCATGAATATTTTGTGCAGTCCGTGATTTTTCTTAGGTTGCTGGTGGCTTCGACCAATCGATAAACAGGGCGTGTCCATTTTATTCCTGTTAGTATCTTGTCAGTTTCAGCCGTTGTAGATTTCGACTAATCGATAAACGGGGCGTGTAGATTTCAGTCTGGCTTTTCTATAAAACTATGAATTAACTATAGAACCATTTTAACAAAGCCTTGGACTTTCAGTCGGACTAACTATTAATTTCTTGCATCAAAACAAGTTAAAATGACGCTGGTTTCAAGTAAATATACACCGACTGCGTAGTCTTAGCTCAAAAGCTAGACAAATCTTGTTGATTTCAAAAAGCAATGGCTGAGTGTCCTACATTGAAATAGACATGCCTACGTCACATTGCTGTTTGACACCAACTACCCAACGTCCAAGCTCTTGTTCAAATGGTTCTATGTTTCCGTAAGAAATAGAGGAAATAATACTTAATATATGTAAATATATATCTATAAATGAAAACGATAAACTTGGATAATGAAATGGAAAAAAAAAACCTAACTCCCCCACTGTTGGTGATCGAGTACTGTGGTTTCATCAATATTCGTTGAATACCAATTTTCGTTGATTTTGTTGTTAGGTTTATCCTTGCAGTTAAATATTCATTGAACTGCAATTTCCACTAATATTTTGTATTGATAGGGTTATTGGCCACGAATTTACGTATCCTTGAAACTGTGATTTTCACTTTATCCACGAAAATTGATACTCTTGAATATTAATGAAACCACAGTATGCCTTTCACTTAATAAACTTGGGTTCAACTACATTCTAGTTAGATATAGTAATGTCGCAATTAGAACCATTTTAACAAGAGCTTGGGCTTTGGGTAGTTATGTCAAACAGCAATGTGACGTAGGCCTGTCTATTTTATTGTAGGCCACTCAGCCATTGCTCTTTCAATTTAACAAGATTTCTCTGGCTTTTGAGCTAAGACTACGCAATCGGTGCATATTTCGCTTGAAACTGCGTCATGTTTAACTTGTTTTGACGTCAGAAATAGATAGCTACGTCCAACTGAAAGTCTAAGGTCTTGTTAAAATGGTTAATATAAAACGCGTTCAGCTTTTGGGAAAATCTTCAAATGATAGTTCTGCCAACAACGCTCGGAATGTCAAGTTCCAGAATTCCAGAAATTAATAGCTTAGACTGAAGGTTAAGAGCTTCTCGAGAAATTTTATTTCGAAAAAAAAGTTAGAAATATATTAACAAAAAATGGACGCAACCAGTAGTTAAAATGATGAAGGCTTGAACAATTATGCGTAAAATTTTCAATTGTCTCTTGTGTCTCATCAACATTTTGGTTGCTGCATGAAAACAGAACGATCTTATTACTTAAACTGGCAAAGTTGATCAGTATTGGATAAAAGATAACATAAAGATTCAATTTGTCTTAACTTCGGTTTCTATGCAATAGTTGCGTCTTTAAAACATCATTCTCCAAATCAAATATGTGAAAGATTTTAAAAAATTTCAATAATAGTTAAAAACTATCAAACTTTTTCATGCACATTTAATGTGCATTTTTGCTTTGTTTTGCCGAGAAACATAAAACAGACATCCCTTGTTCATACTTCTAAGCGACAAATATCACTGTTTTATTGAGAACCTATATTTGTTCCTCCAGTGGAAGGTCTTACACTTAAGTTGCAACCGTAAGGGAAATATCCGAACAGATATCTTTTTGTTTTGTGTGGGAAACTAAGGGTTTAAAACTTGAATTGGATGATAAAGAGAGGTCATCTATGTTTTGTGATTTTATATTAAATTTGCTTTATCCAACGAGTGTATGAAATTGTGTAATATATTCGCAAGGCTTGCCATTTGAACTCGATCGTTGGATAAAACAAAACATAAAATCACACAACTAAAGGTGTTCTATTTATCTCATACAATTTGATTCATATGATGAAGCTTTTGAGACAGCCCCTTATATGACCTGAATTAGATGATGCAACCTTTGTGTTACGCGGTTATTGCAACCTTGCGCAGTACAAATTAATACGTCAGTGAGATAAATCTAAATGTTTCAATGTAAAGTTGAAATAAACCTTGAAATAAATTTTCATCTCTAAGTAGTTTTTCTAATTATAAGAGCTTAATTACATATGTACTTAAATAAATGGAAATACTGATCAGAGGACTTGAATAATCAAGTTTGTTGATAAACACAAAAGTTGCGAATGCTCGTTAGCTCGAACTTACTCGAATGAGGAACAGTTGTTGATGTTTTTTGAAACAATCACTAGCCTAATGACTCGTAGTTGAAACTATTGAAGAAGGGTGATCACTGGTGGTGAAATAAAAGTCTTGGGAGACAAAGTCTTGTGTAGAAATACAACAAAAGCGTTCTGTTTTCATCGCGCCGTCAGGAACAGAGGCATATATAACAGAGATTGGCAACTAATCGAAATCTCGCGGTCCCTATTGTAAATTATTCCCAGTTTAAATCAGTGTATCTTTCTAATAAACAATTATATCGAAATATAAAGAGCTAAAACGTATTACCAAAACATTCAAAATATTATATTTCCATGAGTTTATGACTTATAAACAATAAAAAAAGAGGAGTTTTAGGAGGCAGTTGTTCAAGGGTTTCTGATCTGCTCTGCTCTACATAAAGCGAAGCGGATCAGAAACCCTTGACTTGGGAAGATGATATTTTCTATACATTAATCTTATTTTTCAATTTTTGTGTTTCAAAAATGTCTAAAATCTATGCACATTTTTCATAAAAACAATATACTTTTTGGTTTAAGATCATTATCTCAGTTTACTAATAGAACCATTTTAACAAGAGCTTGGACTGTGGGTAGTTGAGTCAAACGGCAATGTGACGTAGGCCTGTCTATTTTCATTGTAGGCCTCTCAGGCATGGTTCTTTAAAATCAACACGGTTTGTCTGGCTTTTGAGGAAATACTACGCAATCGGTGTATATTTCACTTGAAACCAGCGTCATTTTAACTTGTTTTGACGCAAGAAATAGATAGTTACATCCTACTGAAAGTCCAAGGTCTTGTTAAAATGGTTCTATGTAGTTCTGAAAGTAAGGTTGGTCCCGTAACATTTTTCAGCAACAAAACACTGTCACGCTCATGGCGGGGTTGCCTATCTCTGTTATTTATGTCTCTGTCTGGATGAACTCCTTGATAGCTAACGGATTTGCAGTTTTATAAACTACATAGTTATGTGTTTTCCTTATATTTTGTAATTTAAATCAATTTGTGGTAGTTGATATAGTTACATGGAAAATACTAGAAGTTCATCAAAAATAGGTCATAATATAGTATACTTATTCGCGAAAAAAAATGTTTTTTTTTTACCTAGGAAAATGAGCTTAATAGGCTTTCGTAGAAAATTGAAATTGAAAGGTGTTAATAATTTTACCGCAACTTTTTGACGATGCAGACTTCATTACCGCAACCAAAACCAATGCATAAAAGAGGATTGAAGTGGGTGTCGGTGCGGAGTGCGAGGGAGAGTATATGTATTGCCCCTTGCCCCTCCCAAAAACTTTTCAGCACTCCAATTAAAGATTATTGTTGACCTCTACATTCATCCATTCACACAAATAGACAGTCTGTTGATAAAATTGACCCCCCCCCCTCCTCAATTTCCCATAATGTTGAGGCGAGCCTAGAGAGGGATCGCTGGGTCCGTCCCCCCCCCCCCCTTGAAAAATCAAATTTCTTAAATATTTATAGTAAATTAAAGTTACTGAAAAAGCCCCAGACCTTCCATCCCGGTAAACTTAAATATTTCTCGGACCGCCCCCCCCCCCACCCCCCCCCCCCCCCCCCTCTTTCCAAAAAAAAATTGGATCCGCGTATGATGTTGATTAGATAGAACATTTACTTACATGTAACATATGTGTTTTAGTTTCCGAAATTTTTTTAGATATCTCTTGATAAAATTGATACGAAGAGTGGTGTGATTTGTATGTATCTCTTTCTTCATTCGAGACTTGACGCGGCCAGTATCAACTCGAATAGGATTGAAGGCATAAAAAGACTCGACAAATCGGAATCATATATTCCCATTGGACTCTAGGGATTATCATCAAGTTTAATATCTTTGACACCGTAGCCCGGAGATTCGGATATTTTCGTTTTGAAGGGGGAGGAGTGTTAACGATTATAATAACAAAAGAGAATGTTTTTATATAGTGGGAGGAATTATCGGAGTTTTGCCGCTATTTATAGCTGCTTTTTTCTGATACAACTTTATATATATTCATTTTAAACTACATGTAGTATCTGAAAATGATGATTGATCATGTAGAAAATACAGCTTTGTCGAACTTTGATGTTGTTTAGCGGGGGATCTTAATTTCACAACTCTTTCGCCTTAATGAAGTACTTTTACGGAAACATGATATATAGTCAACTTGGAGCCTCGTATGGAGGGGTAGTTCAAAATAGTTTTGAGACATGCGATGTAAATCAATTCAATGAAAATACAAGAACGGAATTTGGCGATGAAATAATACATGAACCACATGAAATAACCGAATTCACTGCAATTATTGATTATTATAGTACTTATTAACCATAAAAATTTGTCATTATTAGGTTGACGACGCGTAGCTCCGAAGTTATATAAACGATTTACTTAATTAAATAAATTAAGTAAACATAGCCGGGGAATATCATTTTTTCTAAGGACAATTTTTTTTTTTTTTTTTTTTTTTTTACATAATTTACGATTATGATGTTAAACAATATGGGTTTTAAATTAAAAAAAAAAACGTCATATTAAGTACTAGTATCCATTTTCAGATGGTCTATATCTTGAATAAAACTTTGAAACATTTTTTAATTAAAAAGAAATGACATCCACTTGTTGACACCCCCCCCCCCTTTTTTTAAAAAAGGACTTAATGTAATTATGCAGAAGAGTTATTACATGTACACATGCACTTAAAGACTAAATATTCGACAGTGTATGTCACGATATTTCAGATTTGCAAATTTCGTTCTATTTCGAAGTAAACTTACCAATAAAAATATGTGCACGTGATGAAAGAACCCCCCCCCCCCATCTTTATATTCTTTTTATGCCTGTAATTCCTCGCATCTATTTTTAAAGTCCAATTTTTATTCCATTAATTGTGTCATTCGAAATTAAAATTGGAATCAAATGATATTTTTATTTCGAATAATTTCTAATAATAATTCTATTTTTATACCCGCACTTTCTAAAGAAAGTTTGGGTATATTGTTACCCTGTTCCGTCCGTCCGTCCGTCCGTCTGTCACGTTAAAAATTTACTTTCTCAAACTGCTCTTACATCTTATAAACCAGCAAACTGAACTCTTGGAGTTTGATTTGGGGTATCATGTTTGACATGATGACATTTTCTCCAAAACAAATTAAGCAGTGTCATCATTAGGCTAGGAATTACCCACATGGATCAAACACTACAAATGAATAAGATAAAATACTTTATTATTTCTAGTTCTAGAATGTCAGAGTGTCTCCAAGGGAACATAACCTATAAACAATTTGACGCGCAATGACACAAAGAGCAAGAATAAATTATATGGTTTAGGGATGAGGATCTCAGATCTCAGAAGTTAACAAAATATACAATGTATAATCATTTCCTATTTCATAAAGGCGGGGGGGGGGGGGGTTAAAGACAACACCTGGTGGTCACTTAATGTACTTTACACCATTTGATGCAACATAATGACATTAGAAGATATTTTGTATTTCCCTGTTTCGTGGGGTCAGAACAGTCCCATAATGTCATGACCTACATTGTATTTGATGCATTATAAAACATTAAGAAAGAAATACTCCTTCCTTCCTATTATAATAAAAATGATAAGTTTCTAGTACACTTACATACATGTAATACACAAATTTAATACGAAATTGTTTATACAGGGCCAATATGAGGTCAACTCAATAGTGCAACTTTTGCAATTAAAATGACAGAAACTTTACAAATGCGATAGGATAGGTAACGATGATAAGCTTATTTAAATATTAAAAGATGACGATACAGTGTGCTGTCAAATTGAGATCACATTTAGAAATTGAAAGTAGAACTTATGTATGCTGGCATCTCATTCTATTGTGCTACTGCTACTACATATGTATTATGCTTACCTATATTGGTCAACATCATAATGATAATCCAATTAAAGCACAATAATGAGTTCCTTTAGCTGATCTTAACTAATCCTTTTCTGCATATGGAAAACACATACATGTATGTACAATGTATACACGTGAACCAAGCATCTAATCGAAGAGCTGGGTAAAACTAGTACCCGCCAATGAGACCTGCAGACCTGTGTTGTGTACGTAACTTCAGACAAAGATCAGTGATTTGTAACATGCATGTATTTTTATGACCTATCCTTCAAATCCACTTGCACTATTTTATTAGGCAAATAAAAGCTTTAAGGTGGTGCAGGACACCTCCATATTGTGATGTATACTTTCTATTGAGATAAACAATAAAGTATAAATATCAATTAAATATTTACCCCCCAAATAATGCTACCTAACATTGAAGCGCAATGGGTTAGAGCGTTTACATGTCTGTAAGAGCATTGGGGTCCAAGGTGTATTTTTGGTAATAATTTACTATTGATATAAATTAATTTTCATGGAGGGGGGAGGGGGTCTGGACCCCTCACTCCCACCCCTTCTCTAAATCTGTGCACACAATGATGTACATGTAGGCACACAGAAGCAAATCTAAAACCGGCAGCCGCCACAGGGAGGGGGCATAATCTAATTTTTAATTTTGTTTAATTATTATATAGACCATTATACTTTCTATGACATGAAATGTTAAGATTATTGATTAACTGAAAATTCAGTGCTGCTCATGTGTATTATCATATGGGAAAGGATCTCATCCTTCAGTTATGAAAATTATAATTTTTAGATTTATTACCGGAGCTTGCATGTGGCCCTCATTTTTTAATTAAACTGGTACAAAACAGTGTTATTTAGGGGCAAACACTTGGTGCGGGTATTACTGTCTAATGACAGCATCTAGTTATTTTTATTTCTATTGATATATAAGAACACTTTTTCATCCAACTCGGTCAATGTTCAAAGTAATTTACAAATCTGACGTCTGCGTTGGACGTAATCTTGAAAGACCCGGATGATGAACACGAGGCTTGTCGTCTGCCACTCACCGATACCAAAAAATAGCATAATGCAATATGACGTGTTTACATTGCATTGAAAGCTTGGCAATTTGAGCGAATTAGGACGTCTAAATGTATCATGATTTACTGAATTAGCTCAATAAAAAGATTTGTACTTCACAAATGAAACGCATTCCCTTCCACTTCTAAATGTTAATGGAATATTTCACGTACTATCGCGCACTTGCTCGTCTGTCAACCCCTTTCAAGCCTTTTTGATATGGGACATTATGAGTAAACATTAATATCGACAAGCATTGATTAACTTCCAAATGCTCTTCACCCTGTGTGACTTTTTTTCTTTATTTTTCTGGTATTTACCAATATTACAAAGAGATGCTCCTATGATCACGCTGAACATTACACACATTAAACTTGTTTTTACTATAGAGAAAAATCCCAGAAAAAAAAAACATTGACGAACTGATCGTTTGTCAAAATTCTATGATGAACGCAATGTCGTCGCATTCAGACGGCTAATTTTATCGTTTATTCTGCTAATTCCGGGACGAGGACGTATTTCTGGAGATAGAATAGTTCTAGCGAGGGAGTCTGATGCTCAAATTCACATGACGTGCAGGCAAGCGTCGTTATATACTCAAAATCCGCCTAATAATGTAGTGCGTGGCATCGTGTTTTGTCGTCTTCGCCTATTTTAATTGTAGTTTTCAAAGCTTTATTTTCACGTTACAATTAGTTAAGAGTATTTGATCTAGTCGCAGGATAAATCGACGATTTATCAGCTTGAATAACGTACATCCTCCAGATGACGCGCTAATCCGTGCGCGATACTTATTATTGTTTTGCCCTTTACACTCTAGCATTAATTCAGCGTGAGATAAGTAGATATCGAATTTAAAAACCAGGAAGATTATTTAGATTTTTGGGGGTTGATTTTAATCAACTCTCCTATGCAGTTACTCTGGCAAACCGAAAGTGAAACAGTGTTTGGACCTAAGCACAAATCATCACCGCTGACAAAACTTAGTTCTTGAGAATAGTAGAAAAATTAGATGTAATGTGTGCTGAAGCATTGTTTTTTAAAGAAACTTATCTATAAACACTTTGAAAATAGATTTTACATAATACGAACAATTTAGATATTTTTGTAGTCTCATGTGTTCCTACGCCAGAGCGTAATAAAGTCTCGTTCAGCCAGACGCTCGGCTGTCTCCGTAAATCTCCGACAAGCAGAGAGGCTCTCTTGCTTGTCAGAGATTGACGGAGACAGCCGAGCGTCTGGTTGAACGAGACTAGAGTTCGATATCAATAGTGCTTGGATCCATACGATTTTTAGAATTGTTTTGATTACTAATACATAGTTTGAAATCTATCTTTAAATATTACACAACATGATTCATGTGGGGTTTCTCGAAATTCTTGTCGGGAAAGTCTAAAAATTCATGTAATAAAAAAGTGCGTAATTCAAATACAGACTTAAAACTAATTGCCATGCAAGATAATTATAAGTTGATTTTAAAATAAATGATAATCGATAAAATCAACTCCCCTCAGTACTTCAGTACTTTGATTAGATTTAGATTAGGAATCAAAAACTCAATATTTAAAAAAAAAAAATATTAAATGCTGTATTCAAACTTGAATTAATTGTATATTGTGTATATATATATATATGATTTGAATATTTTTTTTATAGATAAAACAGGTAAGATGGGCTATTAGCATTTCTCTAGATCATTTTGTTTTTAATGAAAAGGTTTATAATGCGGGGTACAGTGAATGAAAATGTGATTGCATTGTAAAATAAGATAAATTCTACTCAACATGGCTTTAATTGTTGTTTTTGTTTTCAAATTACATGATGTATCTATCTTGATCATAACATAACTACATGTATCACATTTTGATCCCAAAATGTGCATGAGGATCTTTCTATGGTAAAACGCAGTTACTATTTGTACTTTTCATCTTACAATTGAGATGGTTGAACTAAACAATAAATTTTTAATAAAGAAAAAAATATTGGCTTTTATATGAATCATTTATATACCATTCCGAGATTAAAAGTATACCCAACACAAAAAATTCTATAATATTGAAAGAATGTTATGTCATTGAATGACTAGATTAGGAGGACTACCTTTCGTTATTGAACAAAATATACATATTAAAATAAATAAATATATTTATTCTTGGCTTTTTATAACTCTATCATGTTTTTCTGAAGTGGCGCTCTTCGGGTATGACGTACAGAAAATTAAACTATCTTAAATGTTAAACTTGTTAATCAAGCGCCAGTCTTGTTCGAAAAAGTTGCTATTGCTATTTGAAAACTTTTTATTCCTTCGCGATGTCAGGAAAAAAAACAGCAGTTCATTTAAACAAAAAAATTACTTAACTTTTTGGTTGTTCACATTGTAGGATTGCAAATGTATTGGTATGACAGTAAAATAAATGAGCAGTGTTCGCGGGTAATCTTAATAATTATTTTGTGGTTGTTACATGTACATATTTCCTTTATATCGATATTTCTTATAAGGATTATGGATTATTATGTGAGTAAAATGACGCCATTAGGATGAAACAACGTGTGTTTCATATACATGGATGAGTAAGCCAAGCAAAAGCTAGGTAAGTAAATGCTAACCTTGAAATAAATTTCATTCCATGTATTAGCGGCTGATCTCCAATTTTTTGATTTTACAAGTTTAACGTTTTACGGTTATCTTTGATGGAACATCCTACTGTGTATTTTAATTTCACGTTCACTATAGCCGCAACATCTTATGATAAATTAGAACTGAATTCTAAGAAAATATATTGTAATTGCAAAATGATAAAATTATACATGATGTTTTAAGATATTAACTAAGAAAACGACAACTATCGTATTCGCTTTCTGACTGTGGCCCAACTTGTTGTCAAACACTTTTATTGTTCATATTTTTCTATTATTCTAAACTCCCCTATACGAGAGCAAGCTATAATTAAGTTTTAAAAAGATCTTATCTTATGTAACTACATGCGTGCGAAAGCTTTCATACAGTTGGTGAGAGTCCTGATCCTGTACGAAAATGCAACCAATCGAAACAGAGCATGAATTATTCACGAGAGCGAGAAAATATTGCGAGTTGGCCAAGTCATAATGTTCAAGGAAAATTCTCAGATAGCGAACATGGAACCATGGAAATAGTAAAACATCCTTAATTTCCCAAAGTTAACAGTACTCAATACATGTACATCTAATACTACAATAACCATTTAGTACATATCATATTATATACCATATATTTCTATATACGCATAGTCGTACCTCAGTTACTAGCTGGGATAAACCGCCTTTGCTGCTCACCGTTTTTTTTTATTTCGCACAAAAGAATTAAATTAAACTGTGTTATCAATTAAGTGAGAACTTTGCACTTCTCTTTTATCATTAAAATCATCTTACAGTCACGCTTTTTGCAAGTTTTTTTTCCCAATTGTAACTTTCCTTAAGCAGATCCTTAGTTCGTGATGTTTATAAAATATACAATAAGATTTTTTGCTTGAAATATTACTATTCCGTTTATTTGTTGCCATTCGCAGAAATGTTTTGCAAATTGTAAAAAAAAAAAACAAAACAAAAAACACATTACACATATCTACATTAAATTTTGGTTCTTCCTCCCAAAAACTTATTTTTCCCGAGTTTTGAGAGAGAGAGAGAGAGAGAGAGAGAGAGAGAGAGAGAGAGAGAAATATGAAATCTATGGGGACATTCATTCCATCTGCATGCTATATACACGTATACACCATGAATTTATTTTTATTTGTTACAATCCTGCTTTAGGAGATTTTGTATTTTGTAAACTAACAGAATAAACTTTTTTCTGTAAGATAAATTTCTTTAGTGGAGTCCAATAACAATTTTTTTTTAAACCGTCACGAAGTTCTGCACGTGAGTTAAATTATGTTAAGTCCTAATCAGATTTGCCAAACATTCGGATTATGTTTGATTCTTGATTATTTTTTTTGTATGTATTAGTTGGCACCCGTCGGTGCACATGATTTTTTGAGAAGTAGACTATATGATTAACACAATTATGAAAAAAACGTGTTATTTCATAAATACCGGTATCATAAAAAAGTGATTCTGAAAGTAACTAGAAATTATTTTTTTGTACATATGAATATGGTTAAGACTGCCATACTCTCTCTCTCTCTCTCTCTCTCTCTCTCTCTCTCTCTCTCTCTCTCTCTCTCTCTCTCTCTCTCTCTCTCTCTTTCTCTCTCTCCTATAAAAAAGAGTTGATTTTGATACCAAGATATAAAAAAAATTCAAAAAGTTTTAAAGATATATATTTTAGAGATGTCAAATATACTCGGAATGACCAGCCAATTAATTGAAGGCTTTAGTCGAGCGATAGTTGAGTACCTGTTAGTTTTTGTTTCTTTTTTGAAACACAACTTTGTCCTTTTTCATGAACATAATGTCTCATACATCGTGCCTTTAAATAAAAAAAGAATTACTTAAAAAATTATGATGATAGCCGTACATATAATAAATTAATTTGGCTATAAATGAATTAAAATTATTTAATCTTATATATATATATATATATTTTATCCAAATAATACGTAAGAAAAAACTCTTTTTGAAAATTAATAAAAAAAATATGTTATCATGTCAAAAATGTCAGCTGCAAGGGAAATCCATATAAAAAAAATATGGCGCACAAAAAGTATCTTGCTGTTTTGGACTAGATAAACTTTTTAAACTTTTTTTGGAATATATTCTGTAAATTTTTTCAAACAAAAAGTTTCGGAGACAATTCACTACTGATTCACAATTACACTTGCCTCAAACGTTTTCCTAAGCACACTTACCGACCCCGGAAAGTAAAGTGTGTTAAATTCACGCGTCGGGATCAAGAGCCGCCATCTTTAACTGTAAGAAATCTACACCATTTCACTTTTGAGGACTGTTTAAGGTACTTCACTACACCGAGACTTATACTTTTTAAGACACTACGTCACAAGATGGCGATTTAAATGTTTTGTTAAACTGTTTGTATCAATCACTTCAGATCTATATCGTCATACATGTAGCTCAGTGGTTAAAGTATCAGGCTTGTTAATAATTTTCTGCTGATTTGAGAAACTATTTCAAGGTGTAGTGAGGCACCTTAAAAGATATTCAGAATTCAGAGACAGGTAAAGTAATGTCATCTAAAGTAAAATGTCTCAGAATGTTTTGTGGTATTGAAATTTTCCCATAATGTAATTATTCATTTTTTTTTTTGGTTGATACATTGTAAGATGAAAACTGCGCGCAATAAATATAGCTTGCTGTATTTATATGGAGTGAACTGTAGCTCCACGATCCGTCAACCCGAATTTCCCGTAGAGCTACAGTACTACACTTACAAAATTGCATGTATTTTTAGGGTTTTTTTTATGGAAGACATTGAGTAAAAGTAACCTGTATTTTTTGGATATATACATCTTTGATGGCGCACATAGTTTAAAGGATAAAAAACTGCTTTAAGATAAACAGCTTTCACCGAAGTGCATAAACTAAAGGGAAAGAGTTGTAGGAAATACTGTAAGTTTAGAAAATTTGAAGATCCTGAATAAAATATTTAATAACGTAGTTGTATATGCACAAAAGTCGACTAATATTATGGGTTTTATTTTTAGTATCAAGAGTGTTTTTGGCCCAACATTTTATAAAGCGGTATCTTTAAAATGTACCCATTTCGTTTATCTTTTAACAATGATATGTGATCTTAGGTGACCGAAAGAAAGAACTTACAGTAGAAAAAAAATTTAAATAACCTATAAACTTTTGTCAATGTTCAACTCCAATGCTAAATAATGCGCATGAAAACAATTTTAGAAGAAAATAGAATATTTGTACGCGGACACTTTTGTGTCAATCTACAAAAGTCATTAGATGTGTTTGTTAATTATTGAGATATATGGAAACTTAATGTTCAAATAGCCAAAACAAAGACCCTAATTTTTTCAAAAGGTGCAATGTCAAAGCGTAAATTTTTGTATAAAGGAGTAACTATTGAAAACGTAAAATCATTTTGCTATTTGGGTATTTTTTTTTATCAAGAAGTGGAAAATTTAATAATGCTAAAAAGCATTTAGAAGAACAAGCGTCAAAGGCATTATATGGTGTTTTACGAAAAGTACGTTATTTTAACCTTTCAATTAATTATCAATTAGACCTATTCGGCAAGGTCATTAATCCAATTTTCCTTTACTCGTGCGAAGTGTGGGGTTACGAAAACCTAGATATTATCGAAAAGGTTCATTTAAAATTTTTGAAATTTATTCTTAATCTTAAATCTAGTACTCCAGATTGTATGGTGTATGGAGAAACTGGAAAGTATCCATTGTCACTCTTTGTTAAAATTAAAATGATAATGTACTGGGCAAAAGTTTTGACAGCCCACGATTGTAAACTCACTTATGTAATCTACTGTTATTTTTATAGATGTTACAAAAATGGATCTTTTATACATCCACAGATAAAATGTATACATGATATACTCAACTCGTGCGGGTTGTCTTATATATGGGAAATCAAACAATTTGTAGTTATAACTGGCTTAAGTCAATAGTTAAAGAAATTTACAAAATCAATTTATACAAGATTGGAGAAGTGTAGTAAACAACTCACCAAAATGATTAATTATAGAATTTTAAAAACAAATCTCAATTTAGAAAAGTACTTAATGATTTTACCTACAGATCTATGGATCACGTTTACAAAATTACGAACATGTAATCATCGATTCCCCATAGAAACAGGTAGATTGCATAATATTGAGAAAAAAAATAAAGAAAATGTACAATGTGTGATTCTAATAGTATTGGCGATGAATTCCATTATATTTTAGAATGTACACATTTTGTAAACGATAAAAAAATGTTTTTGTCCAAGAGATATTATGAAAACCCAAATATTATAAAAGAAAATGGGGGAATAAGATGGCACAACTGCCCATTTGGTTTAGTCGTAAAATTCAATTTTGAATTTAACATTTTTTCAATAAATTATATTTAATATGTAATAATACAAGATTACAAAAGGGTATAATTTCTAACTATATTCAGTTTGAAATATTTCAAAAAACGATAAGAAAAAAAAAATAATGAATCCTTAAGTTTTGGTGGTACGAACCCACAACCTATAAACCCAATCTCTATAAAGTTACCTAATGTCTGGTGCTCTAACAACTGAGCCATTTCATTCTCAAGAAAGTGCGTTGTTTAAATGCTATATGAGACGTTGGCCACGAATTTACGGACTTGTATTATTTTTCTAAAACGTTCAATTGTTGGGCTCCAAATGACATTTTAAAGTATTGTTGGTCTTCTCTCCACATTTTTGTTGATTAAAATCGGTTTGAATTCCATTAAACCACATTTAGACCATGACAAAAATATGGAGCTCAGACCCCCTCTATGAAAGAAATTATTTATAAAAATTACACCATTTCGAGGTTTTGACACGCATAAGCCAGTTTAAATCAACCTATTGCAAGTATTCAAAATATTTAAGGATTACAAACCGATGTTACGTTAAATATACAATATTTTTAATTATTTTTTTTTTAAAGTATCAGATTCAATGATATTTCAATTTTGCAGTATCTATTCATTCCTCATATGGGCATTTTACACGCCTTATTCACTCATCTTCTTTAACGAGCTCATGAATACTTTTAATGTAGAAACACTAAAAAACTATAAACAGCACAGGGAAATTCTCTTTTATTTGAGCTCCACCTCAACACCGACTGAGGATTGAACTCACGATCTCTGGAACCCATTCTCCTAGCAGTGATCGGCCACCGCGCTAACCACTCGGCCATCTAGGCAAGACAAAAATCGTATTTTCGATGACGACGGGAATCTAGCGCGCTGGCCGCGCACTACACAGTCGTTTGGAATACAGGTGGAATACAGTTAAACGACAATTTGAGAGGATCGGAAATATATATATATATATATATATATATATATATATATATATATATATATATATATATATATATATATATATATATACATATATATATATATATATATATATATATATATATATATATATATATATATATATATATATATAAATTTAACCCGGTGATCATGGTACGGCTTTGTGAGTCGTGAAATAAATAACGTCAGGCTTTTTTTTAATTAGAAAAAAATTAATGAAAATACATAGATTTCACAAGAAAATACTCAATTGACGTAGATAGGCTGTATCTGTAACTTAAAGTCTTTTAGAAGTCGTGTCAGTCAAGTGGAAGTCTTTGAGAAGTCGTGTCAGTCAAGAAGTCGTTGAGAAGTCGTGTCAGTCAAGTGGAAGTCTTTACAAAGTCGTGTCAGTTAAATGGAAGTCTTTGAGAAGTCGTGTCAGTCAAGCTGGTATAACCCGCAAATACAGGGTGATCCATAAATTCTGATACTGTATAATCATAAGACCTCATATGTTGTTGCGTTAAGAAATACGCTATTCTAAAAAAAGTATTGTTTCATTCTCCTATGCATAAAAAATTAGAATGAAGTCAAATAAAGTAGAAATCAAGATGAAAATGAAGTAATGTCGTCATATACATGTAACTATTTGTTGTTAGGTTTTCTGTCAAAATGGCATAATCTACAATCTCATCAAAAGATTACATGTTCTTCAATTGAGAAACTGTATTTTGAGAATTGTTCACCGAAATTATGATCCCTAATATGCTGAACAGGTTGTAACAGATGGTACACTTTCAAAAAAAGGGGGATATTTATTTAAGAGTTAAAAAGATATTTCACAATTTTGTTTTAGTGGAAGTACATGTAGAGCTTAGAGCAACATTTTCTGCGTGCTATATTGAAAAAAAAAAAGATAAATGAGCACGAAGTGTATTTGGTGACTTCCAAAATCATTTTCTAAATAAAAGGTGCTCACGGTATGAAAAGAGTGCAACACTCCTAAAAATGCATCAAATTGTTGGTTTATTTTAATACCAAGGTAGGTGTAAGTCCCATTACCTCAAGCTAAGTGCGTGCATAGAAGGCTTATAGTATTGCCTACTGCGTTGCCATGATCTTGCATATAGTCCTTATATTAACGCTGGGAGAGGTGGGTTTATTTAGTTTGATATAATTATGAAATGGCAAAGAAGGCAGCTAATTAAAAGAAATGTAGAAAGGAACCAAACCAAAAAAAAAAAAAATGCATCCACAATTCGTTCTGAACGTCTTCACTTTACACTGCAAAGGAAAGACGTCAAATTTAGCCCTCTAAAGGATCTTGATATTTTGTTGTTATTGCTTCGTTTCCAAGCTCTGATTTGTAAGGCAGACAAATATCATTTTACCTGTAAATTATGATCTTGTGTTTCTTAAACATTTCTACGATATGTGATTTATTTGATTTTAATTCGCTATTTTCAAGAAATTATGGATCACGAATGAAACTTGGATTTGTTTGGGTTTTTTTTTCCAGACCTGAATTTAATTTTGAAATATAGACAAAACGGGTACATGAACATTCTGGCTTAAAATTTTAAATACTGTAAATTCTTTATTTTACGCGAATACTTAATTCTGCGATTCCGCTGGTTTGTGTCAAATCGCGAGAATGCGAAAATCAAATTAAAAAAGCACCAATTGGTAAAAAAAAAAACCCATCAATTTTTATAATTTCATATACATGTAGTTCAAAGCTGTCTGAAAAATTATAGAGATTTTAAAGTCCGTGAGGGTTGCTACTCGCGATTTTACGCGAATATTAATTGTTCGCGTTTATCTACAGTATGATATTTTTGGCCATAAACTATCATTTAGCAAAGAGGAAAAATCAAAATTCTCCAAAAAAATTTTTAAAAAAATATTTTATCATAACTTTACACAGAGTTTCAATAACCCAAAGGATATTAATATAATTTTAAAATGACCATTACCATCCAGCCTTTTTCATACATTGTAGCTGCAGGTCGGAAGCTCCCATACTGGAAATAAAATTCGGATAGATATGCATGTGAATTTATATAGCTTAAGCTATTATTTAAGAAACGAAGCAATGTATCTGAAGGTAGATAGAAAAAAGAGAATGAAAACAATGTGCAGTAGTACTTGGGAACTTGGGGATTTGAAAAGGCAGAATGAATTGAAAGACAGTTTGTATTCTCTACATGTATAAGTACAAAGTAAAATGTATATGTAAAACTTAAAATCAATGTACATACACTACTACTGTTATAAATATAATTGAATATGTACCTTGATCTTTAATGGAGAAAACCAAATACTATGGGCTATTGTTTGTCTGCTGTTCAATCCATATTCATTTATATACTTCTGTGTATATTTCTGAATAAAATTTCTTCTTAAACTAATGACAATGAAGGGATGAAGGGTTGACAGTAGCTGTATGTTGCTTTCGGGCATTTGACCCGTCAACAATTACATGTATCTGGTTTTACTATTCATCAGCTTTATGCTCCTTTGATTCTGAAAATAAGGTTTCTGAATTCATAAAGAAAAACCCCTCAAAACATGTTTACAAAAAAAGTGGGAAATGCAAAAAAAAAAATTGGTCAATTAATTTCAAACATGGACTTTTTTTTTCGGTGATTTCTGCATCACTTTAAATAATGAAAATTTTAAGTATCCATATCAATTTAATGTGAATAAATCTCGGTCGGAACAAATTTGCAATTATCTAGACTGTCTTTTAATGATGATGATAATGATACAAGGTATGATCTAGATCATGTTTTGCGCTATTTGGAATGAAATTGCTTCAACTTCTGCACTAACCCGCAGATTGTCATTAACCTTTGTCCACTGTGTCTGCAGCAGACCGCTTTAAGATTATTAAAGTCTATACAATTCTACACATTAACACCGGGCCTTGGCTAGAACTCTATATAGATATGGTCTAGATCTGCAGAATGGGACTCGTAAAAATGGCAAGATTTAATGTTCTAATATTTTAAAGATGAAATAAGATACTTCTGCCGAAAATCACGCCTTGCGCATAGCATTGGATTTGATTAATAATTCATCTATTGTCTCCGGAGAATAAGTGATATTGACATAGCCTTCAGTCTGATTCTGCTCCTACTTAAAAGCTGAGGGGAGATACCAGTCCCCGCGATCATAATTATCACACTTTCCAATACAACCTTGCGAAACAACCACATGTCGTCATAGGTTGTTTTTCCCTCAAGTAGAATTTCTAAGGCGGCAAATTGATGACGTCACCAAAACCCCGCCTACTTTATTATTGACATTTCTTGTCTTTACGCGCTGGGCATAAATAGAGATACATAATTCTCTAATTGCAGAGATACGAGAGAAATAAATTGAAAAAGGAGACGAAACGGCTTGTTGACACAAGATCAGAGGCAGTTGTGAAACATCGGCGAAGGAATTTGTAGCATCTTAAGGTTGGTAGAAAAAATACACGACAAGCAAGTAACATTTTTTTTTTGCAAAGTTGAAAACAATTCTATCAATTTAAAATTAATTTTGAGCAACAAAAGTCAAAGTAAAGAATTTGATTTTAAAAAGGGGTTCTGTTTATATGTATTTTCTTTCAATAATCTGATAATCTGGTGGTGATCAGTATCCCTTTGGTAATTAGATATTGTTGCATGCACAAAACCGTTTCCTAATTGAAACAGCGATTCATTTTGCCAATTATGGAACAATAAGTGATTTTATAATTTCCGATTGAAACCACCGACTCTGTGAAGAAGGGACGTCGTACAAGAGCGGTATGGTCTGGTTAAATCATCTAAATAGCTTGCACCTGAGGCAAACGAGTGCTAATTTCTTTAATTACGCTCCTCTGTTGCGCTCATCGGCTTGACGTGTTTAATTTTGATCGACGATAATAAAAATCGAAACATTTCATTAACGACCTACTTAATTTGTATAAACATTTTCACATTTATCAGTAATTCACAGATGGAAACAAATTCTCTTTTTTTCCCTTTGAAGAAGAAAATGAATGAGCTAAAAACCCATCTCTCAATCTCTGTGACATTTTGATTTCTTTATGCACGGGAAATGTATCCTTGCGCCAAAGGCCCCTGTTTTCCTACAATGCGACACTCAGTTTCTCCTATTGGATTTTATTGGAGTCATTTGTGGCTTCCGATGTTACTCGGTTCATGAGCTTTCTACAGACTGATTAAACAAAGGGATACTAATGAATGAACCTAAGCTAGCTTCCATATTTCGTTTGATGAGACTTTCTGAGTGTATCGCGGCAATCCCCCCTCAAAAACCCAAGAAACAAAAATCCGCGTCACGACAAATTCAATCTTGTTGAGCACCCAAAAAGTTATCTAATATACGAAACACTTACTTTCATTTTTTTTTTATTGTTTTCCAAGAACTAAATCGGATTTCTCAAATTTCAACTGAAAACGATTTTATTATTATTATTTTTTGTTAATAATATCTCCATTCATTCAAAGGTGACTTCTGGTTACTTTGCGGCGTTGTTGGGATTGAGGATATACAATATCAAATTGCTGTATTAGTTTCGAAGCATAAGAACCCGAGAAGAAAAGTTATTAGAATGCAAAAATTCTCACTTTATTCTTCCTGTTTTTCATTTAATAATATCGTTCTTACAATTTTGTAGTTCATGACGAAGTTTGTCCTTGCGATATTTGTGGCTTGTTTCCTTGAATTTCTTGGGTTTTTTTTTTTTTTTTGTTTTTTTTTTTTTTGTTTTTGTTTTTTTTCAATTATGTTAGCATTAAAATATCTGTAAAGAAATTAGGTGACCATCAGGAAATCTAAGAATCAGAACTTCACGATGGTTTTCCGGGATTGTATTATCGAAATGAAAAAAATAAAATAAGGAGTTTTGTTTTTCTACAATAAGTGTTTAATCTTGTTAAGCAGATTGTGGCAACGGAAGACAATATTAAAGGGATTTCCGCTTAACAAGTCTTTATTTTGTTAGTACAAAAAACTAATTTTTATTGACTTTACTATGCGTAAAGTTAAGACATAATGCTTCCCATTTTTAACTGAAAGACTTGCATGCTTTATTACCAGATTTGTGATAACGTAATGACACAAGCGTGTCACGTTGTATTGTTTTGTTATTTAAAGTTGGAACATGAAAATTGTCATGATTTTTTAGTATTGACTGTCATCCGTTAAATTAAAAAGACACAAAGTGACATTAATATTTTTCAACATGCCCGCAAATCTTTTTATAGATATGAATATGTACAGAATACCAGTACACGTATCAGTTTTCGCGACACGATTTGAGATAAGCCGTATAGTTCGTTAAAAAAAATCCGTGTAAATGTATTTAAATGCAATATTTTCTAAATATCTCATTTTTTTTATTTTAGCAACAAAATTAATTGTAATAAAAATATTGGGTGTTGAATGACCATATCATATTTATATGAGAGGCTTAAATAACGAGACGGAGTAATTAAGGTGCACGATTTTTTCATGGTCTTTCTTTTGTTTTCTATTTGTTTGTTTGTTTTGGTTTTTTCCAGTACGGTTGGTTAGGGGGGGGGGGGGTGTTAAACAACGAATAAAATCAGTAGAAGTAAGATTTATTTAAAAGCCAATCTGAGAATGAAATCAAATTTTGATATTGGTTTCCTATAAATACGTTGTACTGCAATATGGTCTCTATGAATTATTCAGAAACATTTAATACATGCATCGCTGTCGTCTGCTTCACGGGTAGGTGCCCAGAGAATGACCAGAGCAGGCATGTTCACGAAACTTTCCTAAGATATAACCTAAGTGTGTTCCTAAGATTTTTGACTTCAGAAAAAAGTTAGGAACGTCCTACGATCAACTTAAGACTCGTCTTAAGATGTAGCTCGACGGTAACTTAGTAACAGTTACTCTATCTGTAATTTGTCAGCTTTCAGGCAATGAACATTCATGATAGTATAAATGACTATGCTAGTGTAACTCTAAGCATATTCTTTTTTCATAGATACTAGAATCGAAAGTAAAGTTATGACTTAATCTGACGAACTCGCAAAATTGTCAGAGTGTTGATTTTCGTAATAGTCATGGTACATTTATATGTTTAGGCACACGTGTTGACTATCGGATAATTCTTGCTTTACGGGCAAACGTTATCAACGAACTGATCTGTACGCTCGGTCACGCAAGCTATCTTCTATTATGAAAATTAATAATTGATTAAACACTGGTGAAGACTCGATGATATTAATTCACAACCGATATACTGATATCCAATACGCTTGATCAGGTATTGGTAAATCTGTGATAATAAATGGTCAAGTTTTGTTAATCATTCATTAAACTAAATAAAGTGTTGCGTGCAATACCAGTTTATATATACATTGCAAACTTAAAATGTCCGTTTTTATATTGAAACCATGGGCGTTACAGCATTACATGAAGAAAGATGGTTGGAGTTACATAAGCGTTTCTTCAAATACAAATCAGCACAGCATTACTTTTAATTAAATGACGGAGAATGCTCTATAAAACTGCAAAGCAATTTTGAATTAATATTTCATTCATGAAAAACAAAAGATGTTCAATCAAATATTCAAAGAATGATTTTTTTTAAAAACCCAAAATTCATCAAAATTCAGGATAAGAAAGTTAGAACGCATGTTTTTTCTGGTCTTCAACTTAATAATGCATTAGGAAATCATTTATTTTCGTCGATCGTTTTGAAAAAAAAAAAATCGGCACTTGATGTTGTCGCTGCGTTATAGATCGATTCCTTCCGAGGAATCCCGAGGGCCTCGTTTTAGACAAAGAAAGATTAACGCACGAATCTGTCTTAGGTGCTGATAGTTACTGAGACCGTCGGTTTGACATCAGCATTCTTTATCTTGTGATACAACTGGACTGATAAGTCATGCATTTTCTCCCCTGAGAAACGGAAATTCATTTATAAAACGCTTTGCACATGCGCACTGCTATGTTTTTTTTCTTTTCGAATATTTATGCATATCATTCAAAACTTTAATTGATTATTGTGGATACTTTGTAGTTTTTCTTTTTAAGTGCGGGATTACCCAAAAAATCTAAATGAAAGGTATCAGTTGCATTTCTAATTTTTTGATGGTCAGAGTCAGTTAAAAAACTACGAGCGGTTTTTCTTCGTCCAACTTTGGCATAATAATGTTGTACATGTTTATTTACCCCCTTACCCCCATTGCCACCCATTTAAAAAAAAAAACAAAAAAAACAAGCAAAAATAAAAGCCCCAAAAAACAACACCAAAAAATCATTTACACAATGCAAAACTTTTGCGAAAATGAAATAAATATTGTAATGAATTTTGTATTTCGTTTCACAACTTTCCAAATATAGTTATCATTTTTTCAAGAACCAAATAAAGTGCAGCATGGCGAGCAAATATTTCATGTATTAACTTGTCTGAGTGACTTAAGAATGTACATGTACATGTGCGAAGGCTAACAAAACATACTATGAGAATAAAAAGAGGATAAATGACACTGATTCAATGACATACATGTTGGTATTTGCAAGATGAAATTCAATTTTCAAAAAATATATCCCTTCCAATAATGCAGGAATTGGTTTTGAACATCGCTGTGTGGGATTCAAATGATGATTCCTATCAATGTATTGGCAAAACCTAAACGATTACCGTACATCCGTTTTGTTTCGCCTGTCACAATTTTTTTTGCGATTTGAAAAGTGTCCTACAGAAAATGGTACACGATATAATTTCTGTGTATTCAATATTTTGCGATTTAAAAGAGTTCGCGAAAAAAAAGCGAAAATTAGATCATCGCGAAAATTACCGGATATACGGTATTCTGTTTCATAAAAATGGAATTTATTTAAAACTTAGAAAATGATGCCCGAATCATATCTTAAGTGCGATATCGTATTAGGTGTGCATAGTATCAGTTTTGTTCTTGTTTATT
The DNA here is from genome assembly GCF_902806645.1 of Magallana gigas. Lineage (NCBI taxonomy): Eukaryota > Metazoa > Mollusca > Bivalvia > Ostreida > Ostreidae > Magallana > Magallana gigas. The sequence continues at coordinate 19,603,771 of NC_047566.1, forward strand.
GGTATCATGTTGAAAAGTATGGGATCCGATTAACGTGTAGCATTATGTAGCATTAAGACGTGGACACCTGAAATCATTCATGTCACCTGTATATACATAATTCTGTGACTTCAGTGGCTGGTTTAATTTTTGTCTTATGTAAGGTGAAGCGTGTCAATCGGAAAATCTATGTCCAATCAGGTCTTGGACTATTTCTACAGGCGTCGCCATTTTAATCACTGAACGTATCTCTCCTTTCCAATATTTATCAGCGTATTTAATTTGCAATTATTATATATTTATGAGTAATCTTGATGAAGGCATATCGTACAGTTTGACGGATAATTAATTAAAATTATTACAACATGCAAGGCACCGTTTAAATAATCGTCGAAACATACATTCTTATACCGTAACATGATATAAATGTCGTAAACCGAACATTGTTGCAAAAATATCCAGACGAATAAAATCCACACAAATAATCAAATGTGACCAAAACTAATTCTTTTCTTTTCAAATGATATGGAATTACCGATTTTATATCTTATTTCTACAATGGCGTATGGTGCCAATTTTCGCCATTTCCTCACATCTATGCGTAAACTTTTTGTCATTCGATAATTTTATAGCAATGGATAGCTACTGAGTAACTGTTTTCGAAACTGCTTTGGTTCAAATCAAGAAAAGAAGGCTTGAAATCGTAGTCTGTAATAAGTTTTATATAAATGAATAGAACTGGTTCATCGCACGTTTTATATCTGTAGCAACAAGATAATGCTTAATCAGACAACAAAAAGACATACAGTGTATTTACTCTCTCTCTCTCTCTCTCTCTCTCTCTCTCTCTCTCTCTCTCTCTCTCTCTCTCTCTCTCTCTCTGAATAACACCAAGGACAAATTTCTTATTTCTAAACCAGTCAATAGAAATAATACAATTGCTTAACGCGCTTTGAAATATTTAAGAAACAGCAAACGCGATTGCATATGTACTTGAACCTGTTTAAATGCCTCAAACGCCAAAACAAGCGTGATAACCCCCCCCCCTCCACTCCCTCATCTCTACATTCACATTAAAGTAAGAGATTAAGAGATCAAAGTGACAACAAGACGTCTCTTTGCAAATGAAGCATCTTTTACAATTGACCAAACACGCTAGTATAATTTGTGAAATCTGCGGGGAAATTCATATCAACAAGCGCGGCAAGGGAGGGATAAACGCGTAATGAAGGAAGCTGTACTAGCAATAGGCAGTCTCTTTATTTCAATTTCTGCGCCGATTGGGGGCCACTCAATGCGACCAATACTCCAATTTCTTCTGATGGTTTTCGGTACGAAATGTATTTATTGTCAAATGGCAAGGGACAAATTTACAACTAAACAGCATTTGTCAAATGTTACCATCCTTTGGCATATGCATGAAAACAATGCTGAATTGAAAGAGAAATTTGATCCAATGAGAGGAAAGTGATTTAGGATATTTTATGTGCTATTGTACAGAGCTGTGCATTGGTTAGTTGTAAAATGTTAACACGGATATTTATTTAAGTAAATACACATTTATATGCATGCTAAAATGCATTACAGGGTCCAAATTCAGGTATACATGCAATAGTTATACATAATTAATGCTTAAGCACCAGTAATTTGAATATTCAAATAGTCTTCCATTAAACTCTTCATATCAGATCTTATAACTTTGGTAGTACAGTATTGAATGAGGTCTTAAATATACGTCATATTAAAGTGGCATTCAATTTTCTAACTACAAGAACAATTCTTAAAATATTACATAAAAAGATGGTATTCTTCTATAATATCTACTTCACAAATAAATTATTACAATTATACAAAATATATAATTACAGTTATATGAATATCTACATATAATTAGATTTCAGCGAAGTTAAACTCTTCTTTGTTTGAAAAAAAGGAATAAATATACACTACAAAAGAAAATGCCACAACCAAACTACATATTTTTGTCTCACATGTACAGTAAAAAAAATATTCCCACCAAATCATGTTCTGCACGACCTGATGTGATCAGGGTTAATATGTTTTATGTTTAACTGTTTTATGCTTATTTCATATTTTCGCTTTTTGTGGATTTTTTAAAATGAAGAAATAGACAAAAGAAATTGTTTTTTTATTTACAGGTAGTCACTACACTCCCTTATATAAAAAAAGATAATCATAAATCGGATTAAAGACTGAATAAAGTTAACAACATCGTTTTAAAGCCGTCTTGGAAGTGCTATGAAATTTGATCAAGAATTACGAATTTTTTTCCCCAAGTAAAGATCTTGTTTGGCATTATTCTGTTGGAATGTTCGGTAAAATCTCAGAAAAGGGGGAAAACAAACACACCATCTGTTGGTTGCTAACCTGAAACAAGCTGAAACTCCTAGACTTGGTTCAAATGTTTAAAGGCCACCATTTTTACGTTTCCATCCTGTAACAAATGTCTTTGTTATTTGCTCTCTTGTTCAACGTCCGCAACTTAGTTTTTTTCTCTCTCTCATTTTTGGTTACACTTAGAAGCCCATGACAACCGAGGTGCGGGTTACTGATATGTTGGAATTTGCCAATAAATATGAAATCGATTTTTTATACCTCCAAATGGAAGACAAGATGGTGTTTTGATCTTGTTTGTCCCTTCGTTCTGTCTATCATTCCGACATCGATACGATAATGCATTTGAAGTCAAGTCAGCAAGAAATGTGTGTGTAACTGTAGCTACAACACTCTATTTGCTATTTTGGGGGGCTTAACTTCATAATTGTTACTACTAACCAAAATCATTTTATTTTTTGGATGAACATAGTATTCCCTTATTTGAGGCAATGAGAAGAGGGGAATTGGGGATAGTGGTCTCTTAATAACACAAAAGTGGTATCTCGCGCCACAAACACATATAGTGGAAAAAAGAAATCAATATCACACTGGGAATTAAATAGTTTGCTTAGCCTAAATATCACTTCTGTAAATGGAGGATTACAAACAACTCGCCACGGATTTAACTCTATTCCGTGGCATTGGATAGAGGATAATACCCACAGTCAAAGACGGCCACGATACAGCGGAAGTCTGGCATACTCAATGCAGATTTTCACTTAATGACAACAAGAATGGAGAGAATACAGGGGAAAAAAAATAAAAGAAAACATTATAGACCTTTGAGCTGAAGTCCGTTAAGAACAGACTTTGTCTATTCACAGACAAACCTGCGTTTTTTTTGTTCTTGGCATGTTTTTCGTATGCTGCGGCGGGAGTCTAAGGGGGTTAAGAAGAAACGGTATTTCCGTTTTGACATAGAATTTTAGGATAATTAGTTTCGTTGTCGGACTGCCACTGTGTCCGGTTCTTTGCTTTTGACTTAACGATAATGGCGAACGCTTGTACAAAAAAGATTGTCAGGGATTTGGTATTGCGTTATTGTAAACCTGAACTTGAAGGGTTCTGTTTAAAATAAACCATGGAGATTTTCGTCGTCGCCAGAACTGATTTAAGCTATTCTACGGACTCTGACAAGTTTAATGACCGCTTGAATAAATGGTTCTCGTTCTTTATCTATCCATTCTTCTCAATGAAAAGCAACAAAAGGAAAAAAATGATTATGACCAAAATCAAAATTAAAAAAAAAAAATTTAAATTTTAAGGTATTTGCTACCGAATCTGACTTTTAAGAAACAACAGTTATATAACCGGCTTTGTTTTGTCTCTGTGATAAAAAAACAGTTTGAGCAGAGAAATTCATTTCAACTGTCACAAATGACAAAAAGTACAGGTATATACAAATACATACATGTAGGTAAATATACTATATATTAAATGTATACATGTAAATATGTAGACTGGTACAATTATTACAACTGCTACCACACCTAAACTTTCATATTTTTTATCTTTGAAAATTCCTTATTTTACGCGAGTACTCAATTTCGCGATTCAACCATTTTGCATCAATTGAAATCGCGAAAAACATAATATCGCAAACCCCAAATTTTTTCCTTAAAGATAGTTCCGTTTTGTTTACATGTTTTCGAAAAATAAAAGCGAGGTGTTAAAATCCGCGAGATGTTTTTCTCGCAATTTTACAAGGATATTAACTTCTCGCGTTTAATAAGAAATCTTCAGTTATACAACTTTTTAGATTTTATTAGACCGATTTTCTTTGTATATAATTTTCCAAGCTGGGATGGTCAAACAGGTTTTCATATATTGATATTGAAAATAGATAAAAAAGGAAGAAAAAAAACGATATATGAAATTAATTTCACACTGACTGACAGTCGTGACTTTCCCCACACACCTTCTCTGTTCAGAAATAAATGTACTTTCGGATAGAAAAAAAATGTTGCAAATGAGGATTAAATGAATACTGCCGTCTGGTACATGTATGCGACTTGAGGATCTAGATTATGAAATCAGTCTGACATATGAAATGTCCATAGGGAATGCCCGGAGACGAATGAAATCCCTTTTCCGGTAGACGGGTAAACAACGCTATGGAATAACTGTCAAGCGTAGGAATTTACAAAACGGTCATTAAAAAGAGAATGATTCCAACGGATAAACGGGAAAAAATCTTCCGGTTTCTTACAAATACAATGAACGTTTTGCTATTAGCCATTATGTGACGAATGTTTTGATATAAATATGCCTCTCATGAATATTCCCATTGCAAACTTTATTGAAGAAAGACTTATTAACTAATGCACCATTACTTTAAGTAACTGCCGAGATGAGGGCCCAATGGATCTAAACGCTTACATCGACATTAAAATAAAATTATACCCAATAGAGCAATCGCCTTTAAAGACTACCTTTTAAAAGCCGAAGCAGACCTTTCCGAAACAAATCGTCAAAGTCTCATCCTTGAAATCTCGCGAGAATTGGTCGATGATCTTTTAAGGTAACCTGTGGACATGGCCGTTTTAATAGTCCTGGCTCTGCGCATTGATCACGTGTCCCCGGGGAGCCGATGCTCGCCAATCAGAGATCCGCAATTTGCCTCCCGCAACCATTTATATCACTGAACGGTCCCAGCGCGGACCCAGGTCGCTTTATTTCGTCATTAGTCTTCGCATTAATTAAAATTGTTTGTTGAAAAAAACCTACGCCATTTTTCAAATGCGTCTGTCAAGACTAAAATTTTTCTCATTGCCACCAATAATTAAAATTATGTACGGTTTTTTTGGCCGTTCTATATAGTTTTTGCCGTGGTTAACAAATAATACTTTTATGAAGACTTCAATTCCGGAATTACAGAAACGATGATGATAATGCTTCCCTTCCGGCTACCAATACACACATAGATAATTAATAAAAACCTGTAATCAGCAAGTGGAAATGTTAATTGCTTAGAGTTTATTGCGATCATTACCTGTAGTATCTAGATACGTGAGATATAAGCTTTGATTATTTATGACTTGGATTTGAGCGATGGAGAACTTGTACGCATTGGTTCCTCATGAAAATGTCCAAGACATACTATTTAATATATGAATGACTCTAGAACAAGCATGAAAATTAATTTATGACAAGTTTACTGAAACAGGCACGGAATATTGTACAAAAAATGTATAGGTATACTTAAATGCGATATATTGAGCGACAGACTGTATAACGAAAATCCAGACATTTTTTCTGTTGTTTGAAATGTTCGAAAAAACTTAATAAAGCTCCTTTAAAACTCATGCGATGATTTTATTGAACACAGAACATTTTCATTAATCTCTTTCTTCCTTTAGATCTTGGATCTGCTGTTGTCGTATTGTTAAAAAGACACTTAAGTCTTACGAAAGCAAGCGTGACCCACCGATGACTCGCACTATGCTATGATAACATTCAAATTGTAGAAATCTAATGTAGCTGTCATTCTCTTGGATAATTTAGTATTCTTTAAACATACTTGGAACTCAGAAAGCAAACAGCAGAAATCTGAGTATCTTGTTTAGGTATTGTTCAGCTAATAATGTATTTGTTCTCTCTTTGTTGCGTTATGGCATTAACATCATCAAATGTCTTCAATTGGTCTTTAAAGATCTGTCTGCGATTGGTCCTTCACGATTTGTCTACGACTCTGTCACAGTTTATCAAAATTATTCCGACTCGCTTCTTTCTATATTTTACAACAAATTGCATTAAATTTTCGAACTTGCACTATGATTGTTATTCTAAATAAATAGTCTCCATGGCCCTTGCCTAATTTCCTCATCCAAATTACTTTTTTGGATCTAAAATATATCGCAATGACAGCACGTTTATAATTCCCCGTGTATCCTATGATTGCGCACTATTGATATCAAGAAAATGACTTAAGTCAACAAAATATGATTCATGAATTAGCGACATCCTTTGACATTATGTGATTTAACACATACAAGTGTCATTCGAGAAAAGAAAAACGATTTGTTCATTGTTCAAAATCCATGGACTCATGGCTTTGTGAATTGAGGGAATTGTAATAATCGTACCGGAGTCGACAAATTGAATTATCCGGAAAATATTCAATTCTAGCATCTATAATAAAATCAATAATTCATAATCATGATGCGATATGTGAACATCATCGTTGGCACATGATGTCCTTTCCTTTCTTTATTTTTCAAATAAAAAAAATGATTTCTCTTTCTCTTCTTATACATATAAAAATAAAAACACAGAAGACATTGCGAGTATTACCTCTTTTCATCCTACATGCATCTATAAAAAAAACCCTAATCTTTCAATCTCTTCATCTACGTACATGAATATAAAGGGACATCAGTATCCTTTGAAATACATACGTGTACCCATGCAGGCGTACGCGCAGCTTTTTCGACTGGTGCATATGAACTCTCCTATAATAAGTTGTTTTCGGGTTTTTTTTTTATCAATTATGATGTAATATATATTAAAAACATATTGACAAATTTGCAGGTATCATTTTTCATTTCATTGTCGTTATTGAAAAACAACCGCAATGTTGACCAAATCAGAAAGCAACGATATTCATGTCTCTCTGAAGAAAACCTAATATCTCTCAGATTTTTATTCCAAAACGGAGAACAACAAAATGCATGTATTGTACATATATTGTAAATAGAACCATTTTAACAAGGCCTTGGACTTTCAGTAGGAGGTAGCTATCTATTTCTTGCGTCAAAACAAGTTAAAAATGACGCTAGTTTCAGGCGAAATATACACCGATTGTGAAGTCTTGACTCAAAAGTCAGACAAATCTTGTTGATTTCAAAGAGCCATGGCTGAGTGGCCTGCAATGAAATAGACAGGCCTACATCACATTGCTCTTTGACACAACTACCCAAAGTCCAAGCTCTTGTTAAAATGGTTCTAAATGGAATAATACTAACTTACGGGTCACAGTTATAGATGCCATTTAAGCCATTGAATTATTATTTTTTTAAAGATGTGGTCTCATAACTGCAACGGTGTGTGCATACAAATTGAATAACGCGCTAGCGCGTTATGATAATTTGTTTGCACTCATTGTTGCAGTTATGAGACCACATCTTTAAAAAAATAATAATTCAATGCTTATATTTACGTTTTTAAACATTTATTTCATTCCCGCAAATATGATTTATTTTTAAAAAGCTCTGTCTTATTCAACGAGCGATGCGAAATTAACGGAATGGCCATTGTACAGCCGAAATATGCTGACAAAAATAGTGCACAGCGTTTTAAATTCTAATAACACAATTTTCTTTTTCTTTTTGTAATTTAATGAATATATTCTTGGTATACTAAGAAATTAATCAATTGAATTCATTTAACTGTCAAAATATATTTACATCAATGAAATATTTATCAGCGTAAGTATAATATCAGGTCGTTATCCGGTTTGAAGTCGCGAGAAGAGTCAGTTCATGTTCTTCGAGAAATACTGAAGGAATACTGAATATATTCATACGCACCAACTTTGGTGATTGGGTCTTCTGTGTTATGCGTAAATATCACTCAAATCAACCAATGCAATTTAATAGAGGGAAAGAAAGTGAATGTAAATATATATAAATACGTTTACTCGCTATGTCACCACTGAGGTCTTTTCGCACTCTTTATAAAAAAAAATCCTTACAGAGCATCAGGAATGAAATACAGAATATTTTAAACATTCTATTAAAATCTAAGTTTTCAGAATGAATTGTTTTTACTGAAAATTATTTTCATTTTAGATAAAAAGAAATGAAGCTGACCTTTGGAACAATACTGACGTTACTATGGGCGTTTTCTTCAATTAAAGCCAAACCTGCAGGTGGGTATTGATATAATATGCAATTCAAATTACATCGTATAAATATACATTTTCTAACAAAAAAAAGTCTTATTAATAATAATGTTATCTAAATTTAGTTCAATCTCTGTATATATGCGAAAGAAAGATTAAATCATATCTACTGTTGGTAAACCTTCGTGTTTTACACGTGTTTATTAAGTTCTCTTTGTAAGTGGAAATCTATTCGTCAATGAGTCTTTGAGGCCAAAAAGAAATTTGTGCGTTCTTGAGGCTAGATTATGAACGGTTGGCAATTGAAATTAAGATGATATAAAGAGAAACTAAAGCATACATATAAAGTGGATTCAGATATAGACGATATCGTTGAAATTGTGTCTGATTACAAAGGATGGGATTGCATTAGCAATTCTCGATTAGGGATGGTCGCACTAAATCACCGGGTTTCGTAACGAGAGAAATGACTAAATGCGCGAAGATATGTTCAGCTCGTAGGATATAAGAGAAGGTGAAAAGGCGGCTTTAATTTGTAAAGTTGTGAAAACCAAGGTTTTGATAGGATTTTACTACACACAAAAAAAAACCCCACCAACACTGAGGCTAACGTTAGCTCCAAGCACTTAGAGAAATGTGAGATTAAAAAGAAAAATAAGATATTGTCTGAAAATAATAATGCTAAAAAATATCAAATGCGATAAGAAAGGAACGAATGTGTTTATATCAATAATACTATAGATGATTGATTTACATTAGCCGTACCTGCATGACCTTCCATACCAAGGTAAGATATTGGGGTGACAAAAACAGCATGGAATATTTTACATAATTGCGTTATTTAAGAATTTTGACAATGGGCGCTAATTTTGAGATAACGTTTTATCGGGAAAATCCGATCGAGATGGTTTGCTCGCAATTGTCTGGCAAGGGAGCCGCACTTAGCCGCAGTATGGTCACTAGTTATATGTTTGCAATTGGTCACTGGTTTTACGCTTGCAATTGTGGGGCGAAGTTGTTGCTATAGCGTAGTAATAAATTTACAATTGCATGTATATTATTTAAAAAAAAAACAAACATGAGATAGATTTTTAATTAACAATTTTTACCGTCAGCCTTTTGCATTCTACAAGACCTTTTTAAACGCATTTTTTTTTAAATAAAAGGGTTTGATTTTTATGGTCTACATAAACTTTTATGATGAATTATGCAAATGAATCTTGCGTCATTTTGGTTACTGTATGTAAACGATCTCAATTCTTGCTGGAATTTAAATATTCTTATTCTATTTTTGCAACTTAGAGGAGCAGACAAAAGCAGCGGGGAAAGCAGACGACAGGGTCAAGCGGTCGCCATTTGTTCCGAAATTCATCGGCAAACGCGATGACGAAAACGACGACGCATTGCTAAGCTTGGAGGCAGCCATTCGGGACGAACTCCTGAGCCAAGAGCCTTTTGACATTTATCCTAGTGACGCAGACGACGCATTTGAGCGTGAGGCTCGCATGAATAGACAGTTATTTGTCGGCAAGCGCGATAGCAACCCGCTTGGAAAAAGAACAGCTCCGATCCTTGGCTTTAAACGGTTTTCACCCCGTGAAGAATTAAAGAGGTCCACCATTTTGGTTCCCGAAGACATTTCAGAGTTCGACATGAACAAGAGAGGAAATCTACCAATGTTCGTCGGCAAGCGCAGGGCTCCCTTTTTTGTAGGAAAACGTCGCATGCACCTTGTGGTGGGGAGAGGAGGCAATATGAACAACCCAAAACTTGTGGGAAAACGAGGAACGCCTCTCTTTGTTGGGCGGCGGCGGGCGGATACAGACGACAAACCTATTTATTATAGCTATATAGCACTACGCAGGTCAGTGCCAGACGAGTTGCGCATGCGCGATAGTATTGCAGATTCTTTGCTCAATGGCGATAACTTTTATTCTGCAGCTGACACGGGGAGTGGGGTTTTAGACATCCCAGATGATGAGGACAGCTTATCAAATTCGTCCAGTCAAAAGTTTAAGCGTTTTGAAACTCCAGTGTTTATAGGAAAAAGAAATAGTTTAATAGCAGACTTGGCGAGCGCCAAGCAAGCGCATAGTCAATTACTCCAAAAGCGTTTCGAGCCACCCATGTATGTAGGTAGGCGGAGCGAGCAACCCATTCAGGCGCATAGAGCACAAGTACAATACCAGCAAGGGTCCATATCGTAAGTCCAAACCTGTCTGTGAGTCAACCTCGTTTTTCATTGCAATGAATTCCTTCGTCAAAGCAAACCTTTTGGTAACCCTTCTCCTATTCCATAAGACATTGTACTTTGCAAACCTAGTTCCATCGCATGACTTTAAAGGACATCTTAAAAACAGACAAACGCAAAAACTCTAGATTAATTCTTTAAAGAGAATGAATTGTCTGAGATGCTTTATTTTTAAGTTATCAATATTTTTTACCTTTCATAAATAAAAAAAATATTTCAAGATGGATTTAGCGTTTGCGAGGACACCACTAGAAAAAATTCCAATAGCTACTAATTGTTCCCTGCGCATGCGTTAACACCTAGTTCCCACGTCCTGTTTTTTTTTAATACACAAAAGGAAAATGAGCACAGTTTGTTAAAACCGCCATAAAATATTTCATAAAATGTATCAAATTTGATGAAATAAACACGTTTTATAGACCTAGTGAGAATCTATCAATCGGGGGCTAAGCCCGAGGTCGATCTATTTGTATTAGGTATATAAAACATAAACATAGACTGAAATCCAAACGAAATGCATGTAATAATATTTGAGAAAATAGACGTTTCTATCGTTACGTCACAGTATTGCACGTGAATTAAACTATGGGGTTTTCCCCAAAGCTTGAAATCAAAATCTATTTCTAGTATGTCAAGCTGTAAAAACTTTCAGACTTTAGTATATATAAGGTTTATAAAAAGATCTTGTTACAACATTTTACTAATTAAATTCCTCGGAAAAGTACAATACTATGAGAGTGACTTTTTATATTGAATTGAATTTAATTTCCAAAGTTGATAGATCTAATCAGCTGTCTTATGCAATACTGGGATAGTTTATAAATAAAAAAAAAGCTGAATTACATGTTAATTAGAAGTAACTGTTCGTTAAGAAGCGAGCGAGCGGCGCTTATTGCATGTTCATAGGAAGAGTATTGCGCATGTGAGCATGCATGAAATACATGTGTATATTACGTAGTGTATTATGTGTAACACACAAAGGTTGTATGCAGCAACTTCATGAAGTGACCCTGGTTTTGGTCAATAAAACACCAGCGTTCATTTCCTTGAGTAGAGATGGGATGATACTTCTTGTAGTTCGTAATTGAATGAACACGATGTTTCATAAGTTTATTTTTCCTTCCATCAAATTCCTTTATTTCATCATAAAACATAAGAATTGTTTCTAATTTTTTTTATTATTTCATTTTTTTCAAATAATTACACATATTGTATATACAGTGTATGCAATACGCATGTATGCACAGGTTTTTAGTGGACATGAAATCTTGTGCATGGCGATATTTAAAACTTAAGTATGGAATATGTATTTTTTAGACATTAAATGTTGCATGCTAACTGAATGCAGTGGCGATCGGCTATCTTGTGGTTATGTTGTGGTAACGTGATATTGAGCAATATCAAACTTATGATTTAAATATATAATATAAACTTGTATATTATTACATGTACATGTATTTATTGGAATGGTATCTTTAAGTTTCTTTGAACAATATTTCATCATACATTGATTCTGCCTCTGCGGAATTCGTCACATTACATGATCAATATCACAATATTTCTAAACTTTAACCGATAGTTGTAGATGTCCATGCTTGAAATTGGGGGTTAGGGTGCGGAGGGGTGGGGGGGGGGGGGGGTGAGCAATGCATTTGTTTCATGTCTGACTACTCAAATAACACAATCTGAATTTTTGTAAGGATTCTGCCATCTCTTACAATTTATTTTCGATCGATAAATTAAATATTTTGGGATACCACGTATCAATAATAAGACATTTTATTCTCACAATCTACTTTTTAATCTGCAAGCTGTACTTTTAATCGACAAATACAAAGGGGGAGGAAGGGGGGGGGGGGGGTATAAGTGTATTATATGAAACATTTCTGTTAAAGGACACAACCAGGAAACATGACTACTAATATCGTCTTTTGATATTGGATTCGAGAGAAAATTAAATAAATCATCTTCTTGTTCTCCTTTTTTTTTTAGATGATTCCAATCAGGAGAATCTTCTTAGCTCTGCAATAAGAGGATTGACAGAAACCAGAATTGGTACACCAGACGAACCATTATTAGCTGACTCTCCACTCAACATCAAAGGGGGAGACTTGGAAAACGCCGAAACTTTTGATACTGATCATCTTAAATTACAGAATACTTTGGACGAAAATTGTTCGGATTCTATTCACTCCCCCGTTATTAAAGATTTAAGCGAAGAATTAGATAATAGTGATAACCAAAAAATGGCTGAGAATCCTACGGAAAATCAGAGATCTAAAAAGTACTCCGAATTTCTCGGGAAAAGGTATTCGGAGTTCCTCGGGAAGCGCGGATTACCAAAACGATTTTCGGAATTTCTCGGCAAGCGTCTAGGTCAAATTAAACGTTTTTCGGAGTTTCTCGGAAAGCGACTAAATGATAAAAGATATTCAGAATTTCTAGGAAAAAGAAATCATGTCCAAAAACGTTATTCGGAATTTCTTGGAAAAAGATTTTATCCCAGAAAACGCTATAGCGATTTCCTTATGGGAAAACGTTACAGCGATTTCCTAATGGGGAAACGAAATATCTGGTCAAAGAAAAGACAGGGGGAGTGGGTTGGAAAATGAACTTTTATATCGGAACAATATTGTATTGAAAATTTGAAACATATCAACCATTTCTTTCTATCCAATCTTCTATGATGTTCAAAGATTATATCGACGGATAAACCTGCATACTTGTTTATATATCTATAGTTGCTCAATAAAAAAATATTTAATGTGTTTATATTTTGCTTCATTATATAAGAATAAAAAGCACTTCTTATAGGAAGAATTATATGTCTCTTTCTACCAAAAAACACCCCCAACACTGCACTACAAATTGTATGTATTTTACAGACTGGGGGGGGGGGGGGGCTAAATGAGGTAAAATGCATATTGAAACTTTAAGTTAAAAATTCTAGCAAAATCTCCTATCAAAGCAAAAGTATTTGATTGTGCTGAGCTCCTGTGGTTAAAACTAGGTTCAAAATCCCCTGGAGAAGAAAGATCACTCCCACAGGAATGTACAAGATTCCTTAACAAGGTAGTAAAAATGAAATACTCTTGAATTGTTTTTAAAAAAATGGAATTAAATTATCCCCATAAGAGATATCTCTTTTATTGATGGCTAAGTTTTTATCGGGGGAAAAACCAATATTTTCAGCTTTTATTGCGTGACATAGAAGCGTTTTCTTTCCGTTTTATTATCCACTTAGAATGTCACAGACTTGAATGGAACATGAATGGAATGTAGGAACATGAGAACATGCCATAACCAGACACGTAGCATCGTTAGGTAACTGGTTGGGGTTTGTGACAGAACTACCTGAAAATCTTGGCAAACAGATTACAAAATATCTTCTAAATCCTTATCCTTTACTTGTGGATAGAGTGGATTGGGTAATATCTCAACATTTTTTCAAAAATCAGGGGCACCCCCCCCCCCTTCGCTACAAAGCTTTATTGACATAGAGAAAATACCAGTACTTGGCTAGATACGATAAACAGCTATCTTTAAAAATGATCGTTGTGCATAAATGTACATGTATACTGCTAAAATCCAAGTAGTTTATCGATGATATGTAATATCGTCCCTGGGGCGTCTAAAACACCGCCGAGAATGGGCCATTTGTATTCCGTTAATTATTAATGCTGTGTTTGGTGACTTTTTCTAACCCAGTGATTCACGGGAGGAAAAAAAAACTCGGTGCAAAACTACCAGAAGATAATGTAAACATGGTGAACAATAATTTGATAACAGATGAATCGATTTAAAAATCTTAGTATTTAGAAGATCCTTTATCAAACACGACATGTCTGTGAAATTCATTCTCCCTTCTTCTCCCCTAGATGCCTTTGGTTCTTTGATTGTACAATAGATGCACGTGATCTTTGAATTTTTGACCTGAAATTCGATAATGGCTGTTCGCAGATTATAGACAGACTATGTGTGATATTCGATGACCGAAACTTTCCATGGGACCATGGCCAGACATTGAGTTTGTACTGTTACAATAAAACATGATTTTGCGCTTCCAAAAATTGGTCTAACCCAAAAATGTTTTCCTAACATAATGTTTATTTTTTTTTGTTGCATTCTCGAAAGAAAGGTAACTATTTAAACTTGAGCATATTGGTATTACATACACCTTTGGTGTATACAGATGTACATGTATGATCTGTATTTTTACAAGTAAACATGTAATTTCAACATTGTTAGTAATTAGCGCGTTATAACTGGGGCTGGGAAGGAGACAGGAGTGCCCAAATTTGTAACACAATGTTTGTCCTGCCTGATATAGGGGAAAAGTTATAGGGTTCTTTAACTTTTAAGGAGATGACAGCGAATAAGAAAAAAGAATACAGTACATTGTACTTTGTAATTGATTGTATGTGTCCGTCTTATTATCTCCCCTCCATCCTTTTGGTAAGGTTAATTCTAAATCTATCATCTTTGATGAAGGTCCCTGGATGTGATCCCTGCAGGCCCGTTCCCGAGATAAAATCGGATAGCCCTGATTGCTGCCAATATTTACAAGAGCAGACTCTAATCACCGCGCCTGCACATATAATATAGGGACTCAACGTTACGCAAGCAGGGATGACCGCACACTCAACAGTTACCAAAGTTAACGCAAGCCGGGATGACCACACACTTGCGCCAACAATGCAACCTAACGCAAGCAGGGAGTGCCACACACTTGCGCTAAAAAGGCTAGATATGTTTGGTCTAATATATACATTGGGAATTAAATCTATAATTTTGAAATCTTTAGGGTAATGATATTTCAAGCCCGTCTGGATATTATCAAACATTTTTTTTTCGTTTAACAAAACTGGTTTTAAAACTTGCGCATAACATCGACCATTTTAAAATATTAGACTTCTGTCTGTAACTCATTTAATTTGGTATTTGACACAAACAAAAATTTGCTGTTGCTAGCAAATAACGGTTATGAAATTAACATAATTTTAATGATAACATGGATTTTGAATAAAGAAAGTTTATACTTAACTTGTTGTCAATTCCGCTAAACAACTGTTTTTTGTTTTCCTGTGGAAAACACGAAACCAAATTGCAAATATTTTCATTAATGTTGATCCGAAGCAGAAGAATAAAAATCAAATTAACAGAAAGAAATATTTTCCCAAAATTTTTTATTGGCTTTGATTCATTTGGGAATTTTTTTTAAAAGGATGTCCTCAGTATCCGTAAAAAAAATGGAGACAATTCTCGATTCACGAGAGATAAAAATTATAGGAAATGTTCTTACTGAGAGTCAGTGTGATGGAAATGAAACCATCACCAAGACACGAGAAATTTCAGTCATCATACATCATCAAAGCACATGCCACTTCCTCTGAGAATTTTCTCACAATTCCATTCACGTTGACCTGTGTGAAAAGCACCGTAATTCTTTTATCTGTGCAGTGAGTATGCAGTCATTCGGATCACCACGTCTTCTTCGTTACCGTGTTTACGTAAATGACCGAGAGAGGTCAGTGCTAACCTGCAGAAGTGGATTACACTGTAGCAAAAATGGCGTCCCTATTTTAAGATTCAATTCTTTTGCATGTTTGTATTGGATTTTTTTTCATCATTAATGTTTATCAATAATTTGTTTTGTTGTTTTGTTTTTGTTGTATTTTTAAGCGTGTGGTGAGGAGGGGCTTCTGTTTATTTTGTAATTTTAGAAAATGCTAAAAGTTGTATATATCCGCTTAACAAAATAGAATGTCAAAAGGGGACATCTATCAACCAACCTTATGTAAATTTACTTGGATGCGACAGTCTAGACAACTTATTTATTGCAAACGAAAATGTTACAATGAAAGCAGAGTGTTTCGGTGGATTTTTGTTGTTGTTGTTTTTGTGTAAAGAAATGATTTTTTTTTGTTTTAAAGGGCCGTCATCATCAGGGGTTCACCTTATTTATAAGTTTTAAGATTAAATGTAAGTGTGATTGAATTTTCATTTCCTCATGTTTTTGTATTTTCTGTGGCCAATTATTGGTTCGTTGATGAATATCTCTCTGCAAATTGTGTTTGTTTCCAAACTGTTCCAGTGTTTAAGAATGTGGTTCTTTTAAACACTTTACATTCAGGATGTTTTAGTAATCGTAGTATTTGATTGACGTCGTTTGCTTTTTAAGACCATTTCGTGCTTCTTTTTGTTTTGCCTATGACAGTAATAATTGGTTCTACTTCCTGATCAGAGTAACGTCTCTTGGATCGAGGATTCTAAATGTTCGTTACAGGTATTGCAGGTATTTAAAAGTTCTAGAACCTTTTTTTGTGCCGTTAAAGGCTATAAAGCCGTCATCTCTAAATCTTCCATGATAGAGAACTTTGCAAATTGGTATTTATGACATAAAATGATTTGTGATTTGGTACATTCTTGTACATGTATTTGACATTTCAGGTGATGCTATCCCACCATGCTACACTCTATAATGTGTTATTATATATAGTATTTTCCATTGAATACAAAGTACATGTAATTGTTTTCTAGTCTACACTGTCCTATCATTAACGCATCTCGGAAAATATCTTTAATTTTGTATGTCTTAAGGAGCAGGTATTTTGACGAGCTTTTGTTATCGCTGAAAAAAAGTGATATATACATGTTACATTATTAGTCCCCTACCGGTTTCACCGGAGGGGACTATAGCTTTCCTCTGCGTCCGTCAGTCCGTCTGTCCGTCCGTCCGTCCGTCTGTCCGTCCGTCCGTCAGTCCGTCTGTCTGTCCCACTTCAGTTTTCCACACTTTTTTTCTTTATGCATTTGAGGAATGATATGAAACTTGCTGAACAGCTTCAAAATGTCAAACTACAGGTCAAGTTTACACTTTTGTAGCGTCTGATTGACATATTTTCGAGAAAATTAATTTTTTATATTCCAATTTTTTAATGTTCGGGTTCGTTATCGGGTTCGGTGTGTAACTGAATAAACGAGGTCAGTATGTAGTCAGTAATAATATCGTGCGTTACTTGTACCAATCCTTTTCCTGTACCATTCCTTTAATCATTTCTAACAAACAAATAAAATCTATAAAATAGTGTCAAGCATTGTGTTGTAAATTTGATCGGCAGGGTTTTTTTGTATTATTATTACAATCGGGTTCGTTGTCGGGTTGGGCTGTTTAACTGTTTGGTTTGATTCGGTTCAGAAGAGGGTAAGAAATGATATTGTGCATAACAGTTCATTGTTTTCACAAATTTTTACCAGCGAATACAGAATAGACTTGGCGAAATTACAGGAGATGAAATAAAGAGTATTATTTTACCTATTTCCTATTTAATTTCTATATCAACTATATAGTTTTAATTTCCTCTGTTCTTTTATCTCTGATTAAAGCATGACATCTCGTTTTTAATAGCTCTGAAATAGTTGTGTGCTTCACTGGCGTCGGAAGCAAATTGAAAGGGGGGGGGGCTAGACTAATCCTCTGAAATATTGAGAAAAAAGTAATTCCCAAAATCATGGAAATCCCAATCCGGGGGGGGGGGGGGGGAGTATACCTTTACTTCCAATAAAAAAAATTAATTACCCAAAATTCTTTTTCCAAAATCACGTGATTCCTAATCCGTGGGGGGGGGGGGGGGGGGCTAGTATGCTTCTGAATCCACTTTTTCAATCCTCAAGAAACAATCTTTCCTGCGAGAAAAAGTGGGGGGGGGGGGGCTGAACCCTCTATTATGCTATGTTTCTAATGGTAAGGTATAAATTTGCAAAAAAAGTGGGGGGGCTAAGCCCCCCTCCCCCTTGCCCCCCCGGTTCCGACGCCTATGTGCTTGGAAGCTTTCATAGAATAATACCGAGCGCAGCGAGAGGCGGGCGAAGCCCGCCTCGCGAAGCGAGGATTAATGGTAACACGTATATATGAGAAAATCAGTGAAAAATTAAAGTTGAATCAGGGGTACTAAGGCCAAAAAAAAATTCTTCCAGCCCTGGGCGCCGCCATATTGGCAGCCATTTTGTTTTTTAAAAGTTAGTTCGATCATTGATTGAATGGTACTTATCGATGTTTATTGCCCCTAAACTCGATTAAATAAGTCCAGTGCTTCAATAGAAGGTAATTTGAATTAAAAGAAATTAAAAAGGATACCAGAAAAGTTCAAATAGTGCTTCAATCAAGAAACACGACTTGTTCTATGTATGTCTTATCAAATTATCAGATGGAAAATAAAAACATTAAACGTCAAGAAACGGATCTTTGAGATTCTGAATAAAGTAATATGTTTTACGGTGCTACCGTTCTGGCGAGCGCAGCAAGAATTACAAATACCTTGCATCATTGTCAACTTATAGTTTTATTTAAGTATCAACGAATGGCAAAGAATTTTTGAGAGAGTATTGCTCTACAAAGAGTATGCCAAATGTACTAATTTTAATGGTTATGATACATACAGCGCAAACCCCTTCCCAGAGAGGGAGAGAGAGAGAGAGAGAGAGAGAGAGAGAGAGAGAGAGAGAGAGAGAGAGAGAGAGAGAGAGAGACCGGTACCTGTTTGTAGGTGTGTAATTTCCCACTTTTAAACTTAATGGTCTGACTATATGCAATATCTACATAATTTTTTTAACTGTTTATTTTTCCATTTTATACATTTTTATTTAGTTCAAAATGTCCAATTGTTTATTTCCTCCCTACTCATGCATGCACAATTACTCTAAAAATGGATCGATATGACAGTAAAGTATGGCTCCTGCTAGTATATATATATATATGTTATACTTTCATGTTAAATACTGAAATCTGATTGGTTAAGACGCAGTTAATAATATTTACTATTACCCTCAGCGTTAGCAACGCACTTGGCAACGGGTAACATTAAAAAATGTTACATGCACGAAAATTATGCGCGTAAGGTTCGCTGTAGAATTCACGTTATTCCTATATAAAAGCAGTAAAATTTTCTTAAAAATTTTAAAAAAGACATTCAGTATAACAAAATAAATAGTGCCTGTTTGGGAGGATAACAGTTGAAATTGACACCCCTCGAAAACCATTGTCAACCTCCGCTTCGCGTCGGTTGACAATGGTTTTCTCGGGGTGTCAATTTCAACTGTTACCCTCCCAAACAGGCACTATTTATATAATATATATTTATAATATGTATATTAAAAAAATATTAAAAACAAATCATATGTCAATGAGACAGGTTTCGCAGACTATACTGAAATAGCCAGTACACTCATTACCGATGTTTGATCCACCTCTAAATTTATCGCGGGATATATAGCGCGAGTGCACTGTGACGTCATCCATGACTTTGTTCGTCTTTGTTTACGTTTCTCGACTCAATACGGAGGTATGGCAGCATGTAACAAATCTTTTGAGTCTCGCCAAAGCATATGCGGTACTCAAAACGTGTCTTCAAACTTTAAGTCACCGTAAATTACAAGTTAAAAGTCGGCCATTTTTGGCATAGCACCACGGGTGAAAACATTAGAGAGCATTATGGGACGTAGACAAAAAATTTTGTTTGATGAAATGTAGGTTAAGCTCGTTCTTTTTCCCGCGCACACTGGTTCTTAGAGCTCGCTTCGCTAGCCGGCGCTTCGCGCCGGCGAGCTGCGCTCGCTATTAAATTTTAATAAATTGATGAACAATGAAAGAAGAAATTTAAAAAAATTCGGAATCACGTAACTCTCTTCGGCTATTTCCGAAGACAAAACTCGAACGTTTTACGTCTGAAATATGACGTCATAATGTAGACTGAGCACGCGACGTTTAGTTTAACTTTGACGAATGATTTGAGTAGGCAACCATGCTGGCGGATCCTACTTTGTGGGTTTTAAATAGATTTTATTATACAAAAATCAAACTGCACTGTGTTAATTCTGCGCTCGGTCCAACGGTCACACCGTTTACATATTACCGAGCGCAGCGAGAGGCGGGCGAAGCCCGCCTCGCGAAGCGAGGATTAATGGTAACACGTATATATAAGAAAATCCGTGAAAAATGGATGTTGAATCAGGGGTACTATGGCCAAAAAAAAATTCTTCCAGCCCTGGGCGCCGCCATATTGGCAGCCATTTTGTTTTTAAAAAGTTAGTTCGATCATTGATTGACCGGTACTTATCGATGTTTATTGCCCCTAAACTTGATTAAATAAGTTCCAGTCTTTCAATAGAAGTTAATTTGAATTAAAAGAAATTAAAAAGGAAACCAGATAAGTTTCAATAGCGCTTCAATCAAGAAACACGACTTGTTCCATGTATGTCCTATCAAATTATCAGATGGAAAATAAAAACATTAACGTCAAGGAACTGATCTTTTAGATACGGAACAAAGTATGCAATTTTATTACAGCGGCATTCATATGAATTAAATTGATAAACAATAAAAGAAGAAATAAAAAAAATCCGGAACTCTACGTAACTCTCTTCGGCTATTTCCGAAGACAAAACTTGAACGTTTTACGTCTGAAATATGACGTCATAATGTAGACGGAGCACGCGACGTTTAGTTTAACTTTGACGAATGGTATGAGTAGGCAACTATGCAGGCGGATCCTACTGTGTGCGTTTTAAATATATTTTATCATACATAAATCAACCTGCACTGTGTTAAATCTGCGCTCGGTCCAACGGTCACACCGTTTACATATTACAAACCGGTAGGGGACGTGTATTGCTTATGCAATACTCTCAGAATGCTTGTTTTGTGTATTTTACGAAAATGATTTACGTCTGGGTTTTCAACTCGCAAGTCATGTTTTGATAGCAGTTGGCGCAACGCATCGGGGTACACTGGTGTTTGTCCATAATAATTGTTGTGTTGCTTTTGTGATAACGATATTATTATTTTTTCGAAGTGACCTCCTAGATTTTCTTAATCATATAATTATACTAAGTATAATACACTGTACGTAGCTACATGCAGTTTTATTGCTTACAGAGCAAGTCCGCCTCTCTCTCTCTCTCTATTTCTCTCTCTCTCCAATTGTATTCTTCCCATACGTGATGCTTAAAACATGATTACTTATTCTTTTTAAAAATATCTTTTCTTATTTATGAAACTACTTTTTAATACATGCATAGTTTTTTAATATCTCATATTCCGTACACGTCTACCATACCTAGATAGAAAGCGCCGTTATTAAATAAAGTCTTTTTGTTAGCTTTAATTGACAAGATTCAAACTAGTAGTTTCGATTCTAACATAACTCAAAACAATTTGATATTGTTAATACATATTTATTGTCAATTTATCAGCAATGGAAAATACTCATTGATAAAACCGATACAATGTATAGCAAATAAACATACACGGGTTTACATGAATGCTGTATATGTACATCAATGTATAATGTAGATACCAGGTATTGTACACTTTCACAGTGTTGTGGTTACATTGTCTCACAACATATACACAGTACCTAAAAGATGTATGGATATAATGTTCACTGTAGATACTGTCACTGTGTTGGTGTTACATTGTCTCACAACACACACACATTACCTAAGAATTGCTGTATGGATATAAAATGTTCACTGTAGATACTTGTACACTGTGTTGATGATACTTTGTCCCACCCAGAGATTGTTCTCATCATCCACACACACACTACAGGGCCACCCTACCCCTTGTTGTTCTGCGAGTAGTAGAGACAAGAACTGACCGTCCTGATCCAGGAGATGTACTGTTTCACTGATATCATCACACACCAGGATGTGACCGAGTACATCAGTACATATTCCATAGGGATTAAACTCTGACCCCTGACGTGTGTAGGAGAACCTGTGTTGTCCTGATTTATCCACCACCACTACGGCATGTTTGTTAGCATCTGATACACAGACATCACCATTGATGTTTTCTGTGATGTAGTGTGGATACTTGTACAGTGGCTGTCCTTTGTTGTCTCTCTGTATGTTCTGTTTTTCTGTACCTGTCTTGTTGTACCTGGTGACTTTAGAGGGCTCTCCACCCTTTATCATCCCCACCAGTAGGTCCCCGTTGATGTGGGAGGAGTATATACTGAGTGGTTCCCAGCCTCCTGTTTTAATAAATTCAGTGATTGTATTATCTGGTGTTATCCTATAGATGACTTTGTTGTATTTGTCTGTATAGATCAGATCCCCGTCCTGTGTGACTGTGTGGTAGCCTTCATCTTGACCACTGGTTTGTATCTCCTGTAGCTGATTCCCCTGTAGATCTGTTTGGACAAGGTTACCATGTATATCACTGACCCAGAGTCTGCCTGATTTACCTAGTGATATGTGAAATACATCATCAACACCTGGTACTGTGTACTTCCTGACCTTGGTGAAAGAGGAAGACAGAGACAGTGTTTGTTTCACATAAGATTTCTCTCTGTCTTGTTTTCTCTGTTTCTCTGTAGGTTTCAATTGTGTGGAGACAGTCTCCATAGGTTTTATTTTTCTGTTCTCTGGTTTATTATTGGGAACAGTTATTATACCCAGTAGTTTGGCGACATCTTCCTTGCTGTGTTGACCAGCAGTAAAAATGGGTGGGACTGGTTTGGATGTCTCTGGTATGGGTCGAATGATGAAGCTTTCTGATTTGAGAGCAGATGTTATTTGTTCGATGTTTGAAGGAGATAGGTAACCATAAAACGTTTTGATTAAATCATTTAGATAGGTGATGTAATCATCGATTTCTTGGTTTTGGCCGTTTAATGTTTCTAATAATGACTGTTCAATTTTGCCGACTTGTTTTATATTTTCTGATGTGACTGTGTCTACCAGCTTTTTCACAGACTCAGCTTCAGCCTTCATGGATGTTCTTATACCCTCCATGATCTTCTTTATTTCTGTGACATCGCCAGCAATTTCTTTTTTCAAATCTTGAGAAGTTGGCTCAAAATAATTTCTAATTTTTGCAATTTCTTCATGACATAGGGAAACTTTTTCATCAAAGTCTATTTCTAGGTCAGTAAACGCATGGCCGCGATGTTCTTTTGTGGCTGTGCATTTGTAACAAATGGGAATTTGGCATTCCTCGCAGAGAAGAACCATTTCTTTTGTGGGGTGGATCTTGCA
The DNA here is from genome assembly GCF_902806645.1 of Magallana gigas. NCBI lineage: Eukaryota > Metazoa > Mollusca > Bivalvia > Ostreida > Ostreidae > Magallana > Magallana gigas. The sequence goes on from NC_047566.1 coordinate 19,627,281, forward strand.
TTGCTCAACAGGAAGCGGTCGTTTACGTTGTTTATAAGGAACCACTTCATGGCTCTTTGTTTTCGTATTCTTCTGATGTTCATTTCTGCATTGTTCACACATTGGTTGGTGACAGTCATTGCAGTAAAACTGACAGTTCCTCTCACAGTCTTCAGTGCCACACACCAAATAATGCTGGGCGTCGGGTGGTACTTGGGATTCAGATAATGCCATCTGAAATGAGAAATGTGCAAGTAAATTAAGCCATGACAAATCAGCATGAAGTCAATCAATTCTACCAACCCCCCCTCCTCCACACACACAAACATGTATGCTAGCAAAGGTATAAGCATATTGACATCTAGAATAGATTATGAGATATTTATATGATAAATAATAATTAATCAAATAGATGAGGTATTTGATTTTGTCCATTCATTATCATTATCAACTTTTTGTATTTCTATACCAATTTTTGAATTTCTAGCTAGGCATTTCTAATAACAATAATTATACTAAGCTACATGTTCATAATCATGCGCGGACCCAGACATTTTTTTGCCAAGGGGGTGTCTAAGGGGTTTGCCAGTGGGATGGGGGTGTGTAATAATTATACAATGTGAACGAATAAGCTTTAAGTTTCTAGGGACCCACCGCCCCCCCCCCCCCCCCCCCCCCCTCTGTCCAGATCCGAGCATAGTGGCTTCTCTTACTAATCAGTTTTTGACTTATGATTAAAATAAAAACAAAGCAATTCTCATTTGTTTGGTTACCAGATCATTTATTTTACAACAGGGGCGGATCCAGGATTTGAAGTAAGTAAGCAAGTAAATAATTTATTATAGTGACGTGTGTTATAACAAATTACAAAATGTTATACAAAATAAATAATGAAACACTCGGCCTATTGGGCCTATATGTCACTGCAAATACAATTATCACATATATACACATATTGCGCATTGCGTGTTTATACAGTAATGATTGAATGTCTATAAAGGTAAGATTCAAGTAAATATTTAGATTTGTCTCGGAAAATTTGACAGTAGAAAAATAATACAGTCTAAATTTGACATTACTACTGTTGGATTATATTCTACATTATCAAATAATTCTCTTCTAAAGTCGGAATACACTGCACAATAATTCAACAGAAAATGACCCTCGTCTTCTATTTCATTTAATACACAAAAATGACATATTTTTTCCTCAAGAGATTTCCCCCTTATATTGCCCTGTTTCAATTTCAATTGGGAATATCTCACATCTAAATTGTGCCAAAAATAGATCTTTGATATTTTGAAATGTTCATTTCAAGGTAATTTTCAGTTTTTAAAATTTGTTTTAATGCTTTTATATAATCGCAATTTTGGTAGTTGGTTTATCTTTCCCAACCATTCATTTTTAATAAGAAAGAAACAGCTTGTTTTCAAATTCATTAACATCACAGACTGATAAATTATCATAAATATGTAACAGATTCATAGATTTAAATAGTGATTTAATGCGTGATGTCCATCTAGATATACAAGTTTGATTAAAGTACCACAAGAAAACACGCTTTGTTCTCCGATTGTCTTCCATTGTCAGCGATCGATTCCATAATCGCACGGCGTTAATATAGTGTCTATAATAAGAGAGTTTCCATCCAAATTCCCCGTGTAGCGCTGATGAAGATGTAAATCTGTGAACGCCTAAGTAAACACGTAGGGCTCGATTCTGTACTATTTCAATAGAATGATAATTCTGGAGGCCCCACACTTCACTACAAGAATCCAAAACTTGTGCTACACAATTTAAAAACAATTCCTATTTCTTTATATGGACGAATTTTGGAAACCATGCCTTCGAGAGCGCGTCCACCAGCTTTTGATAAAGTATCGGCGTTGTTTTGGAAATTCAGTTTTTCATGAAATATTACACCAAGATATCTATAATCTGTATTGTTCTGGAGAATATTGCTGTTAATTAGGAACTGAAAAACACTTTGAGATCCTTTTTTCCTGATGTTTTCATATTTAGTTTAAGACGCCATTTTGCACACCAGTAAGACACAGTATCCAGTATTTTTTGCAAATTTTCTTTTTAGTCGAATAAAAGAGCAATATCATCAGCATACAATACAATACTTAAATTGAATTCCTCCACCGTTATACCTTTCCTCAGTTCTTTAATTTCTTTTGCGAGATCGTTTATGAAAAGAGCAAAAGAGGGTCGGTGATAAGTTGTCTCCTTGTCGTTCACCAGCTAAAGTAGAGAATCAGTCAGTACACAACTCCGACACTGACTCTTACACACGATACTGTGTTTTCATAAATAAGTAAAAGTAAAAAGTAAGAATCCCCGTCGATTCCATTATGTAAGAGGGAAAATTTTAAAAGTCTAAAAGATCACGGTCTACTTTATCGAAAGCTTTTTGTAGATCGATGAACGCTACGAATGTTTCTTTTCTATTCTGTATATTTTAATTGTGTTAAGTGTAAAAACGTGGCCAGTTCAAGAGCGTTCACGTCGAAATCCATTTTGCTCATCAACAAGCAGGCTGTTATCTTCTAAATAAGATATAAATCTATGATTTAAAATGGAACTGTACATTTTATAAATAGTTGATTATCGACTGATTCCTCGATAGTAAAGCGGTACTCTTGGGTCACTGTTAGAATCTTTTAAAATAGGACATATAGTAGCTGGTCAACAAACGGAGGGAATTATATGGGACTGAAAACATTAACAAAAAGAGACGATGAAGAACACAATCGTATTTAAGTACTTCATATGGAATTTCATCAACACCAGGGGATTTTCCATTTTTAGATTTCATAATAACATTGCTGGCTACATCTGTGGAGGGATTATATAAGTTACTAAATTCCGATTTCCAAATGTTTTGCACATAGGCGGGGTCACTTGATATAGGGCCTAGACCCGTTAGTTATAGTCTGTCCCAAGTTATTGTTTCCATCAATTTTTGATGATTTTTAATAAAAATACACATACCTGTGAAAGAATTACAATTGAAATCGATGAAAGGGAATATATCCAAGATATCTTCATTGAACGATTATCCCTTTTCACTCATAAAATTTCACAGGAACGAAAACAATTTTCTTACGGAGATTTGTAATGGGAAATGTTTACATCTTTTCTCCATTCGGAATACACTCGGAATACATCGCGCAATTTTTTAACATTATCATCCGGCCTATTAATGGCTGATGCAATGCAAAATCTCCGTAGACTTTCAATTTTTGGATGTGTATTGAAACCTGAAGCGGTAGAGGGGGCGTTTCAAAACAGATAATCCGGACATTTTTCATATTAGTGGATGAACGTAGATTGAGCACAAAAGTAATTACTATTATTGAAATATCAAGTAAAAATAGGTGGAAGCAAAAACTCGGGACAGAGTATAGGCATTATAGCTAAGTGGATGAAGTTAGAGTGCCAGTTTTAGGCAAGGGGTCTGGGCAGCCCTGGTGGGGGCCTCGAAGATGATTTTGAATAATTAAACATTTGTAGATAAAAGACCTACAAAATCCTATCAAAACCCTCTGCCATGCAGAAATTTAAATTATTCAGATTAAAAAAAATTAAGTTCAATGGGACGATGTTCATGAAGTTGAAAAAAATGCCAGCTTGTATTGTACCATAAACATGGAAGAGTAGTTTTAGACACTACATGTACCTAGTATAACAAATAACTTAAAATCGTGTGACGGTCAGACCGCTTCGAATACCGGCGCCAGATAGCTCAGTTGGTAGAGCACCTAGAGAATAACCGGTCACATTTGAACCCAAGGAGAGGGTAATTAAAATGGACTTTATATGTACGTTCCACACGGGTATTTTTATTTTATACTACACCGTTAAAATCAATTTAATGTAGAGAAATCCAATGAGTTTTTAAAAAGTTCATAATTAATACTCGCAAGTTGTATATCTTTTTTCTTCGAAGGAGTATAATTCAACTTTGTTTTGACAATTTTAGAAGGGGCGTGCGCCGGGTGCACAACCCTCTGAATCCGCCACTGGTTTACAATATACAATAATTATTATCTAAGAACACGAACAATTTAAAAACAAAAACTTTAGTGAATGTATGAGGCGATGGTTGAGAATTTTAAAACGCAAGTCATTTTGTTCAAAATGGCCTCTACTTTCGGTTTAGTAATAAGAACGTCCATATAGAATTTCCCAACATTGAGCGCCTAATAATCTGGACTTGATCAATATCAATGATATTGAACCAAATCAATATCATCATCAGATATATATAGATACAATTATTCTTACTTACCATCAATGTGACCTTAAAATTATTTCATTCGGTACACGGCGTCAGTGTTCCTTTCTTCCTTGTAGAGATAAGGGTTTAGGGCGCGCTTGATTAAGCTTAACTTGGTGTACACCGGTATACACCGGTGAAAAAATGTTGTATTGTATATCAAGAACAATTACTCCTTGAGGTCTGGGAAGTCGTAAAGAGTAATGATCCAGGGGTGGAGGTACTTTTGTTTACAAGGGTGACATCATTAAGTTAATTTTTTTTTTACTTCCTTGCTTCTTTGTCTTTACAAAAATGTATTAAAAAGTAAAGGAGAATTCCTTCTTTAAGTACTATTTCTGATATTTTTTATAGGGGTCTTTTTAAGGCCACACTGAAAAGTGTTAAGGAGGGGAAAGATAAATTTTAGTTTGAAGTAATACATGATACGAAAAATCAAAGTACTGAAAGTACTGTTAGACGGTGGCGTCGTTTGAAAGTGGCATATTACATGTAACAATTAGTGATGTATGATAATTATGTTTGTCGAAAACCGCGGCCACTATCGCATAATTACATGCACTAATACTTAACGCTTACTCGCACAACTGGTCGTGAGTTTCCTACATGGATAATTCTGTGGTAATCGTAGCTGTGATCTCAATCTACACTTTACAAATGCTATGTCTCTTGGTCGTCATCATTTGGGGAAAACCCAAAGATTTATCACAGTAGTCTTTGTCGTATAGAAGTTTGTATAATTATATATTTTGTATCAATATGTTTGTATCTATATCAGTTGACATTAAAACCCCGTTTGAATGACTCATTAAATATGTGGGTTGCCACCACATATTGAATGAATAAATCAAATCCAAAGAGATTTCATTACAGTTCGCCCAAATATTTGATTGTTTGAAGAAGGAGAATTTTGGTTTTTTCCCCTTTTGACCTTTGGGTTGACCCCGCAAAGGGGAACAACTTTTGAAAAGTGTGGATTGGACTTTTGTGCTTTAAATATATTGTAGATTTCTGAAAGGAACGAGAACAAATAAAGCTTTGGCATGATAAAATACTTATTTTTACTAACAATTTGGGCATACATATAGTATGTTAATTGTCCCTCTCGACAGCATTTTCCCTCAATTTCTTCACGGGGAAAACGTTGCAGTTTTGTGGACCATCACATTTGCTTTTTTCCCCATTGTCAGTTAATACATTTAGGTGTAAAGAAAATGGAATGGGTTTACAAGAACCTGTTTGATAAAACTGGTATTGCTTTTGGAATGCACGTCATCATGAAACAGAAGAGTAAATCAATATTTTATCTTCGACTTTAGTGAATTATTTCCATTTGCTCACAACGAAAGTGAATGAAAATTAAAAAAAATATCATACAACATTCAGTCGCGGCAGTTTCATTAATCAACGTTTTAAACATTTGTTCTATTGTATTTAGCTATAGATTTATTCAAATCATTTGAATGAATTCGGGAAAGTCACATGTATATTTTATCGCTTCTCATTACACTTTAACACGCATAAATTACTTGCTACATCAAACTTTTCTAGTAAACTTACAACAAATATTGATTAATTATACAAAATAAGTTTTTAAAAACACCAAACAAACAAAATTCAAGTTGAACGCACGTTTTTCTGACCGTACAGCTGTGTATATAAAGAAGATGGGGGAATAAGATGGCGCAACTGCCCATTTGGTTTAGTCGTAAAATACAATTTCAAATTTAGCATTTTTTCAATTAAATATATTTGATATGTTATTATATAAGTTTAAAAAATGGTAATTTCTAACTATATTCAGTTTGAAATATTTCAAAAAGATAAGAAAAAAAAAATAAATAAATAAAAAAGTGTTGGTGGTATCGAACCCACAACCTAAAAACCCAAGTTCTATAAAGTTTCCTTATGGCTGGTGCTCTTACCACTGAGCCATTTCAATCACAACAAAGTGCGTTGTTTAAATGCTATATTAGACTATGACCACGAATTTACGGACTTGTATTATATTTCTAAAACGTTTAATTGTTGAGCTACAAAATGACATATTTGAACTGTAGTGGGTCATCTCTGCACATTTTTGTTGAGTAAAATCGGTTTAAAATCCATTAAACCACATTTAGACTGTAAAAAATATATTGAACTCAGACCCACTTTATGAAAGAAAATGCATTGAAGTTATAAAAATTACACTATTAGGAGGTTTTGACACTCATATGCCAGTTTAAATCAATATATTGCAAGTATTTAAAATATTTAAAGATTACAACCCGATGTTACGTTAAATATACATTGTTTTTAATTCTTTTTTTAGAAAGTGTCAGATTTAATGATATTTTAAATTTGCCGTATCTAATCATTCCTCATATGGGCGTTTTACACGCCTTATTCACCCATCTTCTTTGATTTTATTCTTTGCATGTACTAGACAATAGATCTAGGGTTCGCAAATCCCGGCAATATTTTCGGAAAGCTATAGTTCTGTAGCTCAGCAGAATTCTACAGTCATCTATGAAGCACATTTTTTTGCCTTCATGTTTCATTATTTATCGCTAATATAGCATGGATGTATACGCTACGGCCGATGTAGCATTGCGTTAAGTGATGACACTTTGTGGCAACGCACTTTGAAAAAATTACGCACTTTGAAAATTTTTTTCAAAGTGCTTTAAATTTTGGACAAAATCAACGCACTTTGAAAAAAAATTTCAAAGTGCGTTAAATTTTGGACCAAGTTAACCCACTTTGAAAAAAAATTTCAAAGTGCGTTATGAAGGTACATCAACATTTTTTAGTATCGACACTCTTAACGCACTTTGAAAAAATATTTTTAAATCACAAATTCTGGAACTGAATTTCTGATTTTTTTTATTTTATAATGATTTGTTAACACTCGTGAATCTCACTTAAAGTTTTTAGAACGAGGATGGGGGTGGGGGTTAACCAAAGATACAGGTCATTTGTAATAAGCTTGTTGAAATTTATTATACATTGATCTCCATTATTCATATATATAAATCATATTCGTTCGGGCATAGCAAAACATACTAGATAAAAGGTAAATTTGCTGCATACTCAAAAAAAAAAAGGAAAATGCAATTGCTAGGCAATGAAGTTTATGTCATATTGGATAATTCAAACCTCCCGAATTTTTTTTCTGTGATAATAATTGTCTTATGAGAAAAGAAAAAAAATCTCATCTAGAAACTGTTTATCAAGTTACCTGAGAATGCAATAAGTTATTTTTTGTTAAATATATCACATTAAGCTAAACAAGGTTAAAACAATAATTTATTTTACGTGTATATAAAACTATCAACTATTTTCACTAAACCATGAACATTTTTTTCAAAGTGCGTTAATATCGACGATATCAACGCACTTTGAGAAAGAAATATTTTTTTCAAAGTGCGTTGACTTAGTCCCAAAATTAATGCACTTTGAAAAAAAATTTCAAAGTGCGTAATTTTTCAAAGTGCGTTGAAACACACTATCTAACCGGTGTGTATTTCAATTACGAGTCGCAACAAACCATGTGTAGAAAATGATGCTAACACTTGGAAACAAATGTCGAAGAAAGTTCATAATAGAGTTGTACTCGCGAGTTAAACATTATTTGAGAACAAACGGGGCGATGTTTACGTACAAATGTAAATAATGTTATCTGTTAGTGAAAGAGAAGATTCTCTAATACATTTAGCAGGGACGGACGCATATATGAATTAAAGTTACTATTTGTACTTCGCTCATCGAATTGCGTTATTCAGTTCATTGTGAAAAAATTCGACAGAAACTGTTTAGTTAACAAAATTATTATATCTTACATTACCGTTCACAATGTACCATAAATGTATATGGAATATCGCATGTTTTTTTCTCACAAAAAAAGCTAGCGTTTGCTACAAATTAGAGATACACCAGCTGACACGCCATAAAATCCATAACACGCATATGTAAAAAACAATCTGAACTAAAAATCTTTGAAACATCGTAAAATGTAGTTTATATACATTTAAAATGGCGACCCGATTTGCACGTTAATTTTACAATCCGACGTCGATTAGCGTGTTTGAGAGAAAGTCAGCAGCAAGTAAAGCGTCAACATCTGCAGTAAATATTGTCTGATGAATATAGAGGTGCCTGTAATAAAATTAATGTTTCTACCGACTGAGTGAGGTACAAAATAAGGCACATTGTAAATCACAGGTCAGTCGAAAATTAAACACATTTGTATCGTAAATTTAAAGTTTTTTGTGTATTGTGTATTGTGCTGAAATATGGAATGGCAAACCAGTTTAAATAGTGTGTTTCTGACAATTATTTATATAATAAAAAAGACAAGAAGCAATTATTGTGACCAATTGTGACCAATTATCGCAGTGATATAGTTTATGCAGTCCTGATACAGTTAAACGTCAAAACTAGCAGTTGGTGCTTAAATTATTAAAACCGCGTAAGCAGCCAGGGTAACGGCTCATTTAAAATAAAACACAATTTCATACATTATTTAATTGTATGTACAAAATAATTTGCAGCTATAATGCTTCAAATATCTGATAAGATTAAAATTAGTTCTCATACTGAAATCGACACGTAGATAAAACATTGTCTGTATAACACTGCATACATGTACCTAACAGAGTTATGGTTCGTTATCCGCTAGGGTCCCCGTGAGAAATACTCTTCCGGTCAGGACCGTAGCAATAGACCGTGGCTATTTATAGCCACCGTCTAAAAAACACAAAGAAAGAATGAGTATTGTGATTTAATTGATAAAAATTCGATAAAAAAAATCCAAGGATGATTTTGAATCTGATAAATATTGGTGTACATGCACAATGTAAAAGAAGACAAACTTTTTTAACTATTCAATTTTATTTTTATTAACATCGGAAATAAGTTTTACACATAAAAATAATTACATTAAATAGACATCAAAGAGTTAATGATAGTGTCAACGGTACACTTAACTGTTCATTAAACATATTTTATATACCGGTGCGTCTTTTTACCCCAATGATACGCAATGAACCCCAATGATACCCAAATATACCTAATGATACCTTAATGATACCAATTGATATCCCAATGAACACCAATGATACCCTAATGAACTTTGAAATACCCCAAAGATACTAAATATGTGCATACATGTACTTAAAAGATATGCCTCGCAAGCGTGTGAATAAACACCGTTTACACATTAATATCATGGGGGGGGGGCCTTTTTTTTTTAAACTATTCTTTAAATTAAATTAAAAAAACCACAAGCCTGGCTGAATATTTAGAGGAGTGAGCTGGGTTTTAAAAATCCAAACTGAAATGGATGATATATACAATTTTGTTCCAAGGTCAAATTTCTGTATGACTTTTTATTACTGTCCCATATAAGAATTAAAAGCAATTGGGGAGCAATTTTAAAAAGCAATTAGGGATTGAGGGGTTCTCCCTTTTAATTTCCCCGTGTTCTGCATTTATCATTTATACGTATAAACGTAGAACACAATCCGTTCATTGTTTACCATTTAGAATTACAGAAATTGAAATTTTCACATTGCGGAGGAAAAGTTGAAAATAACAGTGATAGGTCGTGTCTGACCTTACATTACCGTTAAACTTCAATTAAATATTATACGTTTTGAATAACATTTATTATCCTTATAAAGTTCATTTGGGTATTCTTGGGGTTCATTGGGGTAAAAAGACGCACCCTTTATAAACATGTACATGTGAATGTACTGCATTACATCTCAAAACTGAAAAGGATGGCATATTTAAGAGAAAGTTTGTTCATGGAATGTTTGTGTAACAATCACATACATAGTATGCACTATATGAAACATAACATATTTCTGAATAAATGCAGCTGATAAATATAAACGTGCGTAAATTAAAATCATGTCAAAATACAGATTTTTGGTTGTACATGTATATTGAAGAAAAATTTGATTTATTGGGACTAAAGCCTTAAAAGTTGTGTGTACATGAAATACAAATTTCAAAATGATTCTTCATTCACATGTTAAAATTCTAAGACTACAAACTTAAAAAATAGTAATATGAAATAAATATTGTCATAATCATAACACAACTAATTAACTAATACCAAAAAATACCCCCCAAAAAGAAGAACCCACAATGTACAAACTATTACTTTAAAGTACATGTAATTTTAAATATGAACAGGAACAAATGAAACACATGATTTTTTAATTACAATACATATTGCCACGTATAATATCAACCTTTAATTTAACAATTTGAAATAACATTGACATATTAATTCAGAGGTCACTAAATATAAATGTTACATTTATCTGATTTAGTTATATCCACCTTTGAACTTTGAACAAAATGGCATTGGCTTGACTTTGAACCTAGTACACAGTTTTTATCCTGTACGCGTACAGTTCAGAGTTTAGGAAAATAAATGAATCCAAGGACAGAGAGACTATTTCTAACAACTTTACACTACATGTTATAGTAGTTTTTCCTGATCTTCTATTGCATAAACTTAATCAATATTAGACATAAAAATTGCACCAAAAGATGTGTTTTGGCCAATTCCTGATAAACAAAAATATCAGTCTTGAAACAAATTCAGTCACAATGGTTATTATTCCTGGGAATGTTATGCCTGGAGTTGACATTCTATTGAACACAAAATAATACGAATAAGAAACTTTATTACGTGTACAACATAATTGAATAAATTAATGTTAATTATATAACAAATATACTATAGATTAGAGTTTTGAGAACACTTATTTTAACTTCTCATGCCTCATTAAGATAATACATACAATATATTCAATAAAGTTATTTCCTAGATGAGTACACGAATCCCACATCAGGGTTAACTACATAGTATTAACATCTGATATAAATCATTTCATTTAACTTGTTTAATCTCTTACAGAATGTAAACTGCATCATAATGGGTTTTTTTCAAACAAAGTTAAGTGGTTATTTTTATATCAGAAATATTTTATTTTGAGGAGAGTAACAATTCCTTTTTTTTTTATATTAAATTGAAATTAATGTTGATGCCGTGTAAAATGAAAGTAATGGATTTTAAAATACAACTTTAGTTTCCCTTAAATCAGATAAATTCATTTGTACTTGATAAAGTGTTTCTAGCAGTGTTAAATATATATAAACAATCTCTTCCACAAATGAAAGACTAACAAATTTCATTTTAAAATCAACAACTCAACAGATAAACCTGGATATATATATATATATATATATATATATATATATATATATATATATATATATATATATATATATATATATATATATATATATATATATATATATATATAGGTGTTGCTTGTGATATTTTATGGTGCTTCGTTGTTGATTTGCCGAAAGAGATTTGTTATTTCGCCAAACAATGGCGTAGGTGTCATTCGTACACTTAGATATCATCACTTCTTATTTCAAAGTCCGGCGATGTAGATTGCAATTAGATAAATAGTATTTTCTTTGTCGTAAAACCTGAAATTAAAAACACATTGTTAAAAATTATTATAGATTTTCTTCACAGAGAAAGAAAACATTTTTATTTTTGACTTTTTGCGGTACTAAGATGATTACCTGGCAAATTAAAACAAATCCATTAAACCTAAGTGTGATGAAGTTGAATTCAGTTTATTTCAGTTTTGTTTTTGTGCTTGTAAATAGTTGTAATTTTGGACCAAGTTGTGTTCCATATTTGTCAATCGAGAGTGTTCGGTATTAGGGCTATTTTTAGTATAACCGGTTTGGTGAGTTAGAGCCGTGGCTGATTGTCAAGTGTGCGGCCACGTTGTTGAATTCGTCCTCCAGTTTGTTAATTTTGGCGAAGTCCAGAAGTTAGTCTGGTAGACTGGTAGCCATAAATTACTGTGAATCTGTTTGGACATTTGCTTTTCTCCAGCCGGTAAGTTTTTGCATATATTTTGTCAGTTTCATGGTATATTTACGGAGTGTGGTCTTTGTTATTTTCCTTGTATAAATGAGTATGTCTATAGGTTTTAGAATAGGTTATTATTGTTTCAGTGCAGGGATAGTTATATCGTTAAAGCCGGTGGGTCAGTGGTGCAACCACAGTTGAAGGCTTAGCGTAGCATTTGTGGGGCAGGACTTGGACTGAGGGCAGTTGACGGAGCGACGCGTGACGAAAGTGGGACGCACGGAAGCTCGTGTTTGATGGACGTTTGTGGTTAGGAGGCCCTGTGTGGATAGTTTCCAGTGAGAGACCTTCGAGTCCGGGACTGGAGACAGGATATTTTGTTTACTTGTTTTGTGTGCTATGGAGGCCATGTGGTGACTATTTTAGGGTGGCTTTTGCATCTATTTGAAGCCAAACTTTCAATTCTATTTTATGATTAAATTATTTATCAGTTTACCTAGTGATAAACGTTGATTGTTTAATTACAGATAACATTCCAATTTACTTTTTCTGTGAAATTACATATAACAGTATTGGTAATTTTGATTTGTTGGTTTATTCCTTTACATACTGTTATAGCTATATTTAGCCAACGTTTAAAGCATTTATTTGTTTCATATAGATACTGACAATTGAATGTGTTAAAGATTAATTCACTGATGTTTCGTTGTCAGTGTTGATTGATTAACTTTTTAAAGTTATATTTTCTTTCTCAGTGAGAGAGTGAGAGTGTGTGTTTGTGATTGTGAATCTCTTCATTTTCTATTATTTTAATTTGTTTTGTTGATAAATAAATTCATTTTGTTTTGTTTATTTTACTGTTTGTCGTTTTCGCTATCACCCCCACAAAATCCAAAAAGAACTTCATTACACTAAGCCAGAGGGAATTTTCTAGCTTATAAAGTTAATACAACAGTCGTGTACGTTTTGGTTTTAAACTAAAATGTAGTCCAATACCTTTATGCCAATTACTCCCAGTCTGAACACATACATGTACTCTGGTTTTTCGGTTAAGCAATTATTTGTTTCAATTGAAATTATATTGATGTTAATGAATATCTCCTGTTGGAACTTATTTTACAATCAAGGAACATTTATATAATTTAAATACATCTGAATTATGCATTAATATTTTAGAAACAAAATATTCTGATTCGCCAGTGATGTAGAAAAATTACTAAAAGGATTGAAATGCACACATTAATGACCATTTCCTGCTCTAAAGGAAGCTCTATAGCTATTTACTTTTTTAATTGTTTTTGGAAAAGAAAAAAATATGTTTCATTCAGGAATAAAATGTAACAAAAAAATTTCCCTAAAGTACACGAAAGCAGGAAGCAATTTCCGGTAATTTAAGAACTTACAACATAACATGATATAAGCCTAATAATCCTGTTTTAGGGTAATGTTACCTGACATTTAATGTAGTTGATTAATAATGCTGGAGTTGGTAATTTTTTGTAATTCGTGTAAGTAATTCATAAAAGTAATTTATGAAAGTAAAAAAAAGAACTTAACGTGAAACTACTGATAGATAATGTAATCATGATTACAATTAATTCGATCCCAGCAGAACTGATTTGATAATCAAAGTATTGAGAAGATCCTTATTTCAAATAAGACATGTCTATGAAATTCATACCCCCTTCTTCTCCCCTAGATGCTGTTGGTTCTTTCACTGTTCTATAGGTGCACGTGGTCATTGAACATTTGACCCGAAATATGATTATAGATACCCTCAGGCCCTGGACAGACTTTGTGTGATATTTGATGACCGGCTTCAGCCGAGGGTTTTCCATTGGACCAGACATTGAGTTCGTACTGTTACAATAAAACATGATCTAGCGCTTCCAAAAATGGCCTAAAGTGAAAACGTTTTCCAAACATAATTTTTTTTGCTTTCGCGAAAGGAGGGTAACCATTAAACTTGAGCACAATGGTTATAACATACATTTTCGATGTATACAGATGTACATGTTTGATCTGTATTTTTACAAGTATACATGTAATTTCACTACTGTTGTTAATTTGCGCGTTTAAACCGGGGGAGGGAAGAGGACGACAAGAGTGTCCGACTTTGGAACACAATGCTCGTCCTGCCTGATATAGGAAAAAAATAATGGGTTACTTTAACTTTGAAGGAGATGACGGCGATTAAGAAAAAAAAAAGAATACTTAGTAATTGAGTGTATGTGTTAGTCTTATCTCCCCTTCATCCATTTGGTGAAGTTCATTCTAAATCTATTATCTTAGACGTTTGAACAACTTTTTAAACATACATGATGTAACAATTCAAAATATAAACGGTTACCTAAAAGCCGAAAAGGGACTACAAAACTTATCAAGTTGATGACCTCTCATTGTGGATAAACTATTGTCGTGACAGAAATAATTCAATCAAATTGTGATATACTGGCTTAGATTTTTCTGAAACATGAAAACCACTTCAGAGACTTTGTTTCCGACAATCTTAATTCGACGTAACAAATATGATTGTAAGGGTTCAACTTGAGTGTGTGAACTGTACCCCGAAATCAGTAGTCAGATTCCCAAGGCGTTCCGAGTTTAAAACTGATTTTTTAAAAAAAATATCTTTGTTCTGATGTACTGTCAAAAAATATGATAAGAAACCTTGCAAATAAGGTTTCACGTCAAAATAAAGTGCTGCTACAATTGGGACTCCCCGATTGCCGCTTTTTAACAGCCCCCGGATTTTTCCAATATTTTATTTGTAATCGTACCGTGTTAATAAGAGTGAACTGATCTCCAGAGAAAATAATGCGACTTCAATCAAATCTAAATCAAAAAAAAAAATTGTTTAAAGTTCATATGACGATGAATTTTTTCTTAAAACATGGCGTGCAATTATCTTGTTCTATGTATAGCTCTATGATAAGAACACGTTGACTTCAAAGAAAGGCATTGCAAAACAGCCACAGGGGTGGCTAGTGTATAAATTCAATGCTCACACTTTTCGGCGTTAAGGTAGTATTGGGTACCTGTCTATATTAATATGGATTAAGAATAACATTATAATCAAAATACTTTCACCAATGTAGAATTTTCGAACTTTGAAATAAATCACCCCAAAAAAGTGGGTTTTTTTTTTTAAAGGTAAAGGGTTCGAACTAATTGCTGACAGATTCATAGTTAACGGTAAAAGCTATTGTGCTACGCTAAGAGAACTTTGAGAAAAAAAACCTCTGCAAAGAGATACTTGATTTCTTTGTTGTTGTTTTTTTCGATAGGAAGTACGTCACAATATGGAAATGTTCCATACAACCTTAAACTTACCTGTTTATCAACCAGGAAGAAAAATATACTACCGTAAAGATTTGTTTAGTCTGATATATTCATTGTGAATTAAATCTATAGTTTTGAAATCTTAAGTGTAATAATATTTCAAGCCCGTCTGGATATTATCAAACATTTTTTCATTCAACAAAACTGGTTTGAAAACTTGCGCATAGCATTGAACATTTTAAGATATACTACTGTTTGGAACTCAGTTTATTGAGAGCATTATACATGTAACACCTATATTATAGTATTCTTGTCCTTATTGCGAAAACGTACAACTCATATCATTTGGTGATTGACACAAACAAAAAAGTTATTGCTAGAAAATAACGGTTATGAAATGAACATAAATTAAATTACATATATTTTAAATCATGAAAATTTATACTCAATTTGTTATCATTTCCGCTTAACAATTTGTTTTTTTTCTTGTGGATATGCGAACAATTTTTTTGATTTATGTTAATCCGAAACATTTATCTTTTAAACAACGATTATGCACTTGAACAGAAGAATGGAAAAAAAATCAAATTTACAGTAAAAAATATATCCCTAATATTTTCTATTGTCTTTTATTCATTTGGGAAATTCTTAAAAGGATGTCCTCAGTATCCTTCAAAAAATGGAGACAATTCTCGATTCACAAGAGATAAAAATTATAGGAAATGCTCTTGCTGAGAGTCAGTGTGATGGAAACGAAACCATCACCAAGACCCGAGAAATTCCAGTCATCATACATCATCAAAGCACATACCACTTCCTCTGAGAATTTTCTCACAATTCCATTCACGCTGATCTGTGTTAAAAGCACCATATTTCTGTAATATGTAAAGTGTGCATGCAGTCATTCGAATCACCATATTGTTTTCGTTACCGTCTTTACGTAAATGACCGAGAGAGGTCAGTACTAACCCGCATAGTTGGATTACACTATAGCAAAAATAGCGTTCCTTTTTTAAGATTCGATTCTTTCGCACGTTTGTATCATAACGACTCCAGTACTATTTTATAAAAGTCCACTAGGGGTTATATGGAGTGTTATGATATTTATGATATTTGTATTGGAAGTTTTTCATCATTAATGTTTACCTATGATTTGTTGTCTTGTGTTGTTAACGTTATTGCTGTATTTTTAAGCGTGTGGCGAGGAAGGGTTTTTGTTTATTTTGTGTTTTTAGAAATATATTGTTAAATATAGGCAGTCTTATTGAGAACTTTAAGCTCTATATACCCTCTTAACAAAATATAATTTAACAAAGGTCATCAATCAACCACATTTGTGTACATTTAATTTAAAATGCTACATAATTTCACAATAAATCGACTAACATGATTAATTCAATAGCAAAACGTTAACCATTTATTATTCTTTTTTTCTTTTATCATTTATTTTAAGTTATGAAGAAGAAAAATGTTACTATAAAAACAGTGTTTCGGCGATTTTTTAGAAGGGAAATGTGATATTTTTTTTTTGTTCTGAAGGGCAACCATTACATTATCAGAGCCCCCCCCCCCCTTAGATACAAGTCTTAAGCTTAAGGTTTTCGCTCATATTTTTTTGTATTTACTATGGCAATTTACTGGTTTGTTGGTGAATATCTATCTGCAAATGTTAGGAAAATGTTAGGGTTTTTTTTTAACCTTTATATTCTGGCTGTTTTAGTAATCGTAGCATTTGGTTGACGTAGCATTTGCTTTTTAAGACTAAATCTCTACGTATTACCTTTTGTTTTGCATATTCCATTAATAATTTGGTCTACTTCCTTATCAGAGTAACCTCTCTTGGATCGTATCGAAACTAAAATATGCATATCGCCGAACTTGGGGTTTCTTTACATAACGTTAGATTATATACTCTACTTTAGAGACATGATTTTAAAACAAATCTCGATTTAAAAAAAAAAATAACCACCACGAGATCAGTCCTTTAAAGATTGCTTGAATTGTTGATTTAAAGATAAATGGATCCTTTGTATTTGATTTATTCTACTACATGTATCTGACATTTCAGGTGATGGTATCCCAACATGCTACAGCTTTTAATGTGTTTGTAGTATTTTTCATTATTAATTCCGAATTTTGACGAGCGTTTGTTATCGCAGAAGAAGTGACATATACCATTATATTGGTGTACGAAAATGATGCACGTTTGGATTTTCAATTTGCAAGTAGTGTTTTGGTTGCAGTTGGCGCAAAACACTGAGGTAAACTGGCATTTGTCCATAATAACTACCGGTATTGTGTTGCTTAAGTGATAATGATATTAGTAATTTTTCGAAGTGACCTCCTAGGACACGAGAAAGTGTAACGTTTCATTTTTTTCAAGGTTGTTGGATAATAGCCAATCAGGGAACTAAGTATTTACTTAATCATATAATCATACAAGGTATACGTAGCTACATGCAGTTCTATTGCTTACAGAATAAGTCCGCCTAGCACGTTCTCTCCTTCACCCCTCTCTCTCTCTCTTCTCTCTCTCTCCGATCGTATTCATCTCATATGTGATGCTTAAAAAGATAAGTTATTCTTTTATTTTTTTTATTTAGGACAACGTTTGATTAATGAATCTGTTTTTTTAATATCATATTCCGTCAACCATACTAAACATGTTGAGCCGTTTGTAAATTAAGTCTTTTTGCTAGCTATAATAGACAAGTTTCAAACTAGCAGTTTCTAATATAATAACTTATAACTCAAAACAATTTGATATTGTTAATACATTTATTATCAATTCGTCAGCAATGGAAAATAATTATTAATAAAAACCGATACAATGTATTAAAAAACCATACACAGGTTTACATGAATGATGTATATGTATTTCAATATACACTGTAGATACTGGTAGTTTTTTAACACTATCACAGTGTTGTTGTTGCATTGTCTCACAACTTACACACATTATATAATTGACGTATGGACATATAATGATCACTGTAGATACTTGTACAATGCCACTGTGTTGGTTCTACTTTGTCCCACCCAGAGATTGTTGTCGTCATCCACACACACACTACAGGGACGCTCTACCCCTTCTTGTAATGTGAGTATTTCAGACAAGAGCTGACCGTCCTGATCCAGGAGATGAACAGTGTTACTGAATGTATCACACACCAGAATGTGACCGAGTACATCAGTACATATTCCAAAGGGTTCAAACCCTGACCCTTGACCTGTGTAAGAGAACCTGTGTTGTCCTGATTTATCCACCACCACTACAGCAATGCCATAGTCTGATACACATACATCACCATTGATGTTTTCGGTGATGTAGTGTGGATACCTATACAGCCCCTGTCCTTTTTTGTTTCTCTGTATGTTCTGTATTTCTGTCCTTGTCTTGTTGTACCTGGTGACTTTAGCCTCTCCATCCTTTCTCATCCCCACCAGCAAGTCCCTGTTGATGTGGGAAGAGTGTATACTGAGTGGTCTCCAGTCTCCTGTTCTAATGAATTCAGTGATTGTATTACCCCGTGTTATTCTATTGATGACTTTGTTGTCATTGTCTGTATAGATCAGATCCCCGTCCTGTGTGACTGTGTGGTAGCCATCAGATCTACTACTGGTCTGTATCTTCTGTAGCTGATTCCCCTGTAGATCTGTTTGGACAAGGTTACCATTCATGTTACTGACCAAGAGTCTGCCTGATTTACCCAGAGATATATGATATACATGACCAACACCTGGTACTTTGTACTCCCTGACCTTAATGACAGAGGAAGACAGAGACAGTGTTTGTTTCACATCAGATTTCTCTGTCCCTTGTTTCCTCTGTTTCCCTGTAGGTTTCAACTGTGTAGAGGCAGTCTCCATGGGTTTTATTTTTCTGTTCTCTGGTTTAGTGTTTTGAACAGTTATTCTACCAAGTAGTTTGGTGACATCTTTTTTGCTGAAATTACCAGCAATAAATACGGGTGGAACTGGTTTGAATGTCTCTGGTATAGGTCGAATGATGAAGCTTTCTGATTTGAGAGCAAGTGTTAATTGTTCTATGTTTGAAGGGGATAGGTAACCGTAAAACGTCTTGATTAAATTATTGAGATAGTTGATGTAGTCATTTATTTTTTTGTTTTGACCGTTTAATGATTCTAATAATGACTTTTCAATTTTGTCTACTTGTTTTATATTTTCTGATATGACTGTGTTTACCAGCTTTTTCACATACTCAGCTTCAGCCTTCATGGACGTTCTTATAGCCTCCATAATCTTCTTCATTTCGGTGACATCGCCAGCAATTTCTGTTTTCAAATCTTGAGAAGTTGGCTCAAAATAATTTCTAATTTTTTCAATTTCTTCATGACATAGGGAAACTTTTTCATCAAAATCTATTTCTAGATCAGTAAACGCATGGCCGCGATGTTCCTTTGTGGCAGTGCATTTGTAACAAATGGGAATTTGGCATTCCTCGCAGAGAAGAACCATTTCTTTTGTGGGGTGGATCTTGCATTGCTCAACAGGAAGCGGTCGTTTATGTTGTTTATAAGGAACCATTTCATGGCTCTTGGTTTTCTTATTCTTCAGATGTTCATCTCGGCATTGTTCACACATTGGTTGGTAACAGTCATTGCAGTAAAACTGGCAGTTCCTCTCACAGTCTTCAGTGCCGCACACCAAATAATGCTGGGCGTCGGGTGGTACTTGGGATTCAGATAATGCCATCTGAAATGAGAAATGTGCAAGTAATTTTAAAAAATCTGTGAAATTTATTTTGCCATGCAAAAATCAGCAAGAAGTTAATCAATTCTACCAACCCCCTCATTCACACACACATACATACATGTATATGCAAGCAAATGTAGAAGCATTTTGACATCTAGAATAGATTAATAGATAGAGGTATTTAATTTTGTTCATTCGTTATCATTATCAACATTCTGGATTTCTATACCAACTTTTCAATTTCTAGCTAGGCATCTCTAATAATAATAAATACATTAAGGTACATATTCATGCGCGGATCCAGACATTTTTTTGCTTTTTGCCAAGGAAGGGGGGGGGGTTAATAATTTTACAATGTGAATGTACTAACCTTTAAGTTTCTAGGGACCCACCCCCTCCCCCTCATTCCAGATCCGAGCATGGTAGCTTCCCATACTAATCAGTTTTAGACTTATTATCAAAATGAAACAGAGCGATCCTCATTTGTTTGTTGTTACGTTTCACACGGGTACGTATTTTTATTTTATACTACACTGTTGAAACTAATTTAATGTAGAAAAATTCCATGAGTTTTCAAAACGTTCATAATTAAGACTCGCAAGTTGTTTATTTTCTTTCATCGAAGGAGTATAATTTAACTTTGTTTTAATAATTTTAGAAGGGCCACGCGCCGGGTGCGCCCCCCCCCCCCCCCGAATCCGCCACTGGTTTACAATATACAATTATATTAGAACACGTACAATTTAAGATCAAAAACATTAGTGAATGTATAAGCCGATGGGTGAGGGTAGAGAATTTTAAAACGCAAGTCATTTTGTTCAAAATGGCCACTACTTTCGGTTTATCATATAGAATTGCCCAACATTGAACGCCTAATTATCTGGACTTAATCCATATCAATGATATTGAACTAAATCAATATTACGCATAAAATATATTTGCAATCATTAGATATAGATACATAGTATTCTTACTTACCATCAATGTGACCTTAAAAGTATTTCAGACGGTATGGCGTCAATGACACAGGTCTGAGAGAATACGAGACTTGGGTATTTTACTTCCTTGTTGTAGAGATAAGGGTTTAAATCTCCTGACTACAAAACAATTTATTCGCATTAAGGATTATTACTTTTTGGGAGTTGATTTACAAGACTTAGTTCTTGAAAATAATTGATGAATTCGATGTAATGTATGCTAAAGCATTATTTTTCAAGGAAACTTATTTACAGATACACATGTACCTTAAATATAGTCAGATTTTAAATGGTACGAACAATTTAAATATTTTTTGTAGTCGTATGTATTCCTACGCCAGAGTTCAATATAGTCTCGTTCAACTCGACGCTCGGCTGTCTCCGTAAACCCTTGTCGGAGATTTACGGTGTCAGCCGAGCGTTTGGTTGAACGAGACTAGAGTTAAATATTGCTTGGATCCATACAATTTTCGAGAAATATTTCTAACACTGATACATAGTTTGATTGAATTAATTTTATCTTTTAGATATTATTTAACATGATTCATATGGAGGTTTCTCGACATTCTAGTCGAAAAAGTTCAAAAATTCACATTATAAAAATATGCGTAATTCAAATTAGAAACTACGTATACATGTACTTGTCATGCAAAATAACATATCATTGATTTTAAAATAAATAAACATCGACAAAATCAACTCCCGCCAGTTCTTCAGTACTTTGATTTTATATAGGGGCATTATACATTGCATAATCTAAGAAATCCGTAAAACTAAAGCAAAATGATATTTGTAAACCAAGTGTGTAGATCATGCAAGTAAAAAATATCATGAATAATATAAGTTTTGCAATACAGATGGGGGATGTAAGTATGTATCCATGAAATAAGGTCCGGTAAATTGTAAATACATGTATTAATAATTATATAAGATGAAAATATTTTTATTCATGTACATATTTAAGTGCAAATAGAAAAAAATACTCATGTTACCTTAATTTCAACTAGAATTAAATGTGAGAATATAGAACGATATCAAATCATCTGAAATGCAAAAAAGTGAGGAATGCTATGCGCGGATACATTTTTATCTGATGAGATAATTTTGTTTGATGGGGTAGGGGGACTGCGTATACTTTTGATAATTTTACTATGTAATTTAAAAATGTTTGATTTGTTTTCAAATGAACCGTTCCAAGACCCCCGTTTAGACCGCACATAAATGGTTTGTGCGGGAATTTCTTGAATTATTAGAGTTCATACATGTTGTTCCCGAGGCCCTCCGATAGGGCATGAATGTAAAATGATTATATAGTCATTGCACACTAAGATACATCTACATGCACATATGTATGAATTACATGCATTTCTCTCTTGTCAATTTTTATTTTATAATGATATACCGTTTCAATAATTCAATATTTAACTAAAAAGGAGAATGCCGCCTACCCTAGAGGTTCTTCTTTCCCTTTAACCTCGTTAAATTCTTATATGATAGCAAAAAAACGAAGTAAGCATGGTAAGGGACGTTTTTTTAAAGACGGTCTATTCATCTTTTGTTTTCATACTAGTATTTTAAATTTGCCCATGCTTGTTATGCTAGGTTAATACAAATGTAACAACCGTTAAATAGGATATCTTGAACTGGGTTTTAACTCGAGAATTCTTTGTCATGCCTGGCAGGTCCTAGACACAATGTGGTTTGGACACTTTACTCGGTCTTTTGCATTCTCGGCGGA
This sequence comes from Magallana gigas, assembly GCF_902806645.1. NCBI lineage: Eukaryota > Metazoa > Mollusca > Bivalvia > Ostreida > Ostreidae > Magallana > Magallana gigas. The sequence continues at coordinate 19,650,158 of NC_047566.1, forward strand.
ATCAGAATTTACAGAAACTTGTTGACGGCATTTATACATTTATCCACAAGTCTTCAACTCAAATTACCAATTATGTTATGACACTGATATGGTAGTATACATTTGAATGAAGATACATTCTTAAATATTTGGGGATTAATGAATACAAATACTGTTTAATTAATTATAAATCATAGAGATTTATTCAGGTACCCGATCCAATATACCCCCAGATGCACAGAATCTAAATGCATAACATAAATGTATGGGTCACTGATACAGTATTTTTACGTTTGATTATCAGTTGTAAGAGCAGAATGGGTTCTAGGTATAAGACCTTTTCTTTTTCTTGATGACTTGCCATCTTCTCCTTTTCAACCACAGAACCAATTTCAGCCAAGTACTTGGCATGGAGCATTTTTGAATAAAAACAAAGATCCCTTTCAAGGGGAATACACTGTAATAAGAAATGATAACAAGTAATATTTTGTTGGATTTTTGTTTTATTATCCAAATAAATCAAGTAGCTAGAGACATCTTTTATCTAAAACTTTCACAATAATTATATACTTGCTTGTATATGGTATTTTGTTTTCCAAACTATGACCAAAAGTTAGACGGTTTTATTATAAAAAGAATTAAACCCTCAAAATATGTTGAAGAAAAATGAGGCGCCTTCAGCTGTTAATTGTAAAATAACTGCAAATGCAAGCATATATAAATCCTAATCATGAATATGAACAATTACTCCTTGAGTTCTGGGAGTTCGAAAAGAGTATTGATCCAGGGGTGGAGGTACTTTTGTTCACAGGGGTGACGTCGTTTTGTTAATTTTAACCTACTCGCTTCTTGTCGTTACAAAAACGTATTAAAAAGTAAAGCAGAATAACTTAAGTTCTCTTTTATAATAATTTCAGAAATTTTTATAGGGGTCATTTTAAGGCCACACTGGGAAGTGTTAAGGAGGTGAAAGATTACACTTAGTTTGTAATAATACTCGATATGGAAAAAAATTTTCTCAGAAAGAATGTGTAATGGGATATGATGAAAATTGATAAAAAAAAAATCTGAATATGATTTTTAATAACTCTGATCATTTCCAGTATACATGCACAAAAGAAAAAAACCTCTTTTTAACTGTTCAATTTTATTTTTATCAACATCAGAAATAAGTACACATAAAAATAATTACATTAACTAGACATCAAAGAGTTAATGATAGTGTCAATTGTTCACTTAACTGTTCATTTAGCATGTTCCATATACATGTACATGTGTATGTACTGCATAACATCTCAAAACTGAAAAGGATGGCGTTAATAAGAGAAAGTTTGTTCATGGAATGTTTGTGAAACAATCACATACATGTATGTACTATATCAAATATAACATAGTTCTGTTATCAAATATATAAATGCAGTTTGGCTACATTTGCTGTTTACAAAGTGTAATTTCTAAGTAGTTACTGTTCAAGAGCAGCTAGAAAAAGAGCAAATGGATCATAAAGTTATTATAACATTTCATTTCATAGAAGAAATGTTATTTATAAGTAAATGTATAAAACAACAAGAGAATTAGAAATTGTTAACGCAGGAAACATTGCAGATTACGGGAACGTAAAATTTCGTAGATTTATCCATCATTTCCAATTCTTAAAACAAATTCTTTTAAAATCACTATATAAGGAATTAACTTTCTAATCACTTTTTATTGTCATACATGGAATCTCTCTCTCTCTCTCTCTCTCTCTCTCTCTCTCTCTCTCTCTCTCTCTCTCTCTCTCTCTCTCTCTCTCTCTCTGTAACATTTAAGTGTACATAAGACAATGAATTCACACATGACCATCCAAATGTTAAACTCCTTTGGTTATACAACAGAGATAAAAGTACATCTTCAACAAATCAGATAGGATTTCCTTGAAGGGATATCATCTTCACAAGAATATAGTATTGTCATCTTAGCTGATTAATATAAACGTAGGTAAATTAAAATCATGTCAAAATACCTATTTTTGCTTGTATTTTAAAGAAAAAAATCTTTAAAAAAAAAACTCTATAAAAATGCATATCTCAATAATGACTGCTAATTAAACGGATTTCTGATTTATGGGAACTAAAGCCTTAAAATTTGGGTGTACATTAAATACAAACTTCAAAATGATTCCTCATTCACATGCTAAAATTCTAAGACTACAAGCTTAAATAAATTAAAGCTTAGTAAAATAAAAATTGGCATAATCATAACGCATCTAATTAACTAATACCAAAAAAAGAACCCACAGTGTGCAAACCATATACATTAAGTAATTCTTAATATGAACCAGAAAAAAATGATTTTGTAATAACAACACATATTGCCACGTATAAAATCAACCTTGAATTTAACAATTTAAAATTACATTGTACCTTGATATATTAACTCAAATGTCACAAAATATGAAATGTGACATTTAATGATTAACTTTGAACAAAATGGCATTGACTGACTTTGAACCTAGTACACAGTTCTAATGCCGTAAGCGTACAGTTCAAAGTTTAGGAAAATAAATTAATCCAAGGACAGAAAAACTATTTTCAATAACTTTACACTACATATAATAGTATTTATCTTTTCGCGAAAGGAGGGTAACCATTTAACTTTAGCATACTGGTAATTAAATACACCGTCGATGTATACAGATGTACATGTTTGATCTGTATTTTTACAAGTATACATGTAATTTCAGCATTCTTATTAAGGCCCGTTGAAAATGGGGATGGGAAGAGGACGACAAGAGTGCCCGACTTTGGAACACAATGCCCGTCCTGTCTGATATAGGGAAAAGGTTATGGGTTACTTTAACCTCGAAGGCATGCTGGCGATTAAGAAAAAAAGAAAACTTAGTATTTGATTGTATGTGTTAGTCTTATCTCCCCTCCATCCTTTTTGTGAAGTTCATTCTATATCTATTATCTTAGACGTTTAACAACTTTTGAAACATGCATGATGTAACAACTCAGAACATGAATGTGACCTAAAAGCCAAAAAGGGAGTACAATACTTATCAAGTTGATGACCTCTCTTAATGTGGATAAAATAGTTTCTTGGCAGAAATAAATCAATCAAAATGTGATATACATGTTTAAACTTTTCTAAACATGAACACCACCTCAGAGACTTTGTTTGCGACAATCTAATTCGACGTAACAAATGTGATTGTAAGCATTGAGTGTGTGAACTGTACTCCGAAATCAGTAGTCAGATTCCCAAGGATATCTTTGTTTTGATGTAGTGTCAAAAAATATGAAAGGAAACCTTACGAAAAAGGTTTCACGTGTCATAATACTATATCCCATTCTTAAAAGGATGTCCTCAGTATCCTTTAAAAATTGGAGACAATTCTCGATTCACAAGAGATAAAAATTATAGGAAGTGTTCTTACTGAATGTACGTGTGATTGAAACGAAACTGTCACCAAAACACGAGAAATTTCAGTCATCATCCATCATCAAAGCACATGCCACTTCATTTGTGAATTTCCACACATTTCTATCCACGCAGATCTGTGTGAAAAGCACCATATTTCTGTAATCTGTGCAGTGAGTATGCAGTCATTCGGATCACCACGTCTTTTTCGTTATCGTGTTTACGTAAATGACCGAGAGAGGTCAGTGCTAACCCACAGAGTTGGATTACACTGTAGCAAAAATAGCGTTCCATTTTTTAAGATTCGATTCTTTCGCACGTTTGTATCACAACGATTCCAGTACTATTTTATTAAAGTCCACTAGGGGTTATATTGAGTGTAATGATATTTATGACATTTGCGTTGGAAGTTTTTCATCATTAATGTTTTTCTATGATTTGTTGTCTTGTGTTGTTAACGTTATTGCTGTATTTTTAAGCGTGTGGCGAGGAAGTTTTTTTTTTGTTTATTTTGTGTTTTTAGAAATTATTGTTAAATATATAGGCAGTCTTATTTAGGACTTTAAGCTCTATATACCCTCTTAACAAAATAGAATTTAAAAAAGGTCATCAATCAACCACACTTGTGTACATTTAATAGGACCCGACACTCTAGATAACTTGCTTTACCTATTTTGATATCTTAATGATCGACGTAATATATTTGCATACATTTTAAAATGCTACATAATTTCACAATAAATCAACTTACATGATTAATTCACTAGCAAAATGTAACCATTTATTATTCTTTTTGTCTTTTATCATTTATTTTATTTATGAAGAAGAAAAATGTTACTATTAAAGCAGAGTGTTTCGGCGATTTTTTAAATGGAAACGTGATTTTTTTTTTGTTCTGAATGGCAACCATTACATTATCACTCCCCCCTTAGTTACAAGTCTTAAGCTTAAGGTTTTATAAGCGTGATTAAATTATCATTTCGCTCATATGTTTTTGTATTTACTATGACTATTTACTGGTTTGTTGATGGATATCTATCTGCAAACAGTGTTTGTTTCCAAACTGTTCCATTGTTTGGAAATGTTAGTTCTTTTTTTTTAAACCTTTATATTCTGGCTGTTTTAGTAATCGTAGCATTTGGTTGACGTAGCATTTGCTTTTTAAGTCTAAATTTCTATGTATTATCTTTTTTTTGCATATTCCATTAAGGTGGCTCTATACACCACTTTTTGATGACGCAGTACGCAAAAAAGTAAATCTGGAAACATGCATTTCCGGTACTGGCTGATTTAAACTGAGGTGAATTGTATGGGAACCGCTATTTTGAAAAATTTGTTAAATGGATAGATTTAATTTGATAATTGGAAAATTCATTACTTACAAGTAATGTGGTATGTGACACCTTCACGTTGTGTGGTATTATTTATCGAAATAAACAATAAAATCAAGTATAAATTTTTAAAGAGTTTCTTTAGCATCATCGATATGTTACACCGTAGCGCAGTGGGTTAGTTGGTTCACTACAAACCAGTAGGTCATGAGTTCGATTCCCGTTGAGAACAATAAATTTTTTAACTTTCCAAAACTTTTTAAAACGTATTTTTTGGTTGAATACCGTGAAAGAAAATTCTAAACAGGTGAAAATATTTCAATTATAATATACTTTAATGCACATTAATATCGACACCTAACGGGGATGAGAGGGTTGCTTTGAATTTCTCTCAGGTTGGGATACATAAATCCTATTAGCGTAGTCAATGTTCCCCTTTATTTATTTGACTTAGTTTTGCACTAAAGCGAATATATTCACTTATACAGGACAAAGTCTATTATGAAATATGCATGTATTTATCATTCCAACATTATATTTAGGAAATTTTCTTCAACTCACAAATGAAAAGTCCCCAAGGTGTTTGGGCCTTGGGATTTAGGAACGATAACCCTTACATGAGGAACTTTCATACCAAATAAAATTTAAAATATTTTTTGTGTTTATTTGCAATTGTTTTCATTCAATTTTTTATTTCACATTTATTAAAATACATTTTTTTATAACATCAAGCAACTTTTTCAGATGATTTGTCAACAGAGTAAGAAAATATGAAATAATATGTTTTGGGGAAATACTAAAAAAAATTGCAATAATAACATTTTTGAATGTTAAGAAGTGTTATATTTTTTTTATGTGTCCGAAGGAAATATCCATCATATGACAAAATAATTTCTCTCAATTTGTTGATAGCTGTCTTTTTAAAAAATATTTTACAAAAACACGAAAAAAAATTAAAAAATTCTTTAAAAATACCTATAGTATCCCTATCGTCATTTTAATATTTGATAAGTATATGTTTTGTGGTCTTCTATTGAAAATTGGAATAAACTGTGGGTGTATAGAGCCACCTTAATAATTTGGTCTAGATATCAAAGTTACCTTTCTTGGATCGTATCGGAACTAAAATATGCATATCGCCAAACTTGGGGTTTCTTTACATAACGTTAGATTATATACTCTACTTTAGAGACATGATTTTATAACAAATCTCGATTAAAAAAAACAACACGAGATCAGTCCTTTAAAGATTGCTTGAATTGTTGATTTAAAGATAGATCGATCCCTTGTATTTGATACATTCTTGTACATGTATCTGACTTTTCAGGTGATGGTATCCCACCATGCTACATCCTATAACTGTATAATGTGTTTGTAGTTTTTTTCCATTAAATTCAATTCCGAATTTTTACGAACATTTGTTATCGCAGAAAAAGTGACATATACCATTATTTTGTTTATATTACAAACAGAAGTGTACGTTTGGGTTTTCAAGTAATGTTTTGATTGCAGTTGGCGCAACACACTGAGGTATACTGACATTTGACCATAATAACTACCGGTATTGTGTTGCTTTTGTGATAACGATATTAGTAATTTTTCGATGTGACCTCCTAGGACACGAGAAAGTGCAACGTTTCATTTTTTCAAGGTTGTTGGATATCAGCCAATCAGAAAACTAAGTTTTTACTTAATCATATAATCATACAAGGTATACGTAGTTACATGCAGTTCTATTGCTTACAGAACAAGTCCGCCTAGCACGCTCTCTCTCTCTCTCTCTGGTCGTATTCATCTCAAATGTGATGCTTAAAAAGATATGTTATTCTTTTATTTTCTTATTTAGGACAACGTTTTAATTAATGCATCTTTCTTTAAAAATCATATTCCGTCAGCCATATCAGACATATTGCGCCGTTTGTAAATAAAGTCTTTTTGCTAACGTTAATAGACAAGATTCAAACTAGTAGTTTCTAATATAACTTATAACTCAGAACAATTTGATATTGTTAATACATAGTTACATATTTATTATCATATCGACAGCAATGGAAAATAATCATTAATAAAAACCGATACAATGTATTAAAAAAACATACAAAGGTTTACATGAATGATGTCTATGTACGTCAATGTATACTGTTGATACAAGTAACTGTACAATGTAACAGTGTTGTTGTTACATTGTCTTACAACATACGCACAGTATCTAATTATTGTATTGACATAAATGAACATATATAATGTTCACTGTAGATACTTGTACACTGTCACTTTGTTGGTGAGTTGTCCCATCCAGAGATTGTTGTCATCATCCACACACACACTACGGGGATAATCTACCCCTTGTTGTTCTGTGAATAGTAGAGTCAAGAACCGACCATTCTGATCCAGGAGATGAACTGTGTTGCTATAACTATCACACACCAGGATGTGACCGAGTACATCAGTACATATTCCACAGGGATGAAACCCTGACCCCTGACCTGTGTAGGAGAACCTATGTTGTTCTGATTTATCCACCACCACTACAGTATCATTGCCATAGTCTGATACACAGACATCACCATTGATGTTTTCTGTGATGTATTGTGGATACTTGTACAATTTCTGTCCTTTGTTGTCTCTCTGTATGTTCTGTATTTCTATCCCTGTCTTGTTGTACCTGGTGACTTTACCCTCTTCATCTGTCTCCATCCCCACCAGTATGTCCCCGTTGATGTGGGAGGAGTGTATACTGAGTGGTTTCCAGTCTCCTGTTTTTATGAATTCAGTGATTGTATTATTCTGTGTAATCCTATTGATGACGTTGTTTCTGTCTGTATAGATTAGATCCCCGTCCTGTGTGACTGTGTGCCGGTAGCTTCCTGATCCACCACTGGTTTGTATCTTCTGTAGCTGATTCCCTTGAAGATCTATTTGGACAAAGTTGCCATTACTATCACTGACCCAGAGTCTGCCTGATTTACCCAGTGATATATGAAATACATTATCAACAACTAGTACTGTGTACTCCCTGACCTTGGTGACGGAGGAAGACAGAGACAGTGTTCGTTTCACGTCAGATTTCTCTCTCCCTTGTTTACTTTGTTTCCCTGTAGGTTTCAACTGTGTTGAGGCAGTCTCCATGGGTTTTATTTTTCTGTTCTCTGGTTTAGTGTTTTGAATAGTTATTCTACCCAGTAGTTTGGCGATATCTTCCTTGCTATAATTACCGGCAGTAAAGATGGGTGGAACTGGTTTGGATGTCTCTGGTAAAGGCCGAATGATAAAGCTTTCTGATTTGAGAGCATATGTTATTTGTTCTATGTTTGTAGATGATTCATCTAGATAGGTGATGTAGTCATCTATTTTTTGAGTTTGGCCGTTAAATGTTTCTAATAATGACTGTTCAATTTTGTCGACTTGTTTTATATTTTCTGATGTGACTGTGTCTACGAGCTTTTTCATAGACTCAGCTTCAGCCTTCATGGACGTTCTTATGCCGTCCATAATCTTCTTTATTTCTTTGACATCGCCAGCATTTTCTTTTTTCAAAACTTGAGAAGTTGGCTCAAAATAATTTCTAATTTTTGCAATTTCTTCATGACATAGGGAAATATTTTCATCAAAGTCTATTTCTAGGTCAGTAAACGCATGGCCGCGATGTTCTTCTGTAGCTGTGCATTTGTAACAAATGGGAATTTGGCATTCCTCGCAGAGAAGAACCATTTCTTTTGTTGGGTAGATCTGGCATTTCTCGACAGGTAGTTGTCGTTTGCGTTGTTTATAAGGGACTACTTCATGGCTCTTGGTTTTTTTATTCTTCTGATGTTCATCTCTGCATTGTTCACACATTTGTTGGTGACAGTCATTGCAGTAAAACTGGCAGTTCCTCTCACAGCCTTCAGTGCCACACACCAAATAATGCTGGGCGTCGGGTGGTACTTGGGATTCAGATAATGCCATCTGAAATGAGAAATGTGCAAGTATTTTTATGAAATCTGTAACATTTATTTTGCGATTAAAAATCGCATGAAGTCAATCATTTCTACCAACCCCCCTCTTCCACACACACGCACACATACATGTATGTACATGTATAAGCATTTTGACATCTAGAATAATTTATTAGAGATAGAGGTGTTTGATTTTGTCCATTCCATATTATTATCAACTTTTTGGATGTCTATACCAATTTCTATCTAGGCATCTCTAATAATAATAATTACATTAAGGTACAGTCAATCGCGGATTCAGACATTTTTTTGCAAAGGGGGGGGGGGGTGTCAAAGGGGTCTGCCGGTTTGGGGGGGGGATAATTTTACAATGTGAATGTAATAATCTTTGAGTTTCTAGGGACCCACCCCCTCCCCCTCCGTTCAGATCCGAGCATGGTAGCTTTCCTTACTAATCAGTTTTAGACTATTGATCAAAATGAAACAGAGCGAGTCTCATTTGTTTGTTAACCAGATCATTTGGTTCAACAGGGTTTGAATTTAGAGGGGGCGCCAGATTTAGGCAAGGGGTCTGGGCAGCCCTGGGGGGGGGGTGGCCCAGATAACGATTTAACTTTTTTATACATTTGTAAATATAAGACCTATAAAATCCTATCAAAACCCTCTGCCATGCTTTTTCCTTACGAATGGCTATAAATTAATCAGTTAAAAAAAATTAAGTTCAATGGGACGATGTATGATAAACATGGAAGGGTCGGTTGAGACACAACATGTACCTAGTATAACAAACTACATGTATCTAAAATCGAATGACTGGCCACATTTGAACCCAAGGAGACGTTAATTAAAATAGGAAATGGACTTTCTATGTACGTTACACACGGTTTTTTTATTTTATACAACACGTTGAAATCAATTTAATGTAGAGAAATCCCATGATTTCCCAAAAAGTTCATAATCAAGACTCGGAAGTTGTATATTTTCTTTCATCGAAGGAGTATAACTTTGTTTTGACAATTTTATAGAAGGGGCGCGCGCCGGGTGCGCCACCCTCTTAATCCGCCATTGGTTTACAATATACAATTATATAAGAACACGTACAATTTATATGTAAACAAATTAAACATTAGTGAATGTATGAGCCGATGGTAGAGAATTTTAAAACGCAAGTCATTTTGTTCAAAATGGCCACTACTTTCGGTTTAGTATAAGAACTTCAATATAGAATTACCCAACGTTAAGCGATCAAATAATCTGGACTTAATCCATATCAATGATATTGAACTAAATCAATATCACGCTTAGGAAATATTTTGATCATCAGATACAATTATTCTTACTTACCATCAACAGCTGATCAATGTGACCTTAAAAGTATTTCGTTCGGAATGGCGTCGATGACACCTGAGAGAATACGTACGAGACTTGTGTATCCTACTTCCTTGTTGTAGAGTTTAAAGGATTTAAATCTCCTGGCTACAGACCTTGAACAAACAAAACAATTTATTCGCATGGAGAATTACTATTTTTTTATATATAGGGGCATTTTACAACTAGAGCAAAATGATATTTGTAAAAAGTGTGTTGATCATGCAAGAAAAAATGTCATAAATATAATGGTTATAAAATAAATTACCGTTTTGTAATACAGAAATACAAAAAGGGGGGTAGAGAGTGTAAGTACAAGTATTCATAAATAAGGTCCGGTAAATATTGTCTCAGATACATATAACTGTATATAGAATGTATATATTGTTTATTTATGTACATATTTAAGTGTAAATGTGAGAGTGTAGAATGATTTTCAACCACCTGAAATGCAAATTAGATTCGGATGAGGGATGCCATGCGCGAATTCATTTTTTTCTGCATGGATGAGATAATCAATATGTTTGATGAATTTTTTAAAGACGGTCTATTCATCTTATGATTTTACTAGCATTTCAAATTTACTCATGCTTGTTATGCTGGGTTAATTTGAATGTAAGAGCCATTCAATAGGATTTCTAAAACTGGGTTTTAACTCGAGAATTCTTTATCAAGCCTGATAGGTCCTAGACATGTGGTTTTTGCCACCTCACTCTTTTTTTGCATTCTCGGCGGATTCAGAATTTACTGACACTTGTTGACGGCAATTATACCTTTATCCGCAAGTCTTCGATTCAAATTAACATTTATATAATTCAAATGGCCTTGATGTTGTAGTATACATGTGTACATCTGAATGAAGATACATTGAATTTCGTAAATACTTGGGTATTTATAAATACAAATACTGATAAATTTATTATATATCATAGAGAGTTATTTAGGTATACGATCCATAACAGCCCCAGATGCATAACATATATATTATGGGCTTAATATCAGCTTCTGATACAGTATTTTCCTGTTTAATTATCAGTATGAAAGAGTATAGAATCTGATCTAATATATGACCTTTTCCTGTTCTTTAGGACTTGCCATCGTTTCCTTGTCAACCACAGAACCAATTTCAGCCAATCATTTTTGGGTGTCTGATTCTCATTGAAGACAAAGATCCCTTTCAATGGGAATAATAAGAAAATTGATAATAAATATATTTTGATTTTTGTTTTATAATCCAAATAAAACAAGAAGCTAGTGATTTCGTTTATCTAAAACTTTTATAATATATACTTGCTTGTATATGGTATTTTTTTTCAAACCATGACCAAGTGTTAAAAGCTTTTATTTTACAAAGAAAAATATGTTAAAGAAAAGTGAGGCTTTTATCTGGTAATTGTAAAATATCTGCAAAAGCAAGCATATATTTATCATTATCATGAACAATAACGATTACTCCTTTAGGTCTGGGAGTTCGAAAAGAGTAATGATTCAGGGGCGGAGGTAATTTTGTTCACAAGGGTGACATCATTTAGTTAATGTTTTTACTTACTCGATTCTTGTCGTTAAAAAAACGTATTAAAAAGTAAAGGAGAGACTTACTTGAATTCTCTTATATTATCATTTAATAGATTTTTATAGATGCCATTTTAAGGCCACACTGGGAAGAGTTGAAGGGTGGGGGGGGGGGAGAGAGATTAAAGCTGAACACCGCTCGTAAATAGGCACTGTCCGCCATATTTCTCTTTAATCACTGCTGTCCCTACAACCCTTATATAAGGGACAGACCTCTAAACAGTTCAAAGTACTTCGCTGTAGAGGTCTCACCTGTGTGGACGTACATTTTGCCTCGCCGTGTTACCCGGTCGCGATGAAATTATCAAATTTTACGCACTTTTTAAAGCCAGGAGAATACTAACATCAAATAAATTGGTCAATGCATTATTTACGAACAGAAAATGAACATAAGATAAGGAAAAAATGCATAAAATCTAAAGACCACGAAAGGAATACTACATGTCGGCCACGAGGTTCAGGTGTGCAATCGGGTGTATCGAAATCGAAGGGTTTATATAGCAGGTATCTGTGTGACGGTGCCTATTTACGAGCGGTGTTCAGCTTTAAACTTAGATTGTAAGAATATACGATACGGAAAAAATTTTCGCAGACAGAATGTGTACATGTAATATGATTTGATGAAAATTGGATAAAAAAAATCTGAAGATGATTTTTTATAAATCTGATTATTACCAGTATGCATGCACAAAAGAAAAACACTCTTTTTATCTGTTCAATTTTATTATTTTTATCAACATCAGAAATAAGTCTCACACATAAAAATAATTACATTAACTAGACATCAAAGAGTTAATGATAGTGTCAATTGTACACTTAACTGTTCTTAACATGTTCCATATACATGTGCATGTACTGCATAACATTTCAAAACTGAAAAGGATGGCGTAAATAAGAGAACGTTTGTTCATGGAATGTTTGTGTAACAATCACATACATGTATGTACTATATCAAATATAACAATGTTCTGTTATGAAATATATAAATGCAGTTTGGCTACATTTGCTGTTTACAAAGTGTAATTTCTAAGTAGTTTATGTTCAAGAGCAGCTAGTAAAATAGCAAATGGATCATAAAGTTATTTTAACATTCCATTTTATAGAAGAAATGTCATTTATAAGTACAGGTATAAAACAACAAGAGAATTAGAAACTGTTAACAGAAGAAATATTGCAGATTCCAGGAAGGTGAAATTTCGTAGATTTATCCATCATTTCATATTCTTAAAACAATTTCTTTTACAAAAAAAAACAACTTTTAATATCACTATATAAGGAATGAACTTTCTAATCACTTTTAGTTGTTATACATGGAATATCTCTCTCTCTCTCTCTCTCTCTCTCTCTCTCTCTCTCTCTCTCTCATTCTCTCTCTCTGTAACATTTAAGTGTACAGGATACAATGAATTAACACATGACCATCCAAATGTTAAACTCCTTTGGTTATATAACAGAGATAAAAGTACATCTTTAACGAATCAGATAGGATTTCTTTGTAGGGATATCATCTTCACAAGAATATTAATAGTATTGTCATCTTAGCTGATGTATATAAACGTAGGTAAATTAAAATCATGTCAAAAATACCCATTTTTGGTTGTATTTTGAAGAAAAAAATCTATATAAAAAAAAGAAACTCTATAAAAATGCATTTCTCAATAATGAGTGCTAATTAAACGGATTTCTGATTTATGGGGACTAAAACCTTAAAATTTGGGTGTAAATTAAATACAAACTTCAAAATGATTCCTCATTCACATGCTTAAATTCTAAGACTACAAGCTTAAATAAATTAAAGCTTAGTGAAATAAATATTGACATAATCATAACGCATCTAATTAACTAATACCATAAAAGAACCCACAATGTGCAAACTATAATTTTAAATCAATTCTAAATATGAACAGGAACAAAAAAAAAACCATTATTTTTTAATCACAATACATATTGCCACGTATAATATCAACCTTGAATTTAATGATTTGAAATTACCTTGACATATTAATTCAAAGGTCACAAAATATGAAATGAATAAGTAAAATCCACCTTTGAACCTTGAACAAAATGGCATTGGCTTGACTTTGAACCTAGTACACAGTTTTAATCCTGTATGCGTACAGTTCAAAGTTTGGGAAAATAAATGAATCCAAGGACAGAGAGACTAATTTTAATAACTTTACACTACATATTATTGTAGTTTTTCCTGATATTCTAATGCATAATCTTAATCAATATTAGGCATAAAAATTGCACCAAAAGATACGTTCTGGCCAATTCTTGATAAAAAATTATCAGTCTTAAAACAGTCACAGTGATCATGATTCTTGGGAATGTTATGCTTGAAGTTGACATTCTATTGATCACAAAATAATATGAATATACATATATTATTTGTAATTATTCTTTTTGTTTTTTATTCAAAGTCCTCAGGAAAAAAAATTGTTCAGAACTTGTTCTTTAAACTACGCCTTAACCAAGAGCGATCAAGAACGAAACCTAACTGAAGGAATCATGACATATATACGATTTATAATAAAATACATACTCAGACTAGTACAGTGTATATGTAATGTGTATGAATCTATCAATATGTCATATCTAGGGACTGTGGGTTGGGGTGGGCGGGGGTGGGGCGGGAATTGTGTGTGTCGTTTACTACATGTTTAAATATGTCAGTCAGCTGAGGTAGCAAGGGACAGTTTCGAATAAAGTACCCGTCAATATTTTTGTAAAATTGAGAGTTGCTGTACTTGAAGGCTTATGAGTGTTGCTAAAATTCATGAAATGATTTTTAATGATTATCATTAGTTAGAGGGATGTCTGTTGTTGAAATTGATATGCAATATGTAGGCCCCTTATGTTAGGTACATAAGAATCAGAAGTAAAATGCGAAACCTGCGGCTATGACTGTTGTGCTGACTTTACACAGTGAAATTGCAAGTTACAGACGGGAGGTAAAATAACACGAAAAGTAGGTGGATGGGACACTGTAAACTATACACCGGTAAGTTTCTGACATGTGATAGTGCAACATGCACGCGGTACAGAAGGTCAACCCTCTGCAGGGAATTAGCTGGGGGAGGTCTAAAAAGCTGAAAAATCACGAAAAATTAGCAAAATATGAAAGGGTCAAAATCTCGTAAAAACCAGTATGTAGAGAATTTTACAGGTTTTGACTAATAATTTTCTTCAGAAATTGGTGATTGGCCTTATAAAGAGTGAATTAAAGGTATGTGTGCTGAATGGGAACTGAGGAAATTCTAGTTACAGAGTTCCGAAGACATGCATCCCTTGGCTACAATGAATTGAATAAAAAAAACTGTCCCCTGCCACCTGAGAACTAATTGAGTGAATGCACGTTATCTGTTTATGGCACAAACATTTTTGTGTCTGAATAAATTTTAAATATATGGCAGTTTTCAATACTGTTGTCTGAATAAGAATTGCCTAGATGCAGTAGTCCATAACTTGTAGTTTAATACTTATTTACAAACATTTTGTTAACAGTACTCATGTTATATACAAACAGTACACAACTTTCGATAGTTATTAAGTAGTCTCCTGTAGTCAACAATTTATTTTTGACTTTGAGATTTACAGCTACATGTATAATTCATATAAATAAATGCTTTCGAGAAGAACCAAACAAACTTTATAACATGCACAACGTAATTGAATAATTAATGTTAATTACATAACAAATAAACTATAGATTAGAGTTTTGAGATCACTTGTTTTAACATCTGATGCCTAAAAATAAATACAGTGTGTTAAAGAAAGTTAATTCTTGGACAATTACATGTATCTCTCATTAGTGTTAACAACATAGTATTAACATATCATATAAATCAATTCACTCAATTTTCTCATATTTTAACAAAATGTAAACTGCATCATAATTTTTTTTCAAAAAAGTTAAGCGGTGATTTTTATATCAGAAATATTTTAATTTGAGGAGAGTAACAATAACTTAATCATCACTGGATGAAAAATCAAGTTTCAGCAAAACTGAAACTATATGGAAACCTTGCTGAAACTTGAAGTTGAAGTTTCATGTATAGTTTCCGCAATGCGGAAACCATTATATCGATTCAGCAAGTATCCGTTAGGTTTCAGTCAGCAGAAACTTTAGTCTAAGATTCCTGATGGTTTCCGCAATGCGGAAACTAAATTTGAATCGTGTGAATAGTTGTGTAAATTATTATGGAAATATCAATCAGTTTCAGAACATTTCCGCTAGGTTTCAGTATGCTGAAACTTTAAGTTAAGATTCCTGATGGTTTCCGCAATGCGGAAACTAAATTTGAATAATGTGAAAAGTTGTGTAAATTATTATGGAAATATCAATCAGTTTCAGAACATTTCCGCTAGGTTTCAGTATGCTGAAACTTTAAGTTAAGATTCCAAATGGTTTACGCATTGCTGAAACTATTACTAAAATTGATTTGAGTTTAATAGTGATATCATTTATTTTCAACAGGTTTAAGTTTAATTCTAGCCTAATGATAATGAATCCGAATATACTAAAATGTATAGTAAGGTTTCAGCGTGACTGAAACTATATGTATACATGTAACTATCTTCAAATGTGGCAAATATGGCGATTAAGAACATTTATACTAAGTAATTAATTGAATTTGAAAAGAAAAACTGATGTCTGATCTTGTTTAATGCATATGATGAAATCATTAATCTTAGGTACTCGGGCACGTGTATACATGTGTTTACTTCTTTGTCCAGGTGACCTTCTCTGTGATTTTCCTGTATATTCTGTGTGGATTGCAGGGTTTTTTCTGTCAGGAGTGAACAAAAGACTGTTACATAACATATACACAGTACGAAGCGTGAGTTTATAACTGGAGCCCGGCGGGAATTTATTTTCAATTTGTGTGTACCTGAGTTAGTAAAACTGATAAGTAAATTATAATTATTTAGTAAAATAAATTAATATACCTATTTTGTAAGACTCCTTCTTAAATCATTTAGTTATCATTTGAATGAACCTTGAGGTACAGTAACTAATTAAGCAAACAAATTAAGGTAAAGTCGTTGTAAATTTTTACAAATCGTACCAAATATTCGTATAACCTGAAGTTTAGAGCTATTTCATTTCTTTTTTAATACCACGCCAACACATGTACACAGGAATTTTTTTTTAAAAATTCTACAGTTGATAATAACAAGTAAAACCCACTTGGAGTTTGAGTCTAATATAATAATTGTTTAATTATTTACATGCATTTCAGACTTTACTACATGTATGACTGTATCATGATTCACTGGCGTCGGAAGCAAATTGAAAGTGGGGGGGGGGGCTAGACTTATCCTCAGAAATATTGAGGAAAAACCCTAATTCCCAAAATCATGAAAATCCTAATCCGTGGGGGGGGGGGGCTAGTGTACAGTCCGACGTGTACATCTTACTTCCCGGCTTGTTTAACGCGTTTGTATTTTAATTTCATAAGTATTCTTAACGTACTGTTCATCGCATGACCAATCAGTGCACATGTGTTACTGTAAAATAATTGCCATCAATTCATCGTAGTTGTAAATTCACCGTACGGGTGAACGCTGTTAACCGGACCCCGTTAATTGATCGGCATCTAATTATATTTGTGATTTCTGTGTGTTCATGCAGAACCTGCTCTGGGATGAACATAATATTTTCACACCTCTATATTTTGAATAAGAATATGACCGTGCTTAGAATCGCGGTGAAAATTGGACAAGTCAAGACTAACTTGTCAGTAAACTATATATGGCTCTATAATATTTAGTTTGGCAAAATCATCAGTACATGTAAATAAAATATAGTTAAAGACAAAATCTGATACGTATGTCTCATTAAAACTTGTTTAATTTCATTAGACATTTGTAAACAAACGGTCGGCCATTTTCTTTGGTTAATCACGTGTTACAAACACAATTGTAACAAACACACGCCAATACTTTGTCGTATTTAACCAGGAAATACTGACTCCGACAGTTCTTATTTAAAATAAATATACATGTAAAAAGTATACTATTCGGTAAAAAATGATAATTTTGATTAAACATTATTCATTTTAAACTATCCCAAGATGCACTTTTCCAAGATTTAGCGGGTTCTGATTGGTCAGTATTGGCGCACTTTATGATTCCGAGCGAAGGTTAAAATGGACAAGAAGGTGCTGTTGTAAAATGGAGAATTGAGAAGCAATAATAGCCTCTACAACAAGGAGATAATGCAGGAACGAAGAACTCATGTCAAGGTAACTTAATCCACAATATAGATACCCCCAATAACATTTTCAAGGCTCTAATTTATCTCTAATTTGTAAACGAGATCTCGCGCCATCAAATCAAGATGGCGTCATTTTTTCAAACTTGGTTCGGCGTTTTAATTTTTATTACCGTATCTCTTTTAGATATACGTTTTGACCAAGTTAACCATTAACCAACTTTATATGCATGATAATCAAGATTATCCAGGGTATACACATATATGATTATATAAACGTCCCTAATATATGAATGCTTGGTCGGTAAACATGGTAAACAAGACGAACAATGAATCTTTCGCACATTATACAATTTACAAACTCTAAATGTAACGAACAATTTTTATTAATTAAATCCGGAAAATGAAATCTTTCACGTTTTTCTTTTTCAGCATTGACAGCATACAAAGTCAATGTTTCCGGTGATTAGTTGAATCCTCTGTTCGGTGATTCGGGTGAATGTTTTGACCAGCTGGACGATGTGAACGCAAGGTATTGCTTTGAAATTGATTATTTTCACCATTAACTTATAGGCCTACATGTGTTGGATGTTTATAATTTACTGTAGTAATTTTTGGGAAATCCAGGTCTAAGTTCTTGAAAAGGAGGTCGATGGTGGATGGTGGGGGGGGGGGGGGTGAAACACACTTATTGTTGATAAGTTTTTCCATTTTTCAACAAACAATAATAGAATCAAAATGGAAATAACATAGCTTCAAACATAAAATGAAACATTTTAGACCAGATACTACTGTAGTCATTATATGACATAGTTTAAACAGCAACTGGCAACTGCATAGTAGCTTCTGTATTCAGAATTTTATTCAGAATGCTTTTATTACATGTTAGGCTGAATGACTTATGTTTATTGTTTAAAAATCTAAATGAAACTTTATTATTCATGTTTAAGATAAATAGAACAGACATAAAGTACAGCCCAGTGAAAGGAACAAGTTCATCGCAAGAAGAAGAATGTTAATGCTACCACTGTCCAGAACTACTAAGTCTGCTGTAGCCATGATGTGATCATATGAGTGCTTCACCGGTCTGGACAATGCTCGAAAGTCCCCCAAAAAGGCCTATTTCCATAAACTACGACTCGGGTTACATCAACAACAGCCAAGGACACTCCTTATTGATTCGAATGGACACATCTCTACGACCCGACTAATCCTCTGCAGAACAAGACTTTTTAACTGTAAAGTATTCTCATTTCAAAAAACCTATAAACTATAAAAGTACTTTTTTATATGATCAAATACCAGTATATTACAATGTCTGTCTGTAAGCTAGATTCTTAGAAAATCACATGGTTTTGAGTGGTATTTCCCGGCCAACCCTGGTTTTGACTTATTAAAGGATTGATTAGACCTTGCAGATATTAACTTTCATTTTCTTAAATAATTTGTTATATTTGCAAATATTGCATAACATATTTTAGACTCCATGTAACATATATCCTCACACCTCCAAGTTGATAAGTGTTAACTACTTTTTTTCCATTTTCTTTGTTTAAACATTTATTGATAACTTTGCAGCAATATATGAAAAATTAAGAAACCACATTAAATGTAAAAACACTGCATTAGGAGATGAATGCATGGGTCATAGAAATGATAAAATACACCAAACAATATTCAATTATGTCGTATATGAAAATATATAAAGACAACATATACCCCATGTATTACAATTTTTATATAACAAAATTACTTGAATGGAAAGTTGTTTCCATGTGGGTTTTATTTTAATCTGTGTTATGTAACTAATATATAATTGGAATTAGCTTTTATATCATAAGTAAAATGCTGGTATTGATGAGAATTGTAAGGTGAATGATCTGTGTGATACTTTTTATTTTATACATTCATGCTACAAAAAGCAAGTACATGTTCATGTAGTAATACTTGTCATATATAAACAATGTATATTTTACTTCATGTCTTGGATTTAAAAATATTAATGTAGGTAAAGTAGTGAAATGTAGGAAGGTAAACCGTGTGTAAAGAAGAATATTCATCAGGAATGAAGTGTGTTGCAATCTGACAGCATAATTAATTAAATGTGTACATCATATTTTTGCACATGATTTGACAGACTGCTCCATTGTTAACTTTTTATTGGCCAACAAGCTTTTCATATCTCCCTCTGGGTCATCTATTAAATACTGACAGGCTTATGATATTAAAATCTGATCAGTTGGTACATCATGGGTGAAAATTAAAAGTTCACTTTGGACTTAATGGATTATCAAAAAAATGATATCAAATCCTGTTCTATTGTAAAACATTAGATTATATTACTAACAAAGAAAAGGTTTATCCCAACTTGTAAGTGGGTCACTTTGACCTCATTTTGGAATTTATTGACATATTCAAATCAAATCTGGGTCATACCTCTATAGTCAACTACTATCTTGTAGTGTATTTTTTTTTAAAGATGGATACTTTAGACTTTTAAAAAATATTTTATGGTGTACATTTTCATTGTAGTTCAAAACAAATTGAGACAAGTGTATCATGTTCATGTAACAGTGAAGTTTTCTTTGTTTATTCATGTACGTGCAGTTATTTTGTAAATTGCATTCATATTTTTAAAAAAGTAAGATCTTTGTTGCATTTTTAAAGGGAGATTTGATAGGCATTTAATCGAGATGAAAAAAAAAGAACAAATGTAAAGATTTCTATGGGAGTTTTTTTTCTTGTGCAATTTTATCATTTTTTAAATAAAAGTCCCTAATAAGGGAATTGCCATATGGATGTTTCTCCATTATTGTATCTTGGCTGTATTTTATTTATTATTGGAAACAATTTCAGATTTTTGAACAAAATAAATTTGGAACTGTTTGAAATTGTCTTGTTTTTACATAAAGTAGAAACCTTGCTCAGCTTTTGTGAAAGCAAAAATATAAAAAGTTTCAGTAAGTTTCAGTTGCGGAAACCCTTTGTAAAAAATATGTTTCCCAATTGTATATGGAGGTTGAAACTATGCAGAAACTTCAAGTTTCAGTAAGTTTCCATCGCGGAAACCATTTGTAAACAATATGTATCCCAAACGTATATGGAGATTGAAACCATGCAGAAACTTCAAGTTTCAGCAAGTTTCCGTTGCGGAAACCATTTGGATTCATGGACAGCCTAAGTTTCAGCACTGCGGAAACTTAATGAAACTTGAAGTTTCCGTGCTGAAACCTGTCGGAAACTTAAAGTAACCTTAAGTTTCCGCAGAGTTTCCAAAGGGTTTCCGCAGCGCTGAAACCAGATATTTCATCCAGTGCATATTGAATTGAAATTAATGTTGATGCTGCGTAAAATGAAATTAATGGAGTATGAAATAAAACCCTCTAATCAGATAAATTCATTTGAACTTGTAAAAGAGTTTGTAGCAGTGTTAAAAGTATATATGGACCCTCTCTTCTACAAATCATACACTCAACAGATAAACATGG
This sequence comes from Magallana gigas, assembly GCF_902806645.1. Lineage (NCBI taxonomy): Eukaryota > Metazoa > Mollusca > Bivalvia > Ostreida > Ostreidae > Magallana > Magallana gigas. The sequence goes on from NC_047566.1 coordinate 19,671,459, forward strand.
ATATATACATTAACATGTAGTTGACGTAAACCGGTAAAATAGATATGTCATATACTAAATGCAATATACTAAATTTGCAGTGCACTGAGCAAGCACCTAATTATCATATTACTAAAAATACACTTCTCTGTTTAATATTACATTCAAAATACTTCTAGTTTTCTTTAATATCCACAATTAAACAATATTTGCCAGCATTACAATAACATTTTTTTGTTTTGCCGTTGAAATTAATACAGTAACTGTAACAAACAAATGTATCGTACACTGTATGAAAGGTAATTGTGTTAAAAAAATCAAGACCACAACAACACGATTGCATATACGAATTTACAGGTGTATTTTTTTACCCGATTACCCTCCATAACTCTGTGGTGCGTAGACGTGGCTAATTTTGAGTTGCTTGGTTGTTAATTTGCTGAAAGACCTTTGTGACCTCACCAAAGATGCCGTGGGTGTCATTCATACATTACAATATCCTCACTTTTTATTTCAAAGTAGGGAGATGTAGATGCAATTAGAAAAATAGTATTTTCTTTGTAGTAAAACCTGAAAATGGTAATAAAAAATGATTTAAATAAATCATGGATCTTGTTCACTAAAAAAAAAACATTTGTTATTGCTGACTTTTTGCGATATCAAGGTGATTGCCTAGCAAAATTCGTTTAACCTAAGCCAGAGGGACTTTCTTCGCTTATTAGTTTGATGTAATAGTTGTCTTTATTGGGTTTTAAAAAAAGACGTCTGTCAATACCTTCCGTTCAATTGCTCCCAGTGTGAACATATATTGTTATATTATTGTTATCTTAGGTTGTTTAATGAAAAGAAGTTGGTTTTTTAAAGAGAAATTCATGTTCCTTATTATATTCTGTTAGACTTTCTTTTTCAATCAAGGAACATTCGATGAATCTACATGTAAACATTTAGATATCTGAATTCCTCATTTAGATATTGATAAAAAATATTCTGATTGGCTGATTAATTTATAGAAATTAAAGTAATGAAAGTTCTGAAATGCACGCATTAGCAACCAATCTATATAATTAATATATAAATTTATAATAGCATTGTCAATGGTTATGACAAAATTTCCCTAAAGTACCAAAAATTCAGTAAGCAGTGTCCATTGAAAAAGTTTAAAATATTATCTTTAGTTTTCAATTTATTAGGCACCCTATCTCATAAATAAGATCAAAGATTCTGACATTAACAAATTCAACTTATCACTATACATGTTTTGAGAAAATTAATTTACCTGTTACTGCCCTCATAAAGAATTGACTGATAGCTTAGGAGAGTAGGTACCATTGGTCTACTTGATTTAATAAGGAATAACTGAATATTTTTCATTTTTTGGAATTCCATAAATATTCAACATTTAATTAAAATGTAAAATAATAAATTATTGTAAATTAGTAAATGTGTTCAGGTCTACATATGAATCAAAGTCTCTTTTTAATAGTGATCCAATCAAATCTTGCTTGGATTTGTTTTTTTGGCTAATTTTGTTTTAAAACTTACCTAAGTGAATTTTTGTGAAGACCTTTCAAAGGTTTGCCTGCTGATGAGTAGAGTTCAAAACATTTGCATAATTTACGAAACACTTTTCTGTCTTTGTCTTTATCCGAAAAATATAAAGTGAAAGTTGAGCTGAAAGTAAAAAGTCTTTGTATATCAATTTTATCTGTAAGAAATTTGAGTATTATTATTAATAAGTTTAATGTTTCTATAAACTTTGACAAACTAGAGCATATTTCATTTGGTAATGAATGCCATTTATTTTTCTTTGCTATGACTTAAAATATGTAAATATAATAAATTCGGATGTGTTAATATCGACAGTACGTATTATTGTACAAAATAAAATAGTTTTTAAATGATCTTCATCATAAAAAGCTTCCCCATTTTTTAAAATGTCTCACCCTTTTGATGACAGCTCCACTGTTTCTGTTTTACTTGAACACTTCTCAAGCTCTTTTAGGGGGAACGGTTTGCTTGCCTTTATTTCCTTTTTCAGTTCATCTTCATACGATGAAGACTTGAGGGAATTGACATTTTTTATCTTTGCGCCATATTCCCTGAAAAATAAAACCCACAAATTATCACTAACAGTAATAATTGAGATAACTTTTTGCACTCTCATCAAGTATTTTTTACGACCATTAATCGCATTCACAACTCCATAAATCAAGTACATGTATCATAGAAACTACGAAGAGATAAGAAAGACAACTCTATTTCAGGTAAAAGACTAATAAAATAAGTTTTTAAATTGTTGTGTAATTATTTTGTAATAGTTGCAAACAGTATTTAAAAAGTGTCCCTATAGACTGCTGAAGAATGCCAGTTGCATTAATCAATAAATGAAATCTAAAATCAATTTCTAATTGTCTTTGAATTTATCAGATTCAGCAACAACAATCCTTACTAGTAATTTCCTTTCCAGTGATTATGCTGGCCATTTGTGTAACTTATGAAATTCATGTTCTGCGTTGCATTAAAAAATGAACTCATAAATTTTGAGGATTAATTTCGAAAGAACTTCCTGGTCTACTCTGACCCTCCATCATTGTTATTAAAATACGAATCTCCTTCAATTAAAGGATGTTTGGAATACTCTAGGTTACGTATCACATTTGACATAAGCTTACTCCACCCCACAAGTGTCAAATCACATGCCCCAATACTCAAAATAAATGGGAGAAAACCAATTAGGAGGTAAGATATTGGTGTTATTTAACTTATCTATCCTCGTTTTGAACTCTCATTTATTATTATTTTTTTTAAATTCTCTTTCATCATGATTGATTTTACTAATAAAAATAATGCTAATAAACCATTTAATATTTCGTCAGTATTTCCAAAACGTAAGCTGAACATCATGCAAAAATAGGCACCAGTACACTGGTTATAAAAACCTTAGCTTTCAATTCTGATACATCTGATTGCAAACTTGAAACTCATGCCAAAGCCAACATGTATCATAGTATTCATTATTCTTTTATAGATTCTGCACCTTTATTACTTGTTTTCAGTGCATTTTCTGTTAATATATACATAATATATTATATTCATCTATCTCACTATTTATCTTGAAGAAAATTGAATACAATATTATTTCTATTCTTTGGGTTTGTTTTGTGGGTTTGATGTAATTTCAATGTTGGTCTGGAATAAATGTAATATTCGTTGCAAAAGAAACATAAAAATATATACTGTATACAGGGAAATATTTGCATCCGCTTAATTTTCACCATTTTGCCCTCATTGTCAGTAGGTGAATTTAAGACTGGAAAAATTTGAATATCCCATATCGTCTTTCTTTATACACAACTGTGTCTGGGCAAATTCAAGACGGGGCGAAACTGTTTGCAAATGTAGAAGGGCAAAAATTACACAGTTAGGGTGAAATTATAACCATTTTAACAAGAGCGTGGACTTTGGGTTGTTGTGTCAAACAGCAATGTGGCGTAGGCCTGTCTATTTTACTGTTAACCACTCAGCCATGGCCCTTATAAAATCAACACGATTTGTCTGACTGGCTTTTGAGCTAAGACTATGCAGTTGGTGCATATTTCGCTTGAAAAAGCGTCATTTTAACTTGCTTTGATGAAAAAAAAAACCAGATAGCTGAGGGTCCAAGGTCTTATTAAAACGGTTCTCACCCTGTACAATGTATTCTACTTGGCTAAGATGAAAATTAAGAGGATGATGTAATTCTGGCTCTATCAAAGGGTATTAAGAGTATGTATAAAGACCATATTTTGTGACTTCCGTTTGTGCATTCAGACCTGATGCATGGATAAATGTGAAATCTATATAGTACAATAGTAGTGCGCTTCAAAATCATTTTTCTAAAAATTCCTTATCAATTATGTTTAACTTAATAAAAATATTCACTCCATTATACATACTAATGTGTCACAAATACATGTACAATATGTATCAGTTTTCTTTTTGTGTTGATACATTTTTTTACACTGTCCCTTCAAAATATATTGAATTATTTGGATTCTTAGACTCTGTATTTTGCAACATTTAAAGTGTGCTAAAAAAAAAATATATGCTTCGAATCTAGCAAACTCTGCACTCATCATAAATATCCTCAGTCTGAGATTTGGTATGAGCTCTACTAGTAATTGTTTTTACTATTAATTTAGATCCATGTAAATATAAATACTTACCAGTCTCAGCTAGATATCATTCTAACATCAGATACATGTAGATACATAAATACTTACGTAATGGTCAATCTGGGCTGGTAGAACAGGTTCTCTAGGTAGCTGTCGTCGTCACTGGCCGATTGATACGGCAGTCTGAACACTCGGGATACGTCAGGGACGAGCATCTCACCGGACTGTTTCAATGTCCACGAATCCCAAGACCTCAAAATCAAGACACATACTCATTCATTTATCAAAGATTATTTCATAATGTATTATTTCACACTTAGTCTTTTAGTCTATCGAGATCATAAGCATAAAGTATATAACATGATGGTACAGAGATAGAAGTGCTAAGTACTTTTTCCTAATTTAAAAACACGAGAAATTGATATCCACTTAAAATCACAAGAAGCTCTCCTCCCAGATTTTAAAAATTTTGCTTTTATTTTCTAAGAGCTGAAAACTATGAGAGATTAGGATTTAAGTTTTGCATTCACGATTTTATATTCTTGCGTTCAAATAGAAAACAGCTGAAACGCGGAATTAAGTACTTGTGTGTAATTAGGTAAATAACAATTTAACAGCTCTGATCAATTTAATATTAACCCTGATTTTTTTTTAAATGGCTTCATTAATTTATTATGAATAGTACCTCTGCTGACAACATTTGTCCATCTTGGATTTCATCTGCCATTCGTACACGGAACGTTTCAGTAGGAATGCTAGGCCGGGGAAATCCTCCATTCTATTTACTCGGGTCTTGTCACCCGATGTTGTTTCAAACCCTAATTCAAAAAATGTTAAGGTATACATTAACTTAACAAATAGTGAGTTCTAGCTAGCATAGAAAAATCTTTTATCAAGTTTCTTCTCAATTTAACAGAAATATTAATGTTAAATTATTTTTCTATGTGCCCTTAAGGATTCCGTTAAATCCAAACCAAAAGCTTGTTTCTTAACCAAGAGACACTATTTCTTTTGATAAATCTCTAAAATAACATACCATTATAATTAAATGCAGATACGCCAAACAGGCTGTCGTCCGCCTCTAGCGCGGGCAGACACTGAGACAGGAAGTGTAAGAAGTCAGGGGTCAGTACGATCTCCTCCTCTATCACAATCACGTATTTCTGCGACAAAATCAGAATTCATACACTATAAAGACCTGTGGATTTATCTTTTAAATCACATCAATATGAATCTGAAACATGATAAAACTCCAATTGGTAGAAAGATATTGTCCATGAATTTAAGTAATTTTGAAACAAAGAAATTTTAAAATTTTCAAAATTTACAAAATTAGATGCTATGATGTAACAAATATTAAAAAAGACAAAAGTATACTTGTACCGGGATTTAAATTATTATCTATTTTATTACCTTGTTTTATCAGAATGCATATAAAAGTAAATTTTAGTGATAATGTCATAAAATTACTATATGTATTATGTTAATTTGTTAAATATTGACAGGATTTAAATGGTCTAGTTAGGAATATAGTCCATACTGGAGGTACAAAATTATTGCAAGATCAGACAAAATGTATTGTGTTTTCTTTACGTTTGTAGTTTTGATGTAACAACAAAGACATCCAAAAATAAATAAATACTGGTATCATTAGATATTTTCTATGTTACATTAAATTACAACACTTACACTGTTAGTCTGAGAAAAGAATTTCTCTATGGCACTGTTCATCTTATCTGTCAAGAGAACAAAGCGCATCAGTATTGTACATGACTGTATACAATCATGTTTATAACATTTCAAAGAGATGTTACAACAAAAAAGCAATTCAGTAGCATTCTATTAAACTGAGAGTACATGTAGTAGGACTAAGTGTGTTTATGTCCAGATATCAGGGCAATCTGATTAAAATTAGATATTCTTAATCAGCTACCACTTCTCTAGTGTAGAAAAGTGGATGAAAATTCAGAACATCCAATTTTGATTAGATTTAGCTATCACTTATCAAATGAAGAGAAGTTGTAGAGAATTCAGAGCATCTAATTTTCAATTAGATTGGGTAGAAATTCTGTGCCTAACAAATTACTGTAGGTTTGAAATAAGCTTGGTGTAGTCCCAGAATTTTATGCAATACCTTCATATCTAGCTACACTGGCCAGACTTATATTCTGGAATTTGAATAACGTGGCCAGCTGCCCATGGTCCGGCGTCTGCTCATCAACTGCTACCTGAAACAGGTATGATATCTATTACATGTGTATATAGTGTACAGGCATACCTGATCATGAAACAGGAGTCATAATTAATATTACTTCTTTATAATTGCATGATTTGTATTTTGAGTTAAGCATTACATTTGATTTGGTATCCCAGTAGCTAATTCAAAAGTAAGATGCTCATTTTCAAAAACTTTTGTACAAAGAAAACAGCATGATACAGTCACGTTAATTTTCAATAAGGAAAAAAAAACAAGCAACAGATGCTATTGGTGCAATTACATGCAAATACATGATATTGTACATGGAAACGTCCTTACGGTGACAAGCTCCGGTTTAATCCCCGGCTGAATAAGAGTTGTCTCTAGTGTCCTCGCCAGGGCATTGTGATCTAATCCTGAAATATATCAGATACAATCAGCTCATATTTCATTCTAAGATCAGGAAGATTTTTTCAAAACTGTTTATTGTTCACACCACTTGTACGTTTAATTAGTTGCTAACAGAAATACAACCTGTCTATATAAAAATAATCTCTGAAGCGTAAATTTTTTTCTAATCACAACATTGCAAATATTTACACTGCTGATAGAAACTTAGTAAGAGAAATCTTTAAAAATTAACAAGCATTGGGGATAAAAAGAACGGCTGATGGAATATAGCTTGTAAAAATGTAACACCATGAAACTATACAGTTTGGGTGAGCTAGTACACATGATCACTTACCAGATCAGAGAGCAAAACAGGTCACACAAGTATCCAATTTGGATATAGATTATTATTTTTTCGTATTATAATTACTGTAGGGGTTTTAATTGATCTATACCTGGAATGATAAGAATTGGCGTTTTGTAGATTTCGTCGTTTTCGGTCACCTTATCCTCTAGGGGAGCCGGTTCCAGCTTGTCATCAACTCTCTGAGCTAAAATTTTAACATCAAATAAAATTTGTAGTTGGTTTATGCATTTAAATAAAATGAAAAATAAATCTAATCGGTGGATTCTTGGCAATTACTGATTCTTTTAATCCTGGTCTTACTCTAAAAATTTGAACTTAATCTTACAAAATGCAAAGTATATTTGCAATACAAATTTAAGCAAGTGCTTGCTTAAATTTGTATTGCAAATATAGGGAATTATGCGAGCTTTCCGAGTGCTAGCTCTGTTGAGCAAGCCTCTGGTTTTTACTAAAATTCATAGCATGGTTGAAATTAGCAGTAGGTCTGTTGCTCCCGGTCTGAAAAATTTTGGATGGATGACCTGGGAAGTTTTATTGCGCCATAAATTGCAACTTTTTATCACATACGGAACACAAGCATTCAGCAGGTCATCCATTCAAATTTTTTCAGATCTGCAGCTAGGTGGAAATTGGAAATAATTCTAAAAATATCATCCAATGAAACTCACTGTCACAGAACTCGCTATACCCGTCGTTGAGCTTGCAGAACTCTCGTTTCTCCAAGTTACGTTTGCCTCCGAGTTTCGGGGCTATCTTCAGACTCCTCACTGAAATAAGACAGAGCCAGGTTAACATTTAATTTTGTTATATTCAGTAGTATATTCTCACTATTTAACCCTATATAGACGAATAGTTAATTATTGTAATATTAGGCAGGAAATAATCTATTAAGTGGTTTTTTGGTTACGTTTTGTTTTCGTAATTTGTTATTTACCAGTGCATGTATTTAGTTTTTTTTTTAATGGGAGCATCAGAAATAATTAATTCTTTGCGTAAATCATGACTTATTATTATATTGTATGAATGTGCATATTTATATCTATGTGAAAAATAATAAATTGCAAAAAAGAGAGAAAAAAAGACTTTGACATATTCCAAAGTTCTTACAAATATTCTTACACTAACTAAATGTCAAGAGCATGGATAATAGTCTCGGAATAATCTAAAATTCAAACTATGAATATTATATATTAAAACTTCAAACAAAATCATCTGTACAGCATGGTATATGTTACCTGGTAATTTAAATTTAATTTCATTTGTCAATGAGCAGCTGAAAGATTTTTTATGACCCATGTTAGTAAGACTTACAAGTTCTTGGAAGACAGAGTGATTTCTTGATTTGCTTTGGCCACTCTCCATCATAGGAGGCAAAACTGATCTACAATTCAAAATTTAATCAAATTTAGGAGAAAAAGTATTTCCATATAGACAAAAAGCAACTTTTTTATTTTTTTACTACACCATGGTTCTATTCAAAATCATCTTGCTAATGCAATATTTTACGCTGTATACATGACAAGGATTTTCGCAATATCTAATGAAATTTGAGATTCAGGTGACACCCGATGGCTCTTGAACTTTAATCTATCAAAGTACTTGATCCCTCAAAGCTCTTCTTTATAATTATACGATGTCTTGTACTGGTAATTAAATGTATCAAAAGAAAGTTGACTTTTTATATTTTAAATTCTATCAACAAGGTTAGGGATCTTTCAAAGTAGACCTGTGTCCCTCTCGACATATTTCATTTAATTTAGCTTTTATTTCCAATATCTTGCAGTGTTGATTGTGAATAAAGTCCATTAATAATATAAAGCATGTCACACTTGTATACCCCCTCCAACTTCTAATACCCGATGTACCATACCTCTTCAAACTCGCTATATCCCTTAATTCCTTTCTGGCCAATGAAATACCAAATATCTCTGAACCCTAAGTTCTGTATTGCACTGCTGCCCAATGAATTCATTTCTTTTATGGCACCTTGCTTCAATCTAAAAACACAAAAACCAAAAGTTAAATCTGACAGTGATATATTTTTATTAAATATCCTTAACTCTTGGGGGATTTTTTTTTCCCTGAAAAATTAAATGCTTATAAAATCATGGTAACAAAAGTTGAATATTTGACCTTTAACCTACAATATTTACATTTTTCAGTGTCTTTGCCTGTGATAACACTACTAAACGTATAATTGGGGCACAAGCAGGGTTTTCTTATTAATATTCAAATACTTAATTGTACAATTGCTGAAAATTATATAAACAAAAGTAATACGGAATCATTCTTTGAATATTATGAGGTAATAATTTCAGTCGGGGTGTGACTAAATTTATCATAAAGCCCTTTGGGCTTTATTGGATTTGATCAAGCCCCAACCGAAATTATCACCTCATAATGTTTTTCTTTCCAACAAGTTTCCATATAATAGTGTACAAAGGCAGAACATTTGAACCCAAATTCTTTGTCTTTCATTGTTATGATCTTACTGTTTGGATGCATCATCATTGATGACCGCTATCACAATGTCTCCCTCGTGTAACCCCTTGAGGAACTCCTCCATATCTATGCTGTCTGTAAAACATGTTCATGTACCCAAATGATAAAATCATGTTTATTTTATCATTAAATCATAAAAAAAAAATTAATTAATTTTCTTTAAATTCATCTCTTTATTTCATTTCAAGTTTATTAGTTTAAAAATCGGGTTAAATCTTAAGTTTGTTAATTTTCTTTTCCTGAATTCACTAAACAATTTAAAAATTCAAATGAAGTATGTACAACAAATTTCAAGATTGCTTGGTCATTAAATTTGTTTATCATATTGACCTGCTGCATTAAAATGTTTTATCATATTGACCTATTGCATTAAAATGTTTTATCATATTGACCTGCTGCATAGGTGTCAAATCTGTTCACAAACTTGGGTATCCTGGATTCATTATCCAGAACCACAACATTGAAGCCTCTCCCTGCATTGTTCACATCTTTTTCCATCACCCTTATAAAAAAAGCAACACTCAGGTACAATGGGTAATTTGTTTAACAGTTAATTTTACAGTTAATCTTAAGATGTACATGTACATCAAAATTACAATACGATATTTACACCTAAACATGTTTCTTTAGGAAATAATGATCAACTTCTGATCACGAGCTTCTTCATCAAGCAAATAATTGCCCGTAATTAATTAAGACATAGATTCAATCAAATCGATGCAAGCCTCTGATTCGGAAGAGTCTGAAATTTTAATCAAAGCATTAAAACCCTTTGGCACAGCCAATAATACCAGTGTCTTGAAATATATATAAACTCTTACAAAATAATATGTAACTGAATGTATTAAATTTCTTCCAAGAGTTGTCCCTCTTGATTAATAATTGCCAGTTTCATATCACACCGGCTTAGAATACCATTGATTTATTTATGAAGTCACAACTTTAACCTTATAATCTCCTTTCCATTAGCTTGATATTTGAAAACATGATGTATTCACTGTAAAGTTTTGAAAGTTTGCTGTTTTCAACAAGGCACTTCAATCTGAATTATCAATAGAACCACACTCCCCATACTGAACTGCAAAATATGTACATAAAATTAATCCAGAGAACTACAATTAAACACTTACATTTTGCCGCCCACACAGACGTGTGGCATGACGCTGTCCGTGTCACCTGTGAACACCTGTATGGGGGTCCCCTCACATGCAGTCTCCAGCCCACAGTTCTTTAGCTCTGACCCCATCTTTATATCTTTCAGGGAGGCCAGTAGTTTGGAGGAGTCTTCCAATGGACCCACTACAACATGGATATACATGGATATATCATGTGCATTTTTAGTATCATATACATACATATTAAGTTAGTGTTGATGACTAGGAGGAGGCTATCTTTAAGGGGGGGGGGGGGCTATTGTATGGATAACGCATGTACTCTGAGGAAGGGATTTTACAATATTGAAAATACAGTAAAACAAGGCTATAGCGAACATGCTTATAATGAATTGATGCTTACAGCCAAGCGACTTTCATTCCCCTTGACTTTATCATGTTATAAACTTAACCGACGAATAATGAATTACATTTACTTCGAAGTAAAATCGCCGTCCCTGGCACTTCATGTATAACACAGGCACTTGTTTCTGTGATAAATTTTACCCTTTAGCGTTTTGATATACACTAATTATTCAACAATTAATATACTATAGTGTGAAGTTTTATATTAGAAAAACAAGCACTTGAGTATCTTTAGAGCAAGTAAACATACATGGAGATGAACAATTACACAAGTTGCCAAATCCAAGCACAGTACTGAGTAAACCCTTTCACTGTCAAAATCAATTTAAATTTCAGTTCAGAGCTATATCTTTTAATTCACTTTGACAAGTACTTTATCAAATCTGACAACCTGCGATTCCATGCCAATTTTAATATTAACTCAACAAGGTTCTTGTTGTTGAGAAGTCTCCATGTAATAAATGTACATAAATAAGCACACATACATGTAAAATTACGAAGATTCTTCCTCGTTAACTAAATAGAATTATTAATTTCAGCACAAATGGAGTCCTATTTCTTTGTTACAAACCTGGAATAGGGAAGCATCCTTTCTTTTCTAATGGCGCTGCATATTCTTCATTTTCTTTCATAGAATTTATCTAAAATTCAGAAAATAACTGTTACAACACATAATTATTAACAAAGGTCAGTCATGTAAAACTATACAGTGTCACGTATAAAAATATTCAGGCTCTCAGACCATTCATTAGTACTGGGGTTTAAAATCAGGGAAATTCACCATATTTTGAGGATTAAATGTTTGGAAAATCATTACACTTGAATATTAATTATTTCCCTTTACCAATATACTGAGAAATATTAGTAACTAGTAAAGTTTAGTTATTACATAAATCATCATAATCATACATGTTTAAAATAATTGAGTTTAACAATTTCCCTTCATACTTCAAGAGCATAACAATCTTCTTTTATTAGGGTTCATTTCAATTACTTAATGAACATGCAAAGTTTGTTGTCATTAATTTCATGACTTCACTTTAATTTTTTTTTTGTACATAAAAGTGTATATGATGATAATGATGTTAGAAATGATTGTAAGCATCTTTTACTAAAATCGTAATATATGGTATTACATTAAATACACCACAGGGTAACTACCGTAGGTAAAATTGAGGTATTTTTTTATGATTTAATTACCCAGTGAAAATGTCTCCAAGACAGTTTTATAAACCTAAAAACACAAAAACAATGCAAGCACAAAAATCCGAAATACAGCTCACGAAATATTTCACAAGAGAGATTGACGTACAAATTCTACAGCATGCCCCTGTTTGAGGCCTCGTTGACCAATCAGAATATAGGAATCACGGAATGCGACTTTGTCAATCTGACTCGCCCCCATCACCTTCAGCCACGTCTTGGCTTCATCTCTCAGTCTGAAGAACATGAGAAAAATTAGCAAATGCATCTACAGGAAATACAAAATGATGAACCTAAAAATAAATTTTTTGGAGAATATTCAGAATATAAAATCTTCCACAAGTGATGTGTTGGTTATAAATATTGAGCATAGTATACTAGTAAACATCATTGTAAAATTAATAAAATCCTCAGAAATAATTTGTTTTAAGCAAAAAATAAAATCTTCCACAATTTATGCATTTCTAAAAAAGTTTATAAAGGGTGGACCTAAAATTGAATAAATATAATGAATTGCTCAGAAACTTACGAAAAGGATATCTCATCAAAACTGGCTATAATAACAACTGTTTTTTCATTCATTTCCATCTGCGCATACTGTCGAAAGGACTGGTCTGTGTATATAAGATTTAACAATGATTATAAGCAGTAATGTTTTACTGTGAAGTGGTTATTTACGCTAGTGATATCAAGTATGCCTATTCTATAGTCAAACAATATGCCTGGGTATTAAATACTCGGATGCGTGATTTACCACTCAAAATTTTGGATTTTTGTACCCTACGCAAGGGGGGTATTTTATGCTGTTTTGGGCTTACCGTTTATTCTAACTAGTGTAAATCCCCCCCCCCCATGCGTAAATAACCACTCTACAGTATAAGAGATAAACAAGGAGAATGAAGATGGTACAAATTGAATCAATGTAATTGGCATTACTGCAACCAAACAAAGTTTTATTGTACAATGCTATTTCAATGAATATACATGTACTTGGAATGTCAAATCTCTATATATATTAAAAACCAACTAGAGGCAAAAACACAAGCATTTCACATTACATATAATTTTGTAATAACATTACATACTGTAAATTCCTAATTGGAATTCATATTCGTGTAAAATCACGAGAAGCCCGTCTCGCGAATTTTAAAATCTCGCTTTTAATTTTCGTACATTTGTTAACTACACATTTCTATGATAAAATTTCGACATTCGCGATTTTATGTTCTTGCAATTTGATAGAAAACCTTTGAATCGCGGAATTAAGTACTGTCTCGCGTAAAATAAGGAATCTACAGTATAATGTAATAATAAAATATATCTCACACAGATTAGATACATGGCTTGTGAAGATGTTGGTTTTGATTAACAAAACTTATCCAATTTTCAAAATTAATAAACAAAGTCAACAAAATAAAGCTTACCACTAGTGTATGTGTCGAACGTTTTCATGTCTCTAACATTGTGTGTATCACCTATTAAGAGATCAGATAAAATAAATTTAATCTATAATATATGTGACTGTCACATTCAATTATTATCATGATGATACACATACTATTCATCAAATTACAAACAATTACTTTTTTTTTATGAGAACACATGCAATTTATTTTGCCACAAGAATATAACAATGATACTTAATTATGATAATAAATATTTTTAAATCTTTCAGTTGTTAATTACATGTAAATGTACTATCTGCTAGGCAGGTATGCCTCAAATGAATTTTACATGAAAAATTGCAAAATAAAATTTTACATGAAAAAAAACCTATACAGTCACATAATTTTCGCATGAAATTCATTTGGACAGAAGTTGATATTAATTGCATGAAAAATTATTTCTTAAAATACAGAATTTTTGTTTCACATGAGGCATATATGTATTCTAACCTGCACCTGTATATTGACCCAGGTAAGAAAAAAAGACTGCTGCATTAGCACAGATGGCATGTTTTTTATGATTAGATTATATCAGCATATTCCTCGATCATTACTTACCATCAATAACCAGCATGTTGAGCCCTCTCCCCACATTCTTTTCTTTATCACTCATGTAGCTGGAAAAGTTTACGCATTTTAAATTCATTTCTTTAAAAAAATTTCTTTGCAACTGCATGTGTGTCATTTATGATCTTTTAATCTCGAATTTTTTAAATTTCCTAAACACTTACCAGTAGATACAATATTATACAACTAGAGAGCCTCCCGTGATTTAGTGTGAATGTAAAGCACATGCGCAAGTTTATAAATTAAAAAAATCCCGATGATTTCTGGATTTTTTACAGGAATTTTTGTTGATTATTAATTAGCAAAGCTTGATTTAGAAAAAAGAAATAAAAGCTAATTGTTTATCTTCAAGTACCAATGATGTTTAAAATACATTAAAAAAAGACAGTACACTTCCGATTTCTCCGTATTATTTAAAGCCCAAAAATTTGAGTTTATTATTTCAGTATAGTAGTATAGATGTATCAAAAATAATGATGGTATTTTAAAATTCTTACATCTTCCCTTCGTAACATATGGTCGGACCCACATCTTTACCGCTGCCTGTCTTCACGTAGAATGATTTCTGTCCAGACAGGCAGGAAGTACCACAGACGGAATCTACAACAAAAACAAAATCATGTCATACATTTAGCATATTGAAATCAATAAAAATTGCAGGAAGGAAAGCCCAATCCTTTACCATGCCTGCATCTACACACTGTCACAAACCCATCGCTAATATTGCATACCCTTATTGAACTTGCATGCATGGGTCCTAGCAGATTTGCCTACCTTTAGATATTGACATTTGCCCAATTTGCTGAGTTTTTTGTTTTCTTAATATGAATAATTCAATATGTCAGTCTTAATCCAATTGGATTCTGGACATCAATTTGTCAAAAAATAAAATCTAGCAAAATACATGTATGTTTACACTTCATAAGCATGCATATATTCATAGACTGCATGCGTTCCTATTGAAATTTTCCTAGTTTTGAAACCTTAGAAAAACCAAACGAAGACAATTTCAATTTTTTAAAATTGTTGCAACCACTATTGAAATAAAACCACAATTGAAATAAATTATTTCAATAGTGGTTAGGCACGTATTTCATTAGAAAAATCACTTTGCAACCACTACTGAAATACAACCACTATTGAAGTAATGATTTTATTAGAGGTTGGGGATGTATTTCATGATAAGAACTACTTTACAGACAACATTAAAGCATAACTACTTTTAAATTTATATTTTTAATCGTAGATGGGGATAAATTACTTTATGAATATAACTAGGTAATCACAATTGTAACATATTTGGAAAGAAAGAAGTTGTATATCATATTTGCAAACTATTTTGAAATGCGAGAAATCTAACAAATAATATCAAATACACAATTATGTTACAATTTGCAGTGCTGCGTAAAAGTAAAAAACCAATTCTCGCATATAAACATGCATATACATTTGTTTTTATCTAACAAGCGATTCAAATACACAATTAAGGTACTAAAGACTTGCATAGTTTACGGTAATAGTAATCAAGACTATGATATAAATGTACTTATTTTAGGATTTTCACTGTTGTGCAGAAATAACCAATCCTCGCAGATTAACATATAGAATTGTTTTCATATTTTTTTCTTTACCTTTCTCTTTCTATAGATACATCATGTTTTATGGAAATTGTAAATTATTTGTACTAGAAGACAACGTTGTAAATTGCAAGAAGTTCTATTGAAAACCCCTGGATATTAAAAAGTAATTTATAGCTTTTACATTATTATAGATTTATGTAATAATGAATATCACTATTTAGATAAACAATATTTTAATAATGGTTGAGGATGTACTTCATTAAGACCAATATTGAATGAAATAAATTATTTCAATAGTGGTTGGGTATGCGTTTCATCATAACCACTATTGAAATAAATTATTTCAATAGTGGTTAGGTATGTATTTTATTACAACCACTATTGAAACTAGAGCAGAGCTCGTGGCAAAGCCACGAGTAGGTCTTCCGTTGTTGCTGCGAGTTGAAAATATATGTGATATGGTGTCAAACGATTATAATTACTAAACTTTTAGTTCTGCTTTTGTTATAAAAACGTGTTGTGATTGAAAGCCTGCATATAAAACGTGTTTTGAAAAAGAAAATAAGAAAATGTTTTAGGGAAACTATTTGTCGCACACAGTTTATGTAATCGTAACAAACATTATTTTAAAAATGAGATATTTAATGGCGAGTTAAATTTTCAGAGGGTAGCAAGCATTGTAATAAACAGTATGTACTCATGTGTCATGTCAGGAATTGTGGGGTTTTTTTTAAAACCGAACCCGTTTACAAAACACGTAACCTTTTCTCTAAGATAACTTCTTTATTTAAATATTTGTAAATTTTTGAAGACAATGTGCAATTTAGAATTGTTGCGTGCTGACAAATTTTACAGACCCTGAAACGTACTACTACAACAACAAAAAGCGTGCGACTTACGTGCGAAAAACGTTTTGTATTAGGCCTAACCGTTTAGCGTTTCGTGTGAATCGTGAAGCGTTTCGTGTACACCGTTTAGCATTTCGGACAAAGCGTGCAGAATTTTGGACAATGCGTTTAAATCGTTTCGAGCAAAGCGTGCGAGAACCATGTGAAACGTTTATCAGATTTCATTCGGAACTCTCTGACAATTTGTTTCAAAATGGAGCCCGTGTTTTACATTACATGTACTTTAAACTGTTTGTGATTGGCAAAACTCTCTTGTAGGTATTTTCATGAAAAAAAAAATCTAGAAGAAATGATATACTTATCTTTTAACAAAATTGAATTTATTTTTAACAAACAAAAGAAAGGTATATGTATTAAAAGACGACTAGTTACAGAGTACATGTATATACGAGGGTTGTTCGGAAATTATTGAGACAACTCGAATATTTTCTTTCCTAATTGACGAATTTTGGTAAAAATTGGCATAGACACTGAAGTTAGGCCAACAAAATATAAAACAAAGTGATATTAAAAGAATATCTAATATTTTGTTTACGACGATAGATAAACAAGTCGGTGGTCGGGGTACCCGGCGCAGCCATGAACTCGGAGATTTAATAACTTAAACATCTACTTTATAAGTGTCCGTAGAATTACAGTTAATGATAAAAGAAATCAAATTAAATATGTTCATTTTGCTATTCTTTGCGACTAACTTTTGATTAAGTTTCACTGATGTTTGAGTTGAAATACGGTTATGGTACACATATATTTACCAAACAATAGAAATCTAACAACGACTTTACATTGAATTTTGACGTCAAGGCGGCGCATTAAAAACCGTCAAACTTGTGGAATTCTCGGAAGAAGACCTTTTAAGGCCAAGCAATTGCTTAAAAAAACTATACGATGACAAGACAAGGTATAGAGTTCAGTTCATCATATTTTTTTCACTGATTGTTTAACTAGAATTAGGCCAAAGGGATTAATTATCAAGTACTTTTGACACACTAACTGTTATCAACAGTTCTAAAATATATAAAAAAATAACTGCAGGAGACATTCGCAGTAATTAGACTTTCGGGAAAAATAACTCGATTTTCCCCCTGAAAATAACAAGAATGACAGAAAATGTAAATGATGACATCTTGAAATGAAAACGAAAGATGATAAATAAAGAATAATTCTTATTTCCGTTCGTTTGTAAGGTGTTTAAAACACAGGAGCAATAAGATGCGTTAAGATGACGTTGCGAAAAATTGCGGTTGCGCCGGGTCATTGGACGAAGGTAGGTTGGTCAGCTCACCAGGAATGATCTATTCATGCCATGAACAAGAAACTTGTCACATTGATAGTCTCTATCCTGATTTACGTTTTGGTGAAATTTCAATGGTTTATCTTTTTTACTAAAAGAATAAGAGGAAATGTTTCAATAATTTCCGAACAACCCTCGTATAACGTTTTTATACGATGTTTCAGTACTGGTACAGTTTTACCGGTAACGAATATTTGCCAGTATCGAATAATTTTTAGAAAAATTATTGGTGGAAGACAAAGTTGAGGTTTTAAAAATTTTTTAGCTTGGTGATTATAACACAGAAATAAATATTATAGCAGTGTGTGAAGTTGTTTGCCATTTGCACGATTATTTACCGAATTGTTTACAAATTAAAAATGTGCTCCAGATATGAGCTGCCGGATGTTCAAAGCAGAAAAAACGAAAGTGTGAAAACAATTAAGCCTAACTATGAAAATAAGTTTGTTATTGATCCCTATTTAGTGAATAATTAGTAAATATAATTCATTTAAAAAGATAATACATCATATCAAATAATAATGGAGCTTTGAATGAAATTACGACTTCAAATAGAACCACATGTAGTTTTCCTAGTTACGGTTCATTGCGACAGAAGTATTATTTGGCTGCAAAAATTGATAGATATACGAGAAAAACAAAGGAAAATGGCAACTACTTATCATCAATTACTATTATAAAGTGTTTTTATATGAAAATTCAATATTATAAAGTGACGGAAATGAAAACTGTTCAAGTCCAGTTTCAATTTGACCGGAAAACGGTATGATAAAAATAACGATCATATAATTTGTTTAAATGACATATTCCCACAATCGTTTTTCCTTGTTCATTTATAAGTCCATTAACATGTACCTCTAGTATATTTTTGAAATTAATTCGCCTCAAAATATTCGGTCAGAAGTGATAAAGGGCGCTTAATTCGATACTGGGAAACGAATTCGAAACTAGGAAACTGGAGGGGGTGTTGAAATTACTGTCTCCGTAATTCACCCTTTATATTTGCGGAAGTTTGATACAGTTTAGAAGGACAAAGAAACGCGATTTAAACAAAAAATAAAAACATTTGGAATTTTGATAATAATAATTGCATGCACGAGAAACCGCATACTGATTCGTTACCGGTAAAATGACTGTACAATATTAAAATTGGCTATACATAAAAAATATTAAATACAGTTAGCAAAACATGATTTCTGTTGGAACAAGCCTTAATCAACTTTAACTTACACGAGCATGTTTTGGTAAGCATGTATCTTTTTTAATTCATTTACATCGATAACTCTTATTGAGACCACTCGCGGCACACATAACCTCGGACATCGGGTGAGACCTGCACCTGGCTGAACCTGTCAATCAAACTCTGTGTATTTGTTTTCATTGGATGGTCAAGCGTCTCTTTTTTTGTCAATAGCCAATGGAAAAATTAATGACTTCAAGGTAATTGGAATCAGTATCTGATGAAGCACACAATTTAAATGATAGAAAATTTATTAATAATTTGAACAAAATTAAATGTAAACATAGAAAGAAAACATACTGATCATTACTATGAATTGCGGGAAGTAAGTTCTTTGGAATCCCGATTATAGATATTTTTACAAGTAATTATTTTAATTACTTAAACCACTGTTAACGGAAAACAAGACGTAATTAATGCACAGGGATTTGCCTACAATGTACACAGTCATGCAATTAATTATTAAGGGAATCTTTACGAATGGAACTTAATTCAAATAGATCATGATAATCTATATACACTGTACGCCGTTATACATGTAAGGAGCGCCGGTAATATATACGAAGATTGAGTCAAACATTTAAATCATTTTTATTTCTTGTTCTTTTCAATACAATGTTAAATTACTTTGAAAAAAATCCGAAATAGTAATTACAACTTTCTTTTTTGTTTAATCATTTGAATTTTTTCTGAGGTACATGGATATGTACAGAACATATTTATTTACGCGAATGATACGACATAGGAAAAAAATTATCGGATGTTTGTATAACATTGTTTTCTAACGAATGTGACTAATTTAATTTTAAATAATTTTCAACATTATCAATGTAAAAATATATCAGATTTATTTCCTGTTTGTATTTTTACATCGTATTCTCTGAAACCAATAAAAATACTAATGTTAGAAGAAAAATCAAATCCCGCCGAATACTGAAAAACTGATTTCAGTTTGTAATCATACGGATTTTTATTTTTGGTATCGACTATTGAGTTACGGTAACATTTTTTTCTGGATGATTTTTTTATTTATATTTTATGTAGTAAAAGCACCATTCCAACTGTTACTCAATTACATAACAATTGATGACCCGGGGCTATATATGTTCTGAGCTGTGTGCGCTGAAGCGACACAAGATTCTCGGTCGCACGTGGCGATTGAATTAACACAGACTGACCGAATAAACAAACGGTTGGGAAAGTGAAACAAAATGTTACACATTAGAAGAAGCCACCAAAAATGATTTTCGACAGATCTTGATATCGTTTCGCTCAAAAAAAAAAAAAAAAAATACAGCGCGAGCTCCTGTCAGCGGGGCGGGAGGAGAGGGGCGGGGGGGGGGGGGCAGCAATGAGTTCGCTTCCATAATGAAACGAACATGTAGAAAAACTACAGAAGTGATTAATATGTGACCGACAGAATCTAATCTAAAGTTGTTTAAAACTCCTGTGAATATTCTTTTAAATAATCATCAAATGCCTCAACTCAGGACATTCTTTTATCGTGCTAGCACCTACAGCAAACATGTAACATGGAACTTTGATTATAATTTGATTTGCCAGTTTTTAAACTACCTTGTACGCTATCGTATACACCAATGCTTAATCAACTGTACAAGTAAAATAAATTTATCTTTTCATCTTAAACCAAAATAATAGTTGAAAACATAATGAAATATAGTTGTGTCCGTGCAAAATGCCAAAATATGAAACATGAACGCGTGATAAGGTACAAAATCACGAACCAACCGCGGATCACTTGTCCAATCGTGCCGGATCTCCTCAGGCATGGGCGGTGGATGATCATCATTTAAATGTTTAATATTTAGGGGGGGGGGGTTGTTGATTTAAAACATTATTTGTACAGTTTATAAAATATTTTATATAAACAAACCAACCATTAATTTATGTCTGACGATGTTTCCGATTTGGAGTAATATCGTTCATTAATATTCATTTACACTCAAATTTAATTAAATAAATAAATAATGGACAAACTTTTATAACATAAAATTAAAACAGTTCTTGTATTTACGACTATATTAACTCAAACACGTTCATATGCATGGAAGTGTGCGTCTCGGTGTGCGAATCTTGTGTATAAATAACCGCTATGTAGTGCAGCCGTGGCTGAGATCCTCGGCCGTGGGCGAACGATAGATTACGTAAAGGTACAACGCACAGACCCACACATCTCAGAACCCAGTAAGCCTTGAAAATTGCAGTATAATGACCTTACTCTATCATATAGAAGTTATTTTTTTTAAACTTAAAACCCAAAATTTATCTATATCTATTATTGCTGTAGATTGAGAATGACATTGCTTTAATTATTTAACTGAACGATTTCTTAATTGACACTCAATCGTTTAATCCATAAAAAACATGTGTAATTAAAACGAAAACAATTCTTGGGTTTGCGGATAAATAAACTCATATATGAGAGACGCAACTCTCGTGTATTAGATAACCCCTGACCGCTAGGTAGTCCAGCCGCGACCATGGTGACCGATTTTCTCGGCCGCGGGCGAGGGAGAGCTTACGTAATGGTACACACCAGCTCTGATTCAAGGTAGATTTTAAATGTATGGAGTTAATAACTAAAATGTAATGCATAGATTTTTTTTAATTCCATATTTTGTGGTTTACTAGAAAAGAAAAACAATGATTTGTTTCCAAATCCCGTTTTTAAGGGTTGAGCATTATAAGAACTTAACAACAATGACTTAAACTCCTAAAAAAAAAGCACGTATATTCTAAAAAAAAAAATTCTTATGTTTGTATAATCCAGCATACTTTCTGCGGTGACTTTATGCCAGTTGTACGCGCAAAGACTTTCGTTAACTTGTCAAATGAAAACAGGTACATGTTAACATGTAAAGCTTTTTACACTCATACTACACTAATCACATACAAAATAACATTGTAACGACCTTTATGAGATCCCAACAAACAACTTTTCCAGCGACAGCCATATCAAAATCCTAACCGTTTTTGAGTTATTAAGCAAAATTTTTTAGGGGCCATTGGCCCTTAATTTAAGGGGCCAGCCCTTTCTTATTGGTGTCAAATGAAAGCCCTCTATATTTTGCACAACTTTTATTCTACATGTCTTAACAAAATATTTTTCGTTTAAAAGATATAAAGGAAAATATGTCTAAATTTTCGCACTTTTTTGAATCCTGTTTTTGACCCCCTACCTTTTCCTAAATAAAAAACGTAATCTAAAAACAAAAACAGATGTGCACAACTACAATGTCTCTGTTATTCAAATTCGTTGGATTCCCATTCCCTGCTATCATAGTCTCGGAGCCTTTGTCTGGAAACAAAAGGCCCTAAAAATTTTTAAAAGGGGAATAACTCTTTAACGGAAAGGGAATTCTAAATTTTATGAATTGCTAAAGATAGTGTTTTGTAAAGTACATTTGCCCTGAAAATTTGAGCAAAAACCGTTCAGAAATAAGCAAGATATGAAGCCTCAAAGTTCGCGTCTAGGAAGAAAAAAAAAAAAAAGAAAAATAATCTTTCCCGCACAATAATAGAAAGGTCTTCCGTTGGAAACGGAAGACCTTAATAATTTATTTCAATTGTAGTAAAGGATGCGGTTCATTATAACCATTATTGAAAAAAAATATTTCAATAGTGGTAGGATGTTTTTTAAATGCCTATTATTCCGACTGTGCATAACACTTTCTGTTCCAGATGACAGGTGGTATGGGAAACATGACCATATAGAGGTAAATCAAAGAACATTATAATAAAAAAGGAATTCATCATCTCATAAGACATACTTCTTTTCTTAAGAAACAACCCTAGCAGAAAGGAAAGTGTTACAAACAGACATAATAATAGACATAAAACTGAAAAGCATCACCAACCACTATAATTGAAGTACAATAGTGGTTGAAATGCAAGGCATCCCCAAACACTATTGAAATAATATATTTCAATAGTGGTCGTAGTAAAGTACACCCCCACCCACTATTGAAATAATTTATATTAATAGTGATATTTAAAATAATATGTATCAAAAAATAATTAATCAATATACAGGGGGTTTGAATAGAAGTACTGGCAATTTACAAAATGTTCATTATTGTGCATATAATATACATTATTATAAGACATGATATGTATGTAGAAAGAGAAATGTAAAGGAAAAAATATAAATTTACAAAGTAATATTAATATAGAAATTCATTCTAAGCTCCGATTGAAAAATATGTATAATAGTAGTTGTACTTCAACAGTGTCTGTGAATTGATTTTCAAAATGGAATACATCCCGGAACACTATTTAAATATTTTATTTCAATAGTGGTTGTATTTCAATAGTGGTTGTAAAGTGATTCTTTAAATGAAATACATTCCCAACCACTATTGAAATAATTTATTTCAATAGTAGTTTTATTTCAATAGTGGTTGCAAAATGATTTTTCTAATGAAATGCATTACCAACCACTATTGAAATAATTTATTTCAATAGTGGTTTTATTTCAATAGTGGTTGCAACAATGCATGACTGAGCACACATCTTAAGTAAGCAATTACAATGGAAGATCCAAAGAGATGGGTAGATCAAGAAACACGGATATCACACATCACCCCCCCCCCCCCCAAGTCTTCAACTAAGGGGGCACAACTCAATCTACTGCTGGCAGCTAAATGAGAATTCCGAAAAATTCACAGTGATTTTTCACAGCAGTACTCACTTTTTTCAGGTACCGTTTGTTTTGTAACAACTGAAGCATAAAATTTTGCAAAGTTTTAAAAATGTCAGCCATTTGATACCAGACATTATGCTCTGTGGTCAAGCCTATGACTTCATTGTCTTTATATATACTGTCGTATATAAATTTCAGGCACATTGCAGGTATATTTGTGACTATCGGTATTTACATAATTTATAAATACTTAATACATCCTGACATTAATAAACAGGCAATCTATTAATAATTATCATTTGATTAAAATGAAGTTGATAGTGTCTTGAATCTACAATCAATTTTAAAAGACTTTTAAGAATTTCTATCTCTATACAGCTTTCTCCCTCCATTTACTGAAATAAATACTTTGTTTTCAAATCTGCTGCCAATCATGAAATAAAAGACTGTTTATTTCTTTTTGATTTCTAGTTTTGTTAATTATATAACATGCATACCGGGTATATATTAATTTTTATTTTATTTATCTCATACTTGTCTGCATTTAGAAAATGAGCATTACCGGTAGTTTAGTTTGTCATGTGGCATTGAAAGAAATGAAAAGCCAGCTAAAAAAATCTAATAATTGTGCTGAATACATACTGTACATGGAATCATTAGAATTTGTGGTGGCTCAATTTTCGAGGTATTTGCAGGTAGCCCTCACCCACGAATTTACATCCTCCACAAAAACTATTTATGAAAGATTTAGCTTCCCTACTGAAACCCGACGCATCAACAGATTAACATTCTCGGGAAGAGCGGATTGCCAAAACAATTTTCGGAATTTCTCGGCAAGCGTCTAGGTCAAATCAAACGTTTTTCGGAGTTTCTCAGAAAGCGACTAAATGATAAAATATATTCAGAATTTCTAGGAAAAAGAAATCATGTCCAAAAACGTTATTCGGAATTTCTTGGAAAAAGATTTTATCCCAGAAAACGCTATAACGATTTCCTTATGGGAAAGCATAACAGCGATTTCCTTATGGGGAAACGAAATATCTGGTCAAAGAAAAGACAGGGGGAGTTGGTTGGAAAATGAACTTTTATATCGGAACAATATTGTATTGAAAATTTGAAACATATCAACCATTTTTTTCTATCCAATCGTCTATGATGTTCAAAGATTATATCGACGGAGAAACCTGCATACTTGTTTATATATCTATAGTTGCTCAATAAAAAAATATTTAATGTGGTTATATTTTGCCTTATTATTTAAAGAATAAAAAGCACTTCTTACAGGAAGAATTCTATGTCTCTTTCTACCAAAAAACACCCCCAACACTGCACTACAAATTGTATGTATTTTACAGACTTGGGGGGGGGGGGAAGGGGGGGGGGCTAAATGAGGTAAAATGCATATTGAAACTTTAAGTTAAAAATTCTAGCAAAATCTCCTATCAAAGCAAAAGTATTTGATTGTGCTGAGCTCCTGTGGTTAAAACTAGGTTCAATATCCCCTGGAGAAGAAAGATCACTCCCACAGGAATGTAAAAGATTCCTTAACAAGGCAGTAAAAATGAAATACTCTTGAATTGTTTTAAAAAAAAAATGGAATTAAATTATCCCCATAAGAGATATCTCTTTTATTGATGGCTAAGTTTTTATCGGGGGAAAAACCAATATTTTCAGCTTTTATTGCGTGACATAGAAGCGTTTTCTTTCCGTTTTATTATCCACTTAGAATGTCACAGACTTGAATGGAACATGAATGGAATGTAGGAACATGAGAACATGCCATAACCAGACACGTAGCATCGTTAGGTAACTGGTTGGGGTTTGTGACAGAACTACCTGAAAATCTTGGCAAGCAGATTACAAAATATCTTCTAAATCCTTATCCTTTATTTGTGGATAGAGTGGATTGGGTAATATCTTAACATTTTTTCAAAAATCAGGGGCACCCCCCCCCCCCCCTTCGCTACAAAGCTTTATTGACATAGAGAAAATACCAGTACTTGGCTAGATACGATAAACAGCTATCTTTAAAAATGATCGTTGTGCATAAATGTACATGTATACTGCTAAAATCCAAGTAGTTTATCGATGATATGTAATATCGTCCCTGGGGCGTCTAAAACACCGCCGAGAATGGGCCATTTGTATTCCGTTAATTATTAATGCTGTGTTTGGTGACTTTTTCTAACCCAGTGATTCACGGGAGGAAAAAAAAACTCGGTGCAAAACTACCAGAAGATAATGTAAACATGGTGAACAATAATTTGATAACAGATGAATCGATTTAAAAATCTTAGTATTTAGAAGATCCTTTATCAAACACGACATGTCTGTGAAATTCATTCTCCCTTCTTCTCCCCTAGATGCCTTTGGTTCTTTGATTGTACAATAGATGCACGTGATCTTTGAATTTTTGACCTGAAATTCGATAATGGCTGTTCGCAGATTATAGACAGACTATGTGTGATATTCGATGACCGAAACTTTCCATGGGACCATGGCCAGACATTGAGTTTGTACTGTTACAATAAAACATGATTTTGCGCTTCCAAAAATTGGTCTAACCCAAAAATGTTTTCCTAACATAATGTTTATTTTTTTTTGTTGCATTCTCGAAAGAAAGGTAACTATTTAAACTTGAGCATATTGGTATTACATACACCTTTGGTGTATACAGATGTACATGTATGATCTGTATTTTTAAAAGTATACATGTAATTTCAGCATTGTTAGTAATTAGCGCGTTATAACTGGGGCTGGGAAGGAGACAGGAGTGCCCAAATTTGTAACCCAATGTTTGTCCTGCCTGATATAGGGGAAAAGTTGCAGGGTTCTTTAACTTTTAAGGAGATGACAGCGAATAAGAAAAAAGAATACAGTACATTGTACTTTGTAATTGATTGTATGTGTCCGTCTTATTATCTCCCCTCCATCCTTTTGGTAAGGTTAATTCTAAATCTATCATCTTTGATGAAGGTCACTGGATGTGATCCCTGCAGGCCCGTTCCCGAGATAAAATAGCCCTGATTGCTGCCAATATTTACAAGAGCAGACTCTAATCACCGCGCCTGCACATATATAGGGACTCAACGTTACGCAAGCAGGGATGACCGCACACTCAACAGTTACCAAAGTTAACGCAAGCCGGGATGACCACACACTTGTGCCAACAATGCAACCTAACGCAAGCAGGGAGTGCGACACACTTGCGCTAAAAAGGCTAGATATGTTTGGTCTAATATATACATTGGGAATTAAATCTATAATTTTGAAATCTTTAGGGTAATGATATTTCAAGCCCGTCTGGCTATCATCAAACATTTTTTTTTCGTTTAACAAAACTGGTTTTAAAACTTGCGCATAACATCGACCATTTTAAAATATTAGACTTCTGTCTGTAACTCATTTAATTTGGTATTTGACACAAACAAAAGTTTGCTGTTGCTAGCAAATAACGGTTATGAAATTAACATAATTTTGAAAGATAACATGCATTTTGAATAAAAAAAAGTTTATACTTAACTTGTTGTCAATTCCGCGAAACAACTGTTTTTGTTTTCCTGTGGAAAACACGAAACCAAATTGCAAATATTTTCATTAATGTTGATCCGAAACATTCATCTTTAAACAACGATTATGAACTTAAGCAGAAGAATAAAAAAAATCAAATTAACAGAAAGAAATATTTTCCCAATATTTTTTATTGGCTTTGATTCATTTGGGAAATTTTTTTAAAAGGGTGTCCTCAGTATCCGTCAAAAAATGGAGACAATTCTCGATTCACAAAAGAAAAAAATTATAGGAAATGTTCTTGCTGAGAGTCAGTGTGATGGAAATGAAACCATCACCAAGACACGAGAAATTTCAGTCATCATACATCATCAAAGCACATGCCACTTCCTCTGAGAATTTTCTCACAATTCCATTCACGTTGATCTGTGTGAAAAGCACCATAATTCTTTAATCTGTGCAGTGAGTATGCAGTCATTCGGATCACCACGTCTTCTTCGTTACCGTGTTTACGTAAATGACCGAGAGAGGTCAGTGCTAACCTGCAAAAGTGGATTACACTGTAGCAAAAATAGCGTCCCTTTTTTAAGATTCAATTCTTTTGCATGTTTGTATTGGATTTTTTTTCATCATTAATGTTTATCAATAATTTGTTTTGTTGTTTTGTTTTTGTTGTATTTTTAAGCGTGTGGTGAGGAGGGGCTTCTGTTTATTTTGTAATTTTAGAAAATGCTAAAGGTTGTATATATCCGCTTAACAAAATAGAATGTCAAAAGGGGACATCTATCAACCAACCTTATGTAAATTTACTTGGATGCGACAGTCTAGACAACTTATTTATTGCAAACGAAAATGTTACAATGAAAGCAGAGTGTTTCGGTGGGTTTTTTTTTGTTGTTTTTGTCTAAAGAAATGATTTTTTTTTTGTTTTAAAGGGCGTTATCATCAGGGGTTCACCTTATTTATAAGTTTTAAGATTAAATGTAAGTGTGATTGAATTTTCATTTCCTCATGTTTTTGTATTTTCTGTGGCCAATTATTGGTTCGTTGATGAATATCTCTCTGCAAATTGTGTTTGTTTCCAAACTGTTCCAGTGTTTAAGAATGTGGTTCTTTTAAACACTTTACATTCAGGATGTTTTAGTAATCGTAGTATTTGATTGACGTCGTTTGCTTTTTAAGACCATTTCGTGCTTCTTTTTGTTTTGCCTATGACAGTAATAATTGGTTCTACTTCCTGATCAGAGTAACGTCTCTTGGATCGAGGATTCTAAATGTTCGTTACAGGTATTGCAGGTATTTAAAAGTTCTAGAACCTTTTTTTGTGCCGTTAAAGGCTATAAAGCCGTCATCTCTAAATCTTCCATGATAGAGAACTTTGCAAATTGGTATTTATGACATAATATGATTTTTGATTTGATACATTCTTGTATCTGACATTTCAGGTGATGGTATCCCACCATGTTACACTACAGCCTAAATGTGTTTGTAGTATTTTCCATTGAATTCAAAGTACATGTAATTGTTTTTTAGCCTACACTGTCCTATCATTAACGCATCTCGGAAAATATCTTTAATTTTGTATGTCTTAAGGAGCAGGTATTTTGACGAGCTTTTGTTATCGCTGAAAAAAGTGATATATACATGTTACATTATTTTGTGTATTTTACAAAAATGATGTAAAAAATGACGTCTGGGTTTTCAACTCGCAAGTCATGTTTTGCCAATCAGAAAACAAAGAATTTCTTAATCATATAACCATACAAGGTATACGTAGCTACATGCAGTTTTATTGCCTACAGAACAAGTCCGCCTCTCTCTCTCTCTCTCTCTCTCTCTCTCATGTCTCCAATTGTATGCATCCCCATGTGATGCTTAAAACATGATAACTTATTCTTTTTTAAAATATCTTTTTTTTATTTATGAAACAACTTTTTAATACATGCATAGTTTTTTAATATTTCATATTCCGTACGTCTACCATA
Source organism: Magallana gigas (assembly GCF_902806645.1). NCBI lineage: Eukaryota > Metazoa > Mollusca > Bivalvia > Ostreida > Ostreidae > Magallana > Magallana gigas. The sequence continues at coordinate 19,700,960 of NC_047566.1, forward strand.
CCTAGACATAAAGCGCAGTTTATAGATAAACTCTTTTTGTAAGCTTTAATAGACAAGATCCAAACTAGTAGTTTCGATCTAACATAACATAACATAACAGAACAATTTGATATTGTTAATGCATATTTATTGTCAATTCGTCAGCAATGGAAAATACTCATTGATATAAACCGATACCATGTATAACAAAAAAACTTACACAGGTTTACATGAATGATGTATATGTACATCAATGTATACAGTGGATACCAGGTATTGTACACTGTCACAGTGTTGTTGTTACATTGTCTCACAACATATACACAGTACCTAAAAGATGTATGGATATAATGTTCACTGTAGATACTGTCAGTGTGTTGGTGCTACTTTGTCACACACAATACCTAAGAATTGCTGTATGGATAAAATAATGTTCACTGTAGATACTTGTACACTGTCACTGTGTTGGTGCCATATTGTCCCACCCAGAGATTGTTCTCATCATCTACACACACACTACAGGGATACTTTACCCCTTGTTGTGGTGTTAGTAGTAGAGACAAGAACTGACCGTCCTGATCCAGGAGATGAACTGTTTTACTCATAACATCACACACCAGGATGTGACCGAGTACATCAGTACAAATTCCATAGGGACCAAACTCTGACCCCTGACCTGTGTAGGAGAACCTGTGTTGTCCTGATTTATCCACCACCACTACAGCATTGCCCCAGTCTGATACACAGACATCACCATTGATGTTTTCTGTGATGTAGTGTGGTGTTCTATACAGTACCTGTCCTTTGTTGTCTCTCTGTATGTTCTGTATTTCTGTCCCTGTCTTGTTGTACCTGGTGACTTTAGCCTTTCCACCCTTCATCATCCCCACCAGTATGTCCCCGTTGATGTGGGAGGAGTGTATACTGAGTGGTTCCCAGTTTCCTGTTTTAATGAATTCAGTGATTGTATTATCCGGTGTTATCCTATTGATGACTTTGTTCTTTCTGTCGGTATAGATCAGATCCCCGTCCTGTGTGACTGTGTGGTAGCCAAATCCACCACTGGTTTGTATCTTTTGTAGCTGATTCTCCTGTAGATCTATTTGGACAAGGTTACCATCATCATCGCTGACCCAGAGTCTGCCTGATTTACCCATTGATATATTAAATACACTGCAAACACCTGGTGCTGTGTACTCCCTGACCTTGGTGACAGAGGAAGACAGAGACAGTGTTTGTTTCACATAAGATTTCTCTTTGTCTTGTTTTCTCTGTTTCTCTGTAGGTTTCAATTGTGTGGAGACAGTCTCCATAGGTTTTATTTTTTTGTTCTCTGGTTTATTATTGGGAACAGTTATTATACCCAGTAGTTTGGCGACATCTTCCTTGCTATGTTGACAAGCAGTAAAAACGGGTGGGACTGGTTTGGATGTCTCTGGTATGGGTCGAATGATGAAGCTTTCTGATTTGAGAGCAGATGTTATTTGTTCGATGTTTGAAGGAGATAGGTAACCATAAAACGTTTTGATTAAATCATTTAGATAGGTGATGTAATCATCGATTTCTTGGTTTTGGCCGTTTAATGTTTCTAATAATGACTGTTCAATTTTGCCGACTTGTTTTATATTTTCTGATGTGACTGTGTCTACCAGCTTTTTCACAGCCTCAGCTTCAGTCTTCATGGACGTTCTAATGCCGTCCATAATCTTCTTTATTTCTGTGACATCGCCAGCAATTTCTTTTTTCAAATCTTGAGAAGTTGGCTCAAAATAATTTCTAATTTTTGCAATTTCTTCATGACATAGGGAAACTTTTTCATCAAAGTTTATTTCTAGATCAGTAAACGCATGGCCGCGATGTTCTTTTGTGGCTGTGCATTTGTAACAAATGGGAATTTGGCATTCCTCGCAGAGAAGAACCATTTCTTTTGTGGGGTGGATCTTGCATTGCTCAACAGGAAGCGTTCGTTTACGTTGTTTATAAGGAACCACTTCATGGCTCTTGGTTTTCGTATTCTTCTGATGTTCATCTCTGCATTGTTCACACATTGGTTGGTGACAGTCATTGCAGTAAAACTGGCAGTTCCTCTCACAGTCTTCAGTGCCACACACCAAATAATGCTGGGCGTCGGGTGGTACTTGGGATTCAGATAATGCCATCTGAAATGAGAAATGTGCAAGTAAACTAAGCCATGACAAATCAGCAAGAAGTCAATCAATTCTACCAACCCCCCTCCTCCACACACACACACACACACACACACACACACACACACACACACACACACACACACACACAAACATGTATGCAAGCAAATGTATAAGCATATTGACATCTAGAATAGATTATGAGATATTTATTTGATAAATAATAATTAATCAAATAGATGAGGTATTTGATTTTGTCCATTCCTTATCATTATCAACTTTTTGTATTTCAATACCAATTTTTGAATTTCTAACTAGGCATTTCTAATAACAATAATTATACTAAGCTACATGTACATAATCATGCGCGGACCCAGACATTTTTTTGCCAAGGGGGTGTCTAAGGGGTTTACCAGTGGGATGGGGGTGTGTAATAATTATACAATGTGGACGAATAAGCTTTAAGTTTCTAGGGACCCACCCCCCCCCCCCCCTCCGTCCAGATCCGAGCATAGTGGCTTCTCTTACTAATCAGTTTTTGACTTATGATTAAAATAAAAACAAAGCAATTCTCATTTGTTTGCTTACCAGATCATTTATTTTACAACAGGGGCGGATCCAGGATTTGAAGTAAGTAAGCAAGTAAATAATTTATTATAGTGACGTACGTGTGTTATAACAAATTACAAAATGTTATACAAAATAGATAATGAAACACTCGGCCTATTGGGCCTATATGTCACTGCAAATACAATTATCACATATATACACATATTGCGCATTGCGTGTTTATACAATCATGATTGAATGTCTATAAAGGTAGGATTCAAGTAAATATTTTGATTTGTCTCGGAAAATTTGACAGTAGAAAAATAATACAGTCTAAATTTGACATTACTCTGTTGGAATTATATCCTATATTATTAAATAATTCTCTTCTAAAGTCAGAATACACTGCACAATAATTCAACAGAAAATGACTCTCGTCTTCTATTTCATTTAATACAGAAAAATGACATATTTTTTCCTCAAGCGATTTCCCCCTTATATTGCCCTGTTTCAATTTTAATTAGGAATATCTCACATCTAAATTGTGCCAAAAATAGATCTTTGATATTTTGAAATGTTCATTTGAAGGTAAATTTCAGTTTTGAAATTTGTTTTAATGCTTTTATATAATCGCAATTTTGGTAGTTGGTTTATCTTTCCTAACCATTCATTTTCATTAGAAAGAAACAGCTTGTTTTCAAATTCATTAACATCACAGACTGATAAATTATCATAAATATTTAACAGATTCATAGATTTAAATAGTGATTTAATGCGTGATGTCCATCTAGATATACCAGTTTGATTAAAGTACCACAAGAAAACATGCTTTGTTATCCGATTGTCTTCCATTGTCAGCGATCGATTCCATAATCGCACGGCGTTAATATAGTGTCTATAATAAGAGAGTTTCCATCCAAATTCCCCGTGTAGCGCTGATGAAGATGTAAATCTGTGAACGCCTAAGTAAAAACGTAGGGCTCGATTCTGTACCATTTCAATAGAATGATAATTCTGGAGGCCCCACACTTCACTACAAGAATCCAAAACTTGTGCTACACAATTTAAAAACAATTTTTCAGAGTTGAAATTCCTATTTCTTTATATGGACTAATTTTGGAAACCATGCCTTCGAGAGCACGTCCACCAGCTTTTGATAAAGTATCGGCGTTGTTTTGGAATTCAGTTTTTCATAAAATATTACACCAAGATATAATTTATAATCTGTATTGTATTGGAGAATATTGTTGTTAATTTAGAACTGAAAATCGCTTCGAGATCCCTTTTTCCTGATGTTTTCATATTTAGTTTAAGACGCCATTTTGCACATCAGTCAAACACAGTATCCAGTATCTTTTGCAAATTTTCTTTTTAGTCGGATAAAAGAGCAATATCAGCATACAATAAAATACTTAAATTGATTTCGCCCAACGTGATACCTTTCCTCAGTTCTTTAATTTCTTTTGCGAGATCGTTGATGAAAAGAGCAAAAGAGGGTCGGTGATAAGTTGTCTCCTTATCGTACACCAGCTAAAGAAGAGAATCAGTCAGTACACAACTCACTGACTCTTACACACGATACTGTGTTTTCATAAAGGAAAGAATCCCCGTTGATTCCATTATGTAAGAGGGAGAATTTTAAAAGATCACGGTCAACTTTATCGAAAGCTTTTTGTAGATCGATGAACGCCACGAATGTTTCTTTTCTATTCTGTATAATACTGTTAAGTGTAAAAATGTGGTCAGTGCAAGAGCGTTTACGTCGAAATCCATTCTGCTCATCGACAAGCAGGTTGTTACCTTCTAAATAAGGTACCAATATATGATTTAAAATGGAACTGTACATTTTATAAATAGTTGATAATAGACTGATTCCTCGATAGTAAAGCGGTACTCGTGGATCACTGTTAGAATCTTTTAAAATAGGACATATAATAGCTTGTCGCCACACAGAGGGAATTATATGTGACTCAAAACATAACATGAAGAGGCGATGAATAACTTCTATTACACAGTCGTATTTGAGCACTTCATATGGAATTTCATCAACACCAGAGGATTTTCCATTTTTAGATTTCATAATAACATGTTTTTACTTCATCGAATTCTATAGGTCCGTTAAGATAAGGATTATGTTCTCTAAGAGGGTCCATCACAGGGGCATCGTATCCGCTCTACACTCTATGACATATATATAATAATACACAAGGGAAGAATCGAAAGTAGGACACGATTATTAAACAATGTCAAAAACAACTTACTTCACAAAAGTTACGCAAATCCTCGCACACAATGTTGCAAATGTTGTCAAAAAACACGTTCACACTCAAATATTCCTAATAAACTCGGTAAAAAGCGTTTTTATCCCATTAAAACCGCTGTCTGCTGCAGAAACCCAATCTCTTCGCCCAAGAAAAGATAACTCTGTACTTTCTCTCTCTATATGTTCAGTAGGCCTAATGATAGTAGAAATTTCGGCGGTGAACTGTAAAATGTCTGGGGAAATTTTAAATATTTTTTTCTTCTCTAAAATGTTAATGGAAAACTACGTTGGTGTTCACATAAAAAAAAATTATATTATTTTTTTATTCAATAATTGAAATACTCATAATTCATTTTTTGTCTTTGCAATTATTCCAATTTAAACCTTCAAAATTAATATTGTCGTTGCCTAAGAATTTCAGCATTGTTTTAATTGTCAATATCAAATTACTAGCCTAGTGTATTTACGTTTCTACAAAAGATTAAATGATAGGAAATATATTAATTTGTTTTTTAAATTACGCTAATTAAAGTACATGCCAAATATATCGGAACGCATGTTAACTTATTATGCTTACGGTAGTAACATATACGACAAAAATTTCCCCAGACATTTTACACAGTTTACTGCCGAAATTTCTACTATCATTACTGAACATATACTAGTATAGAGAGAAAGTACAGAGTTATCTTTTCTTGGGCGAAGAGATTAGGTTTCTGCAGCAGACAGCGGTTTTAATGGGATAAAAACGCTTTTTACCGAGTTTATTAGGAATATTTGAGTGTGAACGTGTTTTTTGACAACATTTGCAACATTGTGTGCGAGGATTTGCGTAACTTTTGTGAAGTAAGTTGTCTTTGACATTGTTTACAAATCGTGTCCTACTTTCGATTCTTCCCTTGTGTATTATTATATATATGTCATAGAGTGTAGAGCGGATACGATGCCCCTGTGGGTCCATCATATTATTTTCCATGAAGTTTACCGATTCTTTGACACGTTGGAGAAAGGCGTCATTGTTGGCTACATTTCTGGAAGGGATAATATAAGTTACTAAATTTCGATTTCCAAACGTTTTGCACATAATTGGGGTCACTTGATATAGGGCCTAGACCCGTTAGTTAGGCATTATAGTTAAGTGGATGAAGCAAGGGGTCTGGGCAGCCCTGGTGGGGGGCCAGAAGACAATTTTAAATTTTTAAACATTTGTAAATAAAAGACCTACAAAACCACATCAACCTCCCCTTCCATGCAGAAATTTAAGAAACATTTCTTTTTTCTTACGAATGGATGTACATTATGTAAATTATTCAGATTAAAAAAATTTAAGCTGCTTGGTCCGATTTTATATCAAATTTTATGCACGCTTTTAAACGATGGTTATGCTAAGTGTATGTACAATAATAGACATTGCAGTAGTTTTCCCAGTCAATTAAGCCAAATTTCAATGAAGAAAAATACGTACAAAATTTGCTAACAAAACAAAGGACATAAAAGGGTACCGCGTTATTTCGCCTCATGTTAGCTTGATCCTAGCAATTACAGGGGTATATCAATTACCTCAAATCTTGGAAAACTTTTCAATAGAATAATACATACTAGGTTACTTGAATTTGTAAAGTCCATGTCACTTATAAATGAAAATCAAATTGGCTTCAAAGAAAACTGTAGAACATCAGACCACTTGTTCTCTATAAAAACTATCATTGACCATTATAAAAGTAAACAAGAGGCCCATGGGCCACATCGCTCACCTGAGGAACAATAGGTATGATAAAATCAACTTAATGGAGTCATAAAACAAACTATCTGGACAATGTACAATAATACATGTAGATCCTGTATAAATTAAATCCATTTTTCCCCTGGATATGTTTATAATCATTAGTCCCTTTTCTAACAGGATGATTTTATAGTCATATCATATGTTGAGTATTGCAGTTCTCAAAAAGATCCTTAACAATAGTTTATGTATGGGATATAAACCTACATCAAACTCTGAACATTCTTGTGAAGCCAAAGAATTGTCCTGGGGCCAACATCTAACATTTATAAAGAATCATCTGGCTGATTAGTTTCTGAGAAGAAGATTTTTAAAGGATTACTCTATATATTCCTTTGTTAAACTTTGACCCCTCCCCCCATTGTGGCCACACCCTACCCCTGGGGATCATGATTTTCACAACTTTGAATCTATACGACCTGAGGATGCTTCCACACAAGTTTCAGCTTTCCTGGCTGATTAGTTTCTGAGAAGATTTTTAAAATTCCTAAGTTAAACTTCAACCCTCCAATGTGGCCCCATCCTACCCCCGGGGGTCATGTTTTTCACAACTTTGTATCTTCAATACCTGAGGATGCTTCCACACAAGTGTCAGCTTTCCTGGCTGATTAGTTTCTGAGAAGAAGATTTTTAAAGATTTACTCTATATATTCCTATGTAAAACTTCGACCCCCATTTGTGGCCCCATCCTACCCCTAGGCGTTATGATTTTCACAACATTGAATCTCATTACCTGAGAATGCTTCCACACAAGTTTCAGCTTTCTTGATCTTATGGTTCATGAGAAAAAGATTTTTAAAGATTTCCTCTTTATATTCCTATGTAAAAGTTCGACCCCCATTGTGGTCCCACCCTACCCCGGGGGTCATGATTTTCACAACTTTGAATCTACATTACCAGAGGATGCTTTCACACAAGTGTCAGCTTTCCTGGCTGATTAGTTTCTGAGAAGAAGATTTTTATAGATTTACTTTATATTTTCATCTGTTAAACTTCGACCCCCCATTGTGGCCCTACCCTACCCCCGGGGATTATGATTTTTACAACATTGAATCTACACTACCTGAGGACGCTTCCACACAAGTGTCAGCTTTCCTGGTCTATTGGTTCATGAGAAAAAGATTTTTAAAAATTTACTCTGTTTATTCCTATGTAAAAGTTCGACCCCCATTGTGGCCCCACCCCACCCCTGGGGGTCATGATTTTCACAACTGTGAATCAAAACCACCCGAGGATGCTTTCACACAAAGGTCAGCTTTCCTGGCTGATTAGTTTCTGAGAAGAAGATTTTTAAAGATTTACTCTATATATTCATATGTAAAACTTCGACCCCCCATTGTGGCCCCACCCTACACTCAGGGGTCATGATTTTCACAACTTGAAATTAACACTACCTGAGGATGCTTCCACACAAGTGTCAGCTTTCCTGGATGATTAGTTTCTGAGAAGAAGATTTTTAAAGATTTACTCTATATTTTCATCTGTTAAACTTCGACCCCCCATTGTGGCCCTACCCTACCCCCAGGGGTCATGATTTTCACAACTTTGTATCTTCAATACCTGAGGATGCTTCCACACAAGTGTCAGCTTTTCTGGCTGATTAGTTTCTGAGAAGAAGATTTTTAAAGATTTACTCTATCTATTCATGTGTGAAACTTCGACCCCCCATTGTGGCCCCACCCTACCCCAAGGGTCATGAATTTCACAACTTTGTATCTTCAATACCTGAGGATGCTTCCACACAAGTTTCAGCTTTTCTGGTTTTATGGTTCATGAGAAAAAGATTTTTGAAAATTTCTCGAAAATTTTCATAAATTCCTAATTATCTCCCTTTTCAAAAAGGCGTTGTCCCTAATTTTCAGAAGTTTGAATTCCCTTAGGCTAAGGATGCTTTGTGCCAAGTTTGGTTGAAATTGGCCCAGTGGTTCTTGAGAAGATGTAGAAAATGTGAAAAGTTTACAGACGGACAGACAGACAGACGGACGACAGACAAAATGTGATCAGAATAGCTCACTTGAGCTTTCAGCTCGGTGAGCTAAAAGGTATATGCTGCTTTCATTGACCTTAGAAAAGCATTCGACACTGTATGGAGAGAAGGTTTATTTTATAAGCTCCTTAACTCCAATATTTCTCAAAAATTATTATTCTTTTTTCCATGTACAGCAACACAACCAGTAGAATAAAATTTTCTGATGGGTTAGGTAAAATATTTAACTCTGAATGTGGTGTCAAACAAGGGGATGTTCTTAGCCCTACACTTTTCAATATATTTATTGATGGTATTGTCAGTGACTTGAAACAAAATGCAAAATGTGAACCTGTACATGTCAATGTAAACCTTCTGCTTTATGCTGATGATATTGTTATTTTATCAGAGAGCAAAAGTGGTTAACAAACTAGTTTAGATATTCTTTATAACCATTGTTCAAATTGGAAATTACAAGTCAATGTTGATAAATCTAAAATCATGATTTTTAACTCAAATAGTAAACATCAAAGCATCAATTTCACTTTCAATGGAAATACTATGGAAGTTGAATCAAAATACTGTTATTTTGGGTATTGTATTGAAAAAATGGGAAGTTTAATTTAGCAACATCTCAAAAGGCCAGAAAAGCATATTTTAAAATGAAAAAAATAATTGGTATTGATAATCCATGCAAGCTCTTAGAAAAACTTTTTGATTCTTTTGTACTTCCTGTACTTCTTTATTGTTGTTAAATATGGGGAGTGGATCTCTCATTGAAAACTATTTCAGTTATCGAAAAATTTCATGTAAAATTTCTTAAAGATATACTTGGATTACATTGCAAAGCATCTAATGCTGGTTGTTTGGCAGAATTAAACAGGTTACCACTTTGGTCTAAAATCTCATTCTCAAGCATTAAATATTGGAATCACTTGATATTGTCTAATTCTTTGGCATTTAAATTATATCAGGGAACGATCAATTCCAATTCCTGGACTAAGAAAATTTATGGCATCCTTGATAATTTGGGATTCTCAAACATTAGTAATTATAAAAGCACAATTCAACACTTTTTACCAAACATAAAGGCAAAGAATCATTGACCAATGTATCCAAGAGCAATCATCAAAAAATTTTAGTTCAGAAAAACTTTTCTTTTTCAAAAAATTATATATGAGAAAAAGAAGTCCTTATGTTGATATACTCAGGAAAAGATCTGAGAGATCCTCTATTAGTAGAATACGATTAAGTGCACATAAACTTGCAATAGAAAGTGGTAGCTATAATGCCACATTTAGGAATTAAAGATATTGTAATGCTTATAAAACTGGTGCACTTGAAGATGAAACTCATTTTCTTTTTCAATGTAAAGCCTATTCTCATCTAAGGAACAGCTATTTTAGTAATTTTTATAAGATAATTAAAATAAATACTGCCAATAACTTGGACAAAAAAGATACATTTTACATGTATGTTTAAATAGTGAAATACATACTATTTTAAAAATTACTGTTGAATTCATCAATGACTGCTTTGAACACAGATGTCAATTAGTCTAAGGAAATGTTAAACTGATCTAGTATATAGATCAGTAAAAATATATATACTGTACATGCAATTATTGTAAACATACAATGATGTTCCTATATATCCATTGGGCCTTTGCCAATTATTGTAATTGTGTTTGTGCCAATAAAATATTTGTATTTGTATTTGTTAAATTTAACCCCTGACGCAATAAGGATGCATGGTTGTATTACGACTTTGTCATCGCTTTGAGTAAAGGTCAAAATGATCAGACAAATTTCAAATAAACATGTGTGCGTTTTGTTCGCTATTCCTAATATTTCTGAACGCGGCACAGTTAAGGCTGTCAATAAACTCCGTTCAGACAAAAAGTACGGGAAATGTGCATTATGACATCACAGTATATTACAAACCTCGAAAGTACTTATTAATCTATTTATTAGTAAAATTAACTTATACTAATCTTTTAATTAAAAACAACAAATGCTATTACTTACAATTTTGATGTCCGTTATATCGTAAACACTGAAAAATAAGCGAGATGTCGTTCTCGCTGTACTACAAAATTTGACGTCATATGCTTCAAAATGACGCATTAAGTTAAATCATTGAAGGCTATCGTGCAGTTTTATAGCGAAGAAAAATAAATGTCATACATTAACGGAAAAGTATAAATGAATATTTTGTTTAAAATTATTATTAGTAGAATGCTACCTATATAGTCTTATTTTCATTTTGTTAAAAGTATGCATCGTATAAAGAAGCCACCTCGGTTTTGTATAAAATATCGTATATCTAAAATCTGAGTACCTAAATAAATCACTTAATTACAAGGGCATACACTTACCTGATCCCGACAAACTTTTACATGTGAATTTGAAATATGCTATGTAACTTAAAAACTTCTACGATCCTTGTAAAATCTCACAAATTAATTATTTTTTAATGAAATTAACACTGTGACCTTCAAAATTATTCAACATATGCATTATAAATTACGGTTTCTACTAACAAATACTCTTATCTTAAAAAGTTCGCACTGTTTTTCAAAATCTACGGTATAACATCAAGTTATTTCATAATTCAGTTGTCAATTTTGACATGATTATGCCCATGCAATATTGAATTTTTTAAATGACCTCAAAACCACAAATACATCTGCTTGTACCATGCGACTGCCATATCACGTGACCACGATGAACATAAAATATTGTACTGTTATATATATATTTTAGAAATATATTGCATTTGAGTGACTGTTATTGATTTTAAAAAGGACATGCCAGTTTAACTAAAGTATACGTGTTTTCATCACAAAAATTTGCCCATATTTTTATTGACTGCCTTAACTGTACTGCGAAGTTTGCTTTCTTTACAATCGATGCATATATAGCATGCGGGTTGAATGACCCCAATCATTCGGGGGACGAAACCAAACGGTTTCTTTTTCTAAACATTTCCGTGATGCATTTAGATTTGTTTTATCGTTTGCCCAAAAAGAAATTATTTTTATTTACTTTGAATATTTCTAACTTTGAAAGGAGACTGATTCTGCTGGTGTAAATAGGAGAAAGTCCATAACTTTCTAAGATAAATGGTTTGTATGGAAAAAAAAAATTGATACTGTAATAACAAATAAATCGGACCAAGCAGCTTAAGTTCAATGGGACGATGTTTATGAAATGCCAGCTTGCAGTGAACAATAAACATGGAAGAGACGCTACATGTACCTAGTATAACTAATTACTTAAAATCGAATAACCGGTCACAGTTGAACCCAAGGAGAGGGTAATTGATATGGACTTTATATGTACGTTCCACACGGGTATTTTTATTTTACATTACACCGTTGAAATCAATTTAATGTAGAGAAATCCCATGAGTTCCCAAAAAGTTTATAATTCATAGACTCAAAAGTTGTATATCTTTCTTCGAAGGAGTATAGCCTAATTTAACTTTGTTTTGACAATTTTAGAAGGGACGCGCGCCGGGTGCACAACCCTCTGAATCGGCCACTGGTTTTCAATATACAATAATTATTATCTAAGAACACGAACAATTTAAAAACAAAAACTTTAGTGAATGTATGAGCCGATGGTTGAGAATTTTAAAACGCAAGTCATTTTGTTCAAAATGGCCTCTACTTTCGGTTTAGCAATAAGAACATTCATATAGAATTGCCCAACATTGAGAGCCTAATAATCTGGACTTGATCAATATCAATGATATTGAAGCAAATCAATATCACGCTTAAGGAATATTTTCCATCATCAGATATATATATAGATACAATTATTCTTACTTACCATCAATGTGACCTTAAAATTATTTCATTTGGTACATGGCGTCAATGATCCCTGAGAGAATGCGAGACTTCTGTATTTTACTTCCTTGTTGTAGAGATAAGGGTTTAAATCTCCTGGTTACCTACCTGGAATAAACAAAACAATTTATTCGCATGGAGGATTATTATTTTTTTTTTATATAGAGGCATTGTACATTGTGCAATAAATGAAACCCGTAAAACTAAAGCAAAATGATATTTGTAAACCAAGTGTGTAGATCATGCAAGTAAAAAATATCATAAAAATAATGATTATACAATAAATCAAAGTTTTGCAATACAGAAATTCCGAACAGGGGGTGCAAGTAAGTATCCATGAAATAAGGTCCGGTAAATTGTAAATACATGTATTAATAATTATATAAGATGTACATATTTAAGTGCAAATAGAAAAAATACTCATGTTACTTTCAACCAGAGTTAAATGTGAGAATATAGAACGATATTGAATCATCTGAAATGCAAAAAAAGTGAGGAATGCTATGCGCGGACCCATTTTTATCTAATGAGATAATTTTGTTTGATGGGGTAGGGGGACTGCCGTATACTTTTGATAATTTTACTATGTAATTTAAAATTGTTTGATTTATTTTCAAATGAACCGTTCCAAGACCCCCGTTTAGACCGCACATAAATGGTTCGTGCGGGAATTTCTTGAATTATTAGAGTTCATACATGTTGTTCCCGAGGTTCTCCGATAGGGCAAGAATGTAAAATGATTATATCTTTCCCTTTAACCTCGTTAAATTCTTATATGATAGCAAGAAAACGAAGTAAGCATGGTAAAGGACGTTTTTTAAAGACGGTCTATTCATCTTTTGTTTTCATACTAGTATTTTAAATTTGCCCATGCTTGTTATGCTAGGTTTATACAAATGTAACAACCGTTAAATAGGATATCTTGAACTGGGTTTTAACTCGAGAATTCTTTGTTATGCCTGACAGGTCCTAGACACAATGTGGTTTGGACACTTTACTCGGTCTTTTGCATTCTCGGCGGAATCAGAATTTACAGAAACTTGTTGACGGCATTTATACCTTTATCCACAAGTCTTCAACTCAAATTACCAATTATGTTATGACCTTGATGTGGAAGTATACATTTGAATGAAGATACATTTTTAAATATTTGGGGATTAATGAATACAAATACTGTTTAATTAATTATAAATCATAGAGATTTATTCAGGCACCCGATCCATTATACCCCCAGATGCACAGAATCTAAATGCATAACATAAATGTATGGGTCACTGATACAGTATTTAACTATTTTTACGTTTGATTATCAGTTGTAAGAGCAGAATGTGATCTATAGGTATATGACCATTTCTTTTTCTTGATGACTTGCCATCTTCTCCTTTTCAACCACAGAACCAATTTCAGCCAAGTACTTGGCATGGAGCATTTTTGGATGAAGACAAAGATCCCTCTCAAGGGGAATACACTGTTATAAGGAATGACAACAAATAATATTTTGTTGGAATTTTGTTTTATTATCCATATAAGAAAGCGATTGCAGGGCGTCACGTGACCGATTCATATGAGGTCTAAAAAAATAATTGTTTACTGTAACCATTTCCGGAAAACGTCGCGCGCATGATCGAGTTAAGAAGGTAATGGCAGACGTCAACAAATGTCAATCGAAAAGTTCAACTTCTGACCAGCCAAGAGTGAAAGGGAAATTTGTTAAAAAAGGTAGAGCAAGCAGATCAAACCGTTTAAAATATTTCAATAAAGTTAATTACAAATGTATGACCTTAGTAAAACCAGAGGAACATAGCACTCGTATTCACGCAAAGCAGACGATTGCTATTATACACAAACAGCTGATCATAATGTTTTACTGCGCTCGTGGAGACAGTGGCAGAAGACAGCGATATTTCAATTAAGAGTTTATCATAACATAAAATTATTGCATTTCCCTCCTTGACTGTTCATTTATTTTGATTGTCAACATCATGTATTGGTTCATGAGCAAAATATTGCATTAAAAAGTCTGAAAATTGGGGGAAGGGGTGTATTTTGACGTAGTGTAAAAAGTAACTCGAATACCCCACTTGATATTTTGTATTTATGTTACTACAGATATGTTTTATAACATTTATTAAAATTAAGAAGTTTGATTGGTTATTAAATTTTTTACGATCAAAAATCATGCCTCCAGGGTATGAAAGTTTGTTCATATTATGATGAGTACATTTTATACAAGACAGTGGCATTGTAATTTGTATAATTAATTTTGAATGATAGTTATATTTCTATTTAGTATGAATGGTATTAAATAATATTTGATGGTTGTTGCTTGTTTTAGTAATTCATAATTTTTTTACCTGGCGTATTTAATTATAACCCAATTAAAATAAGATATTGGGGAAAGTGGTTGCTATGGCAACCATACCAGTCTTAAATCAACGATTATTATAGTTGAAATTTTCTCAAAATGTAACTACTAATATAAGTTATAATATATATAAAAATGAGAAAAATTGATCGGATAGAATTTTTTCAAGGACCCTTGCAATCACCTCCATAAATCAAGTAGCTAGTGATAACTTTCACAATATATACATGCTTGTATATGGTAATTTCTTTTCCAAACCATTACCAAGTGTTAGAAAGTTTTATTATAAAAAGAATTAAACCCTCAAATATCTTGAAGAAAAATAGGCGCTCTCAGCTGGTAATTGTAAAATAACTGCAAAAGTAAGCATGTATAAATCATTATCATGAATATGAACAATTACTCCTTGAGGTCTGGGAGTTCGAAAAGAGTGATGATCCAGGGGCGGAGGTACTTTTGTTCACAACGGTGACGTCATTTTGTTAATTTTTAACTTACTGGCTTCTTGTCGTTACAAAAACATATTATAAAGTAAAGCAAAATAACTTAAGTTCTCTTTTATAATCATTTCAGAAATTTTTATAGGGGTCATTTTAAGGCCACACTGGGAAGTGTTAAGGAGGTGAAAGATTACACTTAGATTGTAATAATACTCGAAATGGAAAAAAAATTCTCAGAAAGAATGTGTAATGTGATTTGATGAAAATTTGATAAAAAAAATCTTAATATTATTTTTAATAACTCTGATTATTTCCAGTATACATGCACAAAAGAAAAAAACTCTTTTTAACTGTTCAATTTTATTTTTATCAACATCGGAAATAGGTTTTACACATAAAAATAATTACATTAACTAGACATCAAAGAGTTAATGATAGTATCAATTGTACACTTAACTGTTCATTAAACATATTTCAAATACATGTATATGTACTGCATAACATCTCAAAACTGAAAAGAATGGTGCAAATAAGAGAACGTTTGTTCATGGAATGTTTGTGTAACAATCACATACATGTATGTACTATATCAAATATACAATGTTCTGTTATGAAATATATAAATGCAGTTTGGCTACATTTGCTTTTTACAAAGTGTAATTTCTAAGTAGTTAATGTTCAAGAGCAGCTAGTAAAATAGCAAATGGATCATAAAGTTATTTTAACATTCCATTTTATAGAAGAAATGTCATTTATAAGTACAGGTATAAAACAACAAGAGAATTAGAAACTGTTAACAGAAGAAATATTGCAGATTCCAGGAAGGTGAAATTTCGTAGATTTATCCATCATTTCATATTCTTAAAACAAATTCTTTTACAAAAAAAAACAACTTTTAATATCACTATATAAGGAATGAACTTTCTAATCACTTTTAATTGTTATACATGGAATATCTCTCTCTCTCTCTCTCTCTCTCTCTCTCTCTCTCTCTCATTCTCTCTCTCTGTAACATTTAAGTGTACAGGATACAATGAATTAACACATGACCATCCAAATGTTAAACTCCTTTGGTTATATAACAGAGATAAAAGTACATCTTTAACGAATCAGATAGGATTTCTTTGTAGGGATATCATCTTCACAAGAATATAGTATTGTCATCTTAGCTGATATATATAAACGTAGGTAAATTAAAATCATGTCAAAATACCTATTTTTGGTTGTATTTTGAAGAAAAACAATCTTTAAAAAAATAAACTCTATAAAAATGCATTTCTCAATAATGACTGCTAATCAAACGGATTTCTGATTTATGAGGACTAAAGCCTTAAAAGTTGGGTGTACATTAAATACGAACTTCAAAATGATTCCTCATTCACATGCTAAAATTCTAAGACTACAAGCTTAAATAAATTAAAGCTTAGTGAAATAAATATTGACATAATCATAACGCATCTAATTAACTAATACCAAAAATACCAAAAAAGAACCCACAATGTGCAAACTATAAATTTAAAGTAATTCTTAATATGAACAGGAACAAAAAAACACATGATTTTTTAATCACAATACATATTGCCACGTATAATATCAACCTTGAATTTAACAATTTGAAATTACCTTGACACATTAATTCAAAGGTCACAAAATATGAAATGATTAAGTTAAATCCACCTTTGAACCTTGAACAAGATGGCATTGGCTTGACTTTGAACCTAGTACACACTTTTAATCCTGTATGCGTACAGTTCAAAGTTTAGGAAAATAAATGAATCAAAGGACAGAGAAACTATTTTTAACAACTTTACACTACATGTTATAGTAGTTTTTCCTGATCTTCTATTGCATTAACTTAATCAATATTAGACATAAAAATTGCACCAAAAGATACGTTTTGGCCAATTCCTGATAAACAAAATTATCAGTCTTAAAACAGTCACAGTGGTCATGATTCTTGGGAATGTTATGCTTGAAGTTGACGTTCTATTGAACACAAAATAATATGAATATACATATATTCTTAATAATTATTCATTTTGTTTTTTATTCAAAGTCCTCAGAAAAAAAATTGTTCAGACCTTGTTCTTTAAACTACGCTTTAACCAAGAGCGATCAAGAAGAAACCTAACTGTAGGAATCAAGACATATATACAATTTATAATAAAATACATACTCAGTCTAATATATGTAATAATGTGTATGAATCTATCCATATGTCATATCTAGGGACTGTGGATTGGGGTGGGCGGGGGTGGGTCGGGAATTGTGTCGTTTACTACACGTTTAAATAGGTCGAACAGCCGAGAACTTATTGAGTGAATGCAAGTTGTCTGTTTATGGCACAAACATTATTGTGTCTGAATAAATGTTAAATATATGGCAGTTTTTAATACTGTTGTATGTGTAAGAATTGCCTAGATGCAGTAGTACATAACTTATTTATAAGTAGTCCTCCTATAGTCAACAATTTATTTTTGATTTTGTGATTTATAACTAAAATTCATATAATGGTAAATACATGCATTAGAAAAGAACCAAAAAAGTTTATTACATGTACAACAAAAGGGAATAAATTAATGTTAATTATAAAACAAATAAATTATAGATTAGAGTTTTGAGATCACTTGTTTTAACGCCTCATGCCTAAAAAATATATAAATATACTGTATGTAAAATAAAATCAATTCTGGGATAAGTACATGTATCTCACATCAGTGTTAACTACATAGTATTAACATCTGATATAAATCAATTCACTCAATTTTCTCATATTTTAACAAAATGTAAACTGCATCATAATTTTTTTTATCAACAAAGTTAAGCAGGGATTTTTATATCAGAAATATTTTAATTTGAGGAGAGTAACAATACCTTAATTATATTAAATTGAAATTAACGTTGATGCTGTGTAAAGTGAAATTAATGGAGTATGAAATAAAACTTACGTTTCCCTTAAATTAGATAAATTCATTTCTACTTGTAAATGAGTTTGTAGCAGTGTTAAAAGTATATGGTCCCTCTCTTCTACAAATCAACACCTCAACAGATAAACATGGATATATACATTAACATATTACATGTAGTAGTTGACGTATACTGGTAAAATAGATATGTCATATATACCGGTATATTAAATGCAATATACTGAAATTGCAGTGCACTGAGCATCCATCTAATAAGCATGTCACTGAAAATACACTTCTCTGTTTAATATTCCACTCAAGATACTTCTAATTTTCTTTAACATCAACAATTTTACAATATTTGCCAGTGTAACTACTATTTTTTTTTTGCTTTGCCGTCTTAATTAACACTAACAAACAAATGTATCCTTCACTGTTTGAAATGTAATTGTGTTCAAAAATCAAGACCACAACAACACAATTGCATATTTGAATTTACAAGTGGATTTTTTTTTACACAATTACCCTCCATAACTCTGTGGTGCGTAGACGTGGCCAATTTTGAGTTGCTTGGTTGTTAATTTGCTGAAAGACCCTTGTAACCCTACCAAAGATGGCGTGGGTGTCATTCGTACACTGCAACATCCTCACTTTTTATTTCAAAGTAGGGAGATGTAGATGCAATTAGAAAAATAGTATTTTCTTTGTAGTAAAACCTGAAAATGATAATAAAAAATAATTTAAATAAATCATGGATCTTGTTCACTAAAAAAAAACATTTGTTATTGCTGACTTTTTGCGGTATCAAGGTGATTGCCTAGCAAAATTCGTTTAACCTAAGCCAGAGGGACTTTCTTAGCTTATTAGTTTGATGTAATAGTTGTGTTTATTGGGTTTTAAAAAAAGACGTCTGTCAATACCTTCCGTTCAATTGCTCCCTGCGTGAACATATATTGTTATATTACTGTTATCTTAGGTTGTTTAGTGAAAAAAGAAGTCTGGTTTTTTAAAGAGAAATTATTCATGTTCCTTATTATATTCTGTTAGAATTTCTTTTTCAATCAAGGAACATTCGTTGAATCTACATGTAAATACAATACATTGAGATATCTGAATTGCTCAGTTTGATATTGATAAAGAATATTCTGATTGGCTGATTAATTAATAGAAATTAAAGTAATGAAAGTAATGAAATGCACACATTAGCAACCAATTTATATATTTATATTAATTTATTATGGCATTAGGTTGTAAATGGTTATCACAAAATTACCCTAAAGTACCCAAAATTCAGTAAGCAGTGTCCTTGAACATTTGTCCATTGAAAAAGTTTAAAATACTATCTTTAGTTTTCAATTGAGTAAACACCCTGTCCCATAAATTAGAAAATCAAAGATTCTGGCATTGACAAATTTCATTTATCATTATACATTCTTTTGAAAATTGATTTACCTGATACTGTCCTCATAAAGAATTGAGCTTAGCAGAGTAGGTACCATTGGTCTAATTGATTCATTTAGGAATAACTGAGTATCTTTTTCATTTTTTGGAATTCCATAAATATTCAAAATTTAATTGAAATTTAAAATATTAAATTACTGTAAATTAATAAATGTTTTAAAGTCTACATATGAATCAAAGTCTTTTTTAATAGTAATCCAATCAAATCTTGCTTGGCTTTTTTTGGCTAATTTTGTTTTGAAACTTACCTCAGTGAATTTTTGTGAAGACCTTTCAAAGGTTTGCCTGCAGATGAGTAGAGTTCAAAACACTTGCATAATTTACGAAACACTTTTCTGTCTTTGTCTTTATCCGAAAAATACAAGGTGAAAGTTGAGCTGAAAGTAAAAAGTCTTTGTATATCAATTTTATCTGTAAGAATTTTGTGTATTATTTTTAATAAGTTTTATGTTTCTATAAACTTTGACAAACTAGAGCATATTTCATTTGGTAATGAATGCCATTTATTTTTCTTTGCTATGACTTAATAAAATATGTAAATATAATAAATTCGGATGTGTTAATATCGACAGTACGTATAATTGTACAAAATAAAATAGTTTTAAAATGATCTTCTTCATAATAAGCTTCCCCTTGAGAACCCATTTTTTAAAAATGTCTCACCCTTTAGATGGCAGCTCCACTGTTTCTGTTTTACTTGAACACTTCTCAAGCTCTTTTAGGGGGAACGGTTTGCTTGCCTTTATTTCCTTTTTCAGTTCATCTTCATACGATGAAGACTTGAGGGAATTGACATTTTTTATCTTTGCGCCATATTCCCTAAAAAATAAAACCCCAAAATTATCTCTAATGAGATATTTGCATAACGTTTTGCACTCTCATCCAGTATTTCTTACGACCATTAATCGCATTCATAACTCTGAAAAGAAAGACAACTCTATTTGAGGTAAAAGACTAAAATAAGTTTTTCAAATTGTTGTGTTATTTTTTTGATATAGTTGCAAACACTTTAGACCTATAGACTGCTGCTGAGTGCCGGTTTCATTTATCAGTAACTTACTCCGCCCCTACAAGTGTCAAATCACATGCCCAAGAATCAAAATAAATGGGAGAAAACCAATTAGGAGGTAAGATATTGGTGTTATTGAACTTATCCACCTCCTCGTTTTGAAATCTCTTTTTCAGTATTATTTTATAAATTCTCTTTCATCCCGATTAATTTTAATTCAACTTCATAAAGATCCATACTGTTAATAATAGCAAGTTGTTTGAGAACGTTGTAAGCGCGTCCATTACTTTAACCCCTTAATTTTACAGTCTAATCTCTGGTTTTCTAAGATTAAGTCTCGTTCCATCCTTCTCTATGTCCTCCATAATTTAAACGTTGATTGATATTAAATAAAGCGTGCTATTGTTCTGAATACACAACCGTTGTGTAGGTTACCTCCCCTTACTTGGATACACATCACTCTTTGGCGCTATTTTTGAATTATTATTTTTCAATTTTCGGTAATAAATAAAAAAATTCCGACGTGTAAGGTGATAATTTGTATTAAATATTCGTAATTCTATCGTTATTTCACAAACTAGTCTTAATTTAAAGCAGATATATATGGAATATATCGATTTCAAATTTGAGGGCAATACACCCCCTTGACGACGGGCTGAGACAGAGAAATATCAGCCCCGAGGGCGATACAGCCCTAGCTTTCGGTTGCTGTCTCACCTAGTCCAAAACACGTGTATTAGGGCTGATACACTACTAGGTATATGATATATACTAATGTGTCACAAATACAATGTGTATCAGTTTTCTTTTCATGTTGATACATTTTTGGGAGTTGATTTTAATCAATTCTCCTATGCAGTTACTCTGGCAAACCGAAAGTGAAACAGTGTTTGGACCTAAGCACAAATCATCACCGCTGACAAGAATTAGATCTTGAAAATAACAGATAAATTCAGTGTACTGTACGCTGAACCATAAATTTTCAAAGAAACGTATTTATATACATCTTGAAAATAGTCAGATTTTAAATAGTACGAACAATTTAGATATTTTTTGTAGTCGCATGTATTCCTACGCCACAGTTCAATTTAGTCTCGTTCAACCATACGTTCGGCTGTATCCGTAAACCTCCGACAAACAGAGTATCTTGGTAGTCGGAGATTAACGGTGAGAGTTCAATATTGTTTGGATCCAGACATGTGTACAAATTTTAGAAATATTTCGATTATACTGCTACATAGTTTGATGAAATTAACACAACATGATTCACAAGAGGTTTTCTCGAAATTCTTGTCGGAAAAGTTTGAGAATTCATATTATAATAATTAGCGGAATTAAAATACAGTTTCGAAACTACTTGCCGTGCAAAATAACATATTGTTGATCTTAAAATTAATAATGATCGATAAAACCAACTCCCGTCAGTACTTCAGTACTTTGATTTTACATTGTCCCCCCAAAATATATTGAATTAACTGGATTCTTAGACTCTGTATTCTGCTTTAAAGTGTGCTCAGAAACAAATCTTGCAAACTTTGCACTCAGCATAAATATCCTAAGACAGAGATTTGGTATGAGCTGTGATTGTTATCACTCTTAAGTTAGGTCGGTACAGATAAAATAGTTACACAATAAAGTAATTTCAGCTAGATTTCATTCTTACATTAATAGATACATGTAGATACATAAATACTTACGTAATGGTCAATCTGGGCTGGTAGAACAGGTTCTCTAGGTAGCTGTCGTCGTCACTGGCCGATTGATACGGCAGTCTGAACACTCGGGATACATCAGGGACGAGCATCTCACCAGACTGTTTCAATGTCCACGAATCCCAAGACCTCAAAATCAAGACACGTACTCACTCATTTATCGAAGATTATTTCATTATGTATTATTTCACACTTAGTTTATTAATCGATCAAGATCAAATGAATACAATATACCTATATCATGTAAAGAGAAAGAGATATTCAGAACTATAGATTCCTAATTAAACATGAGGAATTAATACCCAGCACTAAAAATTGCAAGAAGCACTCCTCACTGATTTAAAAATCTCACTTTTATTTTCTGAGAGTTGAAAACTATAAGAGATTAGAACTTAAGTTTTTCATTCACGATTTTAAATTCTTGCATTCTGATAGAAAACAGTGGGATCGCAGAATTAAGTAGTTGCGTAAAATAAGAAATCTACAGAACCTAACGTTATGCTCAATGTATAACCACCACCCTATTCACTCCCTAACCTTTATCATCCATTATTTCCCAACAAAGGAATCAATTTATGATAACCCTGTAAATAACAATCTAACAGCTTTGATCAATTTAATTAACCCTGACTTTTTTAAAAATAACTTCATTAATTTATTACCGGTATGAATATTACCTCTGCTGACAACATTTGTCCATTTTGGATTTCATCTGCGATTCGTACACGGAACGTTTCAGTAGGAATGCTAGGCCGGGGAAATCTTCCATTCTATTTACTCGGGTCTTGTCACCCGATGTTGTTTCAAACCCTAATTCAAAAATGTGTTAAGGTATATAATAAATTCTCGCAAACAGATTTTTTTTTCAAGTTTCTTCTTAATCTGATAAGTCTTAGAGAAATTAATGTTGAATTATTATCCCAAGCTCCCTTAAGGATTCCGTTCAATACAAACTTAAATAATTGTTTTAAACCAAAAGATGATATTATGAAAACACTTGCTATATCATTTATTCTAATAATCTATCCTTACTAAAATTTATATACAGCACATTAATGCATGTACTGGAACACAATAATTCAATTTACCAGTACAATGTATGAAACATTTTCTCCCATAACATACCATTATAATTAAATGCAGATGCACCAAACAAGCTGTCGTCCGCCTCTAGCGCGGGCAGACACTGAGACAGGAAGTGCAAGAAGTCGGGGGTCAGTATAATCTCCTCCTCTATCACAATCACATATTTCTACGACAAAATCAAGAATTCATACACTATAAAGACCTATGGATTTATTTTTGAAATCACATCAAATATGATTCTGAAACACGACAAAACTCCAATTGGTAGAAACTAGAAATATATTGTCTATGAATTTACAGGTAGGTAATTTTGAAACTAAGAAATTTTCAAAATTCATAAAATTAGATGCTATGATGTAACAAATATTTAATAAAGACAAAAGTATACTTGTATATAAATTATAATCTATTTTATTACCTTGTTTTATCAGAATGCATATAAAAGTAGATTTTAGTGATATATCATAAAATCACTATATTTATGTTAATTTGTAAAAAATGGTCTAGTTAGGATTCCTAACTATATTCCTAACTTAGAAATATAGTCCATACTGGAGATACAAAATTATTGCAAAATCAGACAAAATGCATTGTTTTCTTCAAGTTTGTAGTTTTGATGTAACAACAAAGACAATGCTTAAATAAATAAATAAATACTGGTATCATTAGATATTTTCTATGTTACATTAAATTACAACACTTACACTGTTAGTCTGAGAGAAGAATTTCTCTATGGCACTGTTCATCTTATCTGTCAAGAAAAAAAACGCATCAATTGTACATGACTGTATATATGTATATCAGAATTTAAAAATTTGTTGTTTAACAAAAAAACCAATTCAGTAGCATTCTAATAAACTGAGAGTACATGTAGTAGGACTAGGTGTGTTTACGTCCAGATATCAGGGCAATCTGATTAAAATAAGATATTCTTAATCCGCTACCACTTCTCTAGTGTAGCAAAGTGGATGCAAATTCAGAACATCCAATTTTAATTAGGTTCAGCTATCACTTCTCAAATGTAAAGAATTGGTAGCAAAATTGGAACATCTAATTTATAATTAGAGTGGGTAGAAATTCTGTGCCTAACAAATTACCCTAGGTTGGAAATAAGCAGGTAGTCCCAGACTTTCATGATTACCTTCATATCTAGCTACACTGGCCAGACTTATATTCTGGAATTTGAATAACGTGGCCAGCTGCCCATGGTCCGGCGTCTGCTCATCAACTGCTACCTGAAACAGGTATGATATCTATTACATGTATAAATAGAGTACAGGCAAACCTGATCATGAAACAGGAGTCATAATTAATAACTTTTTTTTTATATTTGCATGCTTTGTATTTTGAGGTAAGCATTACATTTGATTTTGTATCCCAGTGGATAATTCAAAAGTAAGATGCTCATTTTCAAAAAATTTTGTACAAAGAAATCAGAATGATACAGTCAGGTTAATTTTCAATAAGGAAAAAAAACAAACAACAGATGCTATTGATTCAATTACATGCAAATACATGACATTGTACATGTTAACGTCCTTACGGTGACAAGGTCCGGTTTAATCCCCGGCTGAATAAGAGTTGTCTCTAGTGTCCTCGCCAGGGCATTGTGATCTAATCCTTAAATATATCAGATGCAATCAGCTCAAATTTCATTCTAAGAACAGGAAGATTTTTTTTTCAAACTATGAATTGTTCACACCACTCATACATGTAGTTAGTTGTTAACAGAAACACAACCTGTTTATATGATAATAATTATCATGGAAACGGAATTTTTTTTTTTTATCACAAAATTGCAAATATTTACACCGCTGATAGAAACTTAGTAAGAGAAATCTGTATAAATTTACAAGCATTGAGGATGAAATAAAGCTTGTAAAAATGTAACACCATGAAACTATACAGTTTGGTGAGCTAGTACACATGAACACTTACCAGATCAGAGAGCAAAACGGGTCACACAAGTATCCAATTTGGATATAGATTATTATTTTTCGTATTATAATTACTGTAGGGATTTTAATTGTTCTATACCTGGAATGATAAGAATTGACGTTTTGTAGATTTCGTCGTTTTCGGTCCCCTTATCCTCGAGGGGAGCCGGTTCCAGCTTGTCATCAACTCTCTGAGCTAAAATTTTAACATCAAATAAAATTTGTAGTTGGTTTATGCATTTAAATAAAATGAAAAATAAATCTAATCGGTGGATTTTTGGCAATTACTGATTCTTTTAATCCTGGTCTTACTCTAAAAATTTGAACTTAATCTTACATAAAAGGCAAAATGCAATCAAATGCGTGTTCAACAGAGCTAGCACTTGGGGAGCTCGCAAAATTCCCTATATTTGCAATACAAATTTTAGCAAACGCTTGCTTTGTTGAGCAAGCCTCTGGTTTTTACTAAAATTCACAGCATGGTTTAATTTAGCTTTAGGTCTGTCGCCCCGGTCTGAAAAAATTTGGATGGATGACCTGCGAAGTTTTATTGCACCGTAAATTGCAACTTTTTAACACGTACGGAACAGAAGCATCCAGCAAGTCATCCATTTGAATTTTTTCAGACCTGCAGCTAGGTGGAAATTGGAAACAATTCTAAAAATATCATCCAATGAAACTCACTGTCACAGAACTCGCTATACCCGTCGTTGAGCTTGCAGAACTCTCGTTTCTCCAAGTTACGTTTGCCTCCGAGTTTCGGGGCTACCTTCAGGCTCCTCACTGAAATAAGACAAGAGCCAGGTCAACATTTCATTTTACCAGAGTGTGTAATGTTTTTTCATTGCCCTTCGATACACTTAATGATTTTATCATTTATCTTTCTAATCAGGCAGGAAATAATCTAAGTGATTTTTTTGGTTATGTTTTGTTTATGTAATTTGTTATTTACCAGTGCATGTATTTAGTTTTTTTTTAATGGGAGCATCAGAAATGATAAATTCTTTTCGTAAACCAAGACTTTACTTAATATGTATGATATCATTATATTTTATGAATGTGCATATTTATATCTATGTGAAAAATAATAAACTGCAAAAAAAAAGAGAGGAAAAAAGACTTTTACATATTCCAAAATTCTTACAAATTTATCTTAAACGAACTAAATGTCAAGAGCATGGTCAACAGTATCAGAATAACCTAAAAATTCAAAATATGAATATATAAGCTAAAACTTCAAACAAAATCATCTGTACAGCATGGTATATGTTACTTGGTAATTTAAATTTAATTTCATTTGTCAATGAGCAGCTGAAAGATTTTAATGACTCATGTTTGTAAGACTTACATTTTCTTGGAAGACAAAGTGATTTCTTGATTTGCTTTGGCCACTCTCCATCATAGGAGGCAAAACTGATCTACAATGTAACAAATGATCCAATTAAGGAAAATAAATAATTCTACACGGAAAACTGTTCACTCTTAAAATTTTCATTTTTTTTAGAACCACATGATTCTATTCAAAATCTCCTTGCAATATTTTACGCTGTATACATAACAAGGATTTTTGGCAATATCTAATGAAATTTGAAGTACAGGTAGCACCCGATGGCTCTCAAACTTTTATCTATCAATCTACTATATCCCTCTAAGCTCTTCTTTAAAAATATAAACAGGCTTGTACATGTAACTTAATGTATCACAAGAAAGCCGACTCTCAAATTTATATTTAAACCTCTATTATCAAGGTTAGGGATCTTTCAAAGTAGATCTGTGTCCCTCTCGACATATTTCATTTAATTTAGCTTTTACGGTATTTCCAATATCTTGCAGTGTTGATTGTGAATAAAGTCCATTAATAATATAAAGCATGTCACATTTGTATTCCCCCCCCCCCAACTTCTATTACCCGATGTACCATACCTCCTCAAACTCACTATATCCCTTAATTCCTTTCTGGCCAATGAAATACCAAATATCTCTGAACCCTAGGTTCTGTATTGCACTGCTCCCCAATGAATTCAATTCTTTTATGGCACCTTGCTTCAATCTAAAAACACAAAAACCAAAAGTTAAATCTGACATTGATATATTTTTATCAACTATCCGATTTGTACTATATAGTCCAATATACTCAAATGAAGAATAATTGGCATAAAAGCAGGGTTTCCTTATTAATATTCAAAGATTTAATCGTACAATTGCTGAAAATTATATAAACATAATAAGGAGTCATTCTTTGAATATTATGAGGTGATCATTTCGGTCGGGGTGTGACTAAATTTATCATAAAGCCCTTTGGGCTTTATTGGATTTGATCAAGCCCCAACCGAAATTATCACCTCATAATGTTTTTCTTTCCAACAAGTTTCCATATAATAGTGTACAAAGGCAGAAAATTTGAACCCAAATTCTTTGTCTTTCATTGTTATGATCTTACTGTTTGGATGCATCATCATTGATGACCGCTATCACAATGTCTCCCTCGTGTAACCCCTTGAGGAACTCCTCCATATCTATGCTGTCTGTAAAACATGTTCATGTACCCAAATGATAAAATCATGTTTATTTTATCATTAAATCATAAAAAAAAAATTACTTTACTTTCTTTAAATTCATCTCTTTATTTCATTTCAAGTTTATTAGCTTAAAAATCGGGTTAAATCTTAAGTTTGTTAATTTTCTTTTCCTGAATTCACTAAACAAGTTAAAAATTCAAATGAAGTATGTACAACAAATTTCAAGATTGCTTGGTCATTAAATTTTTTTATCATATTGACCTGCTGCATTAAAATGTTTTATCATATTGACCTATTGCATTAAAATGTTTTATCATATTGACCTGCTGCATAGGTGTCAAATCTGTTCACAAACTTGGGTATCCTGGATTCATTATCCAGAACCACAACATTGAAGCCTCTCCCTGCATTGTTCACATCTTTTTCCATCACCCTTATAAAAAAAGCAACACTCAGGTACAATGGGTAATTTGTTTAACATTTAATTTTACAGTTAATCTTAAGATGTACATGTACATCAAAATTACAATACGATATTTACACCTAAACATGTTTCTTTAGGAAATAATGATCAACTTCTGATCACGAGCTTCTTCATCAAGCAAATAATTGCCCTTAATTAATTAGGACATAGATTATTAACTTAATTCAATCAAATCGATGCAAGCCTCTGATTCGGAAGAGTCAGAAATTTTAATCAAAGCATTAAAACCCTCGGCACAGCCAATAATACCAGTGTCTTGAAATATATAAAAACTCTTACAAAATAATATGTAACTGAATGTATTAAATTTCTTCCAAGAGTTGTCCCTCTTGATTAATAATTGCCAGTTTCATATCACACCGGCTTAGAATACCATTGATTTATTTATGAAGTCACAACTTTAACCTTATAATCTCCTTTCCATTAGCTTGATATTTGAAAATATGATTTATTCACTGTAAAGTTTTAAAAGTTTGCTATTTTCAACAAGGCACTTCAATCTGAATTATCAATAGAACCACACTCCCCATACTGAACTGCAAAATATATAAATTAATCCAGAGAACTATAATTTAAACACTTACATTTTGCCGCCCACACAGACGTGTGGCATGACGCTGTCCGTGTCACCTGTGAACACCTGTATGGGGGTCCCCTCACACGCAGTCTCCAGCCCACAGTTCTTTAGCTCTGACCCCATCTTTATATCCTTCAGGGAGGCCAGTAGTTTGGAAGAGTCTTCCAATGGACCCACTACAACATGGATATACATGTGCATTTTTAGTATCATATAAATATGTTAAGTTAGTGTTGATGACTAGGAGGCTATCTTTAAGGGGGGGCTATTGTATGGATAACGCATGTACTCTGAGGAAGGGATTTTAACATTTTGAAAATACAGTAAAACAAGGCTATAGCGAACATGCTTCTAATGAATTGATGCTTACGGCCAAGTGACTTTCATTCCCTTTGACTTTATCACGTTATAAACTTGACCAGCCAATAACGAATTAAGCTTATAACAAAGTAAAATCGCCTGTCCCTGGCACTTCGTTATAAGTGTATTTTACTGTACCTTCTTCATGTATAACACAGGCACTTGTTTCTGTGATAAATTTTACCCTTTAGTGTTTTGATATACACATTATTCACTAATTAATATACTATAGTGTGAACTTTTATATTAGAAAAACAAGCACCTGAGTATCTTTAGAGCAAGTAAACACACATGGAGATGAACAATTACACAAGTTGCTAAATCAAAGCACTGTACTATATAAACCTTTTCACTGTCAATATCAATTAAAATTTCAGTTCAGAGATATATTTCATAATTCACTTTGACAAGTACTGTGTCAAATCCGACAACATGCCAACATGAACTCCCTTACAAAAGCTTCTTGATGTTGAGAATTCAGTCTCCATGTATCAAAAGTACATAAATAAGCACAAATACATGTAAAATTAGGTACTAGATTCTTCTTCGTTAACTAAATAGAATTATTAAGTTCAACAGCACAAATGGAATCCTCATTTCTTTGTTACAAACCTGGAATAGGGAAGCATCCTTTCTTTTCTAATGGCGCTGCATATTCTTCATTTTCTTTCATAGAATTTATCTTAAATTCATAAAATAACTGTTACAACACAATAACAAATGTCAGTCATATAATACTATACAGTGTCACGTATAAAAATATTCAGGGCTCTCAGACCATTCATTAGTACTGGGGTTAAAAATCGGGGAAATTCACCATATTTTGAAGATTAAATGTTTGGAAAATCATTACAGGTGTATATCAATTATTTCCCTTTACCAATATACTCAGAAATATTAGTAACTAGTAAAGTTTAGATATTACATAAATCATCATAATCAGACATGTTTAAAATAATTGAGTTTAACAATTTCACTTCATACATCAAGAGCATAACAATCTTCTTTTATCAGGGTTCATTTTAATTACTTAATGAACATGCAAAGTTTGTTGTCATTAATTTCATGACTTCACTTTAATTTCTTTTTGTACATAAAAGTGTATATGATGATAATGATGTTAGAAATGATTGTAAGCATCTTTTACTAAAATCGTAATATATGGTATTACATTAAATACACCACAGGGTAACTAGGTAAAATTGGGGTATTTTTTTATGATTTAATTACCCAGTGAAAATGTCTCCATGACAGTTTAATAAACCTAAAAACACAAAAACAATGCAAGCACAAAAATACGAAATACAGCTCATGAAAATTTCACAAGAGGGATTGACGTACAAATTCTACAGCATGCCCCTGTTTGAGGCCTCGTTGACCAATCAGAACATAGGAATCACGGAATGCGACTTTGTCAATCTGACTCGCCCCCATCACCTTCAGCCACGTCTTGGCTTCATCTCTCAATCTGAAGAATATAAGAAAAACTAGCAAATGCATCTACAGGAAATACAAACTGATGAACCTAAAAATAAATTTTTTGGAGAATATTCAGAATATAAAATCTTCCACAAGTGATGAGTTGCTTATAAATATTGGGCACAGTATACCAGCACACATCATTTGTAAAATTAATAAAAATCCTCAGAAATAATTTGTTTGAGCAGAAATAAAATCTTCCACAATTTCTAAATAAGTTTATAAAGGGTGGACAAAAAATTGGATAAATATAATAAATTGCTCAGAAACTTACGAAAAGGATATCTCATCAAAACTGGCTATAATAACAACTGTTTTTTCTTTCATTTCCATCTGCGCATACTGTCGAAAGGACTGGTCTGTGTATATAAGATTTAACAATGATTATAAGCAGTCATGTTTTACTGTGAAGTGGTTATTTACGCTGGTGATTAAGTATGACTATTCTATAGTCAAACAATATGCCTGGGTATTAAAAACTCGGATGCGTGATTTACCACTCAAAATTTTGGATTTTTGTACCCTACGCAAGGGGGTATTTTATGCTGTTTTAGGCTTACCGTTTATTCTAACTAGAGTAAATTCCCCCCATGCGTAAATAACCACTCTACAGTTTAAGAGATAAACAAGGAGAATGACGATGGTACAAATTGAATCGATGTAATTGGCATTACTGCAACCAAACATAGTTTAATTGTACGATATGCTATTTCATTGGATATACATGTACTTGATATGTCAAATCTCTATACATTGAAAACCAGCTAGAGGTAAAAACACAAGCATTTCAAATTACATCTAATTTTGTAATAACAAACATATAATGTAATAATATAATATATCTCACACAGATTAGATACATGGCTTGTGAAGATGCTGGTTTTGATTAACAAAACTTGAGCAATTTTCAAAATTATTTAACAAAATAAATACACTCTAAAGCTTACCACTAGTGTATGTGTCAAACGTTTTCATGTCTCTAACATTGTGTGTATCACCTATTAAGAGATCAGATAAAATAAATTAATCTATAATATATGTGACTGTCACATTCAATTATTTATATCATGATTATACATATAATATTCATCAAATTACAAACAATTACTTTTTTTTTTATTGAGAACACATGCAATTTATTTTGCAACAAGAATATGATAATGATACATGTACTAAATATTTTTAAATGTACTTGTAAATAAAATAATTGTACTATCTGCTAGGCAGATATGCCTCAAATGAATTTTACAAGAAAATTGCAAAATAAGATTTTACATGAAAAAAAACCTACACATAATTTTCTCATGAAATTCAGAAGTTGATATTAATTGCATGAAATACAATTTCTCAAAATACAGGGCTGGATTTTACAAAAGAACTTACGACAAAGTCGTAAATATTTACAACCTTGTAAAATGAACATAAAACCATTTGTTTAAAAATATTTCAATTTCCTTAATTATATTTTTGAGCCATTAAAATAAATCATTGATTAGTTGGTGATTAATTAGCATTTATTAATTTGGTTGTAAGTCGTAAGTTCTTTTGTAAAACGTAGCCCAGAATTTTTGTTTCACATGAGGCATATATGTATTCTAACTTGTACCTGTATATTGACCCAGGTGAGAAAAAAAGACAGCTGCATTAGCACAGGTAGCATGTTTTCTATGATTAGATTTTATCAGCATATTCCTCAATCATTACTTACCATCAATAACCAGCATGTTGAGCCCTCTCCCCACATTCTTTTCTTTATCACTCATGTAGCTGGAAAAAGTTTACGCATTTTAAATTCATTTCTTAGAAAAATTTCTTTGCAACTACATGTGTGTCATTTATGATCTTTTATAAATCTCAATTTTTTTTAAAATTTAGATACAATATTAAACATTGTATCGAAA
The DNA here is from genome assembly GCF_902806645.1 of Magallana gigas. Classification (NCBI taxonomy): domain Eukaryota; kingdom Metazoa; phylum Mollusca; class Bivalvia; order Ostreida; family Ostreidae; genus Magallana; species Magallana gigas. The sequence continues at coordinate 19,733,736 of NC_047566.1, forward strand.
ATAATAATTATTTTCATATTCGTACATCTTCCCTTCGTAACATATGGTCGGCCCCACATCTTTACCGCTTCCTGTCTTCACGTAGAATGATTTCTGTCCAGACAGGCAGGAAGTACCACAGACGGAATCTACAACAAAAACAAAATCATGTCATACATTTAGCATATTGAAATCAATGAAAATTGCAGGAACGAAAGCCCAAACCTAAACCATGCCTGCATCTAAACAATGTCACAAACCCATCGCTAATATTGCATACCCTTATTGAACTTGCATGGGTCCTAGCAGATTTGCCTACCTTAATTTAGATTATTGACATTTGTCCAATTTGCTGAGTTTTTGTTTTCTTAATATAAATAATTCAATCATGTCAGTCTTTATCTTATTGGATTCTTGACATCAATTTAAAAAAAATAAAATCGAGCCAATTACATGTACCGGTATGTTTATGCTTCATGAGTATGCATATATTCATAAACTGCATGCTTTCCAATTGACAATTTCCTACTTTTGAAACCTCAGAAAATCCAAACCTAGAGAATTTCAATTTTTAAAGTTAAGCAAATATACCAATTAAAAGCAAGAAGGTGAATGCATGACTGGGCACACATCTTACGTAAGCAATTACAATGGAAGATCCAAAGAGATGGGCAGATCAAGAAACATGGATTTCACACATCACCCCCCCCCCCCTCCCCCCCCCGGGTATTCAACTAAAGGGGCACACTTCAATCTACTGCTAGCTGCTAAATGATGATTCCGAAAAATTCACACCTATTTTTCACACCAGTACTCACTTTTTTCAGGTACCGTTTGTTTTGTAACAACTGAAGCATAGAAAATTATTGAATTTTGCAAAGTTCTAAAAATGTCAGCCTTTTTATACCAGATATTATGCTTTGTGGTAAAGCCTACGACTTTATTGTCTTTATACTGTCGTATATTTAAAACTTCAAGCACATTGCAGGTATATTTGTGACTACCAGTCCTGACATGATTAAATAGGCAATCTATTAATAATTATCATTTGATTAAAATGAAAATAGTGTCTTGAATCTATGATCAATTTTAAAAACTTTCAAGAATGTCTATCTCTGTACAGCTTTCTCCCTCCATTTACTGAAATAAATACTTTTCTTTCAAATCTGCTGCCAATCATGAAATGGAAGATTGTTTATTTCTTTTTGATTTCTATAGTTTTGTTAATTATATAACATGCATATATTAATTTTTATTTTATTTATCTCATACTTGTCTGCATCTAGAAAATTAGCATTAGTTTACTTTGTCATGTGGCATTGAAAGAAATGAAAAGCCAGCTAGAAAAATCTAATAATTGTGCTGAATACATACTGTACATGGAATCATTAGAATTCGTGGTGGCTCAATTTTCGAGGTATTTGCAGGTATAGCCCTCACCCACGAATTTACATCCTCCCCGAAAACTATTTATAAAAGATTTAGCTTCCCTACTGAAACCCGACGCATCCACAGAATAACATTCCCACAAATATGCAAAATACCTAGTACATTCTACAAAAATTGGCCCCCACAAAATTGAATGATTCCACAGTATTATCCAAATAAATATACACAAGCTGGTCTATATATGTTCAAATTAATTCCTTCGTTCCTTGATTTCTGTATCATGATGCTTAATCTATATAAGTATGAATATAAGCTGCTAAAAAATGACTATTTTTAAACAAGCCAAGACAGATTTCAGACATTCAAATTGGTTGATTTAAAAGTTGTTTTGATAGTTTTGATGTGATGCACGCGTACATGTAATTCTTATTACATTAGAACTACACTTCATTCTTATTGCATTTTGAAAAAATACACACTGTATGTATGTGCACACATCTAAGGTACTACATTGAATTTCACACAATTTGACAAATACTGCCTCTTTTAGGGTTTATCAAATGCTAAGTGAATTCATCAAATTATAATACTCACCGGCTTCAGGAATATGTGTTTGAATTTCTATACCAAAACACATAAATTTTTCAGATTTTATTCTGAATTACTGAAAAACTATTAAAATAAGCAGGTAGGATGATGGTAATTAAGGAAATTGATTTTTCAACTAGTTGGAGTGAATCTAATTTATTGTATTTCTGAATGCAACTATTCTAAAATTTATACATGTATGAACGACATTAAGCAATGAACTTAATTTAGCAAATGGGCTTTCGTCCAAAAACCCTAAAGAGAATACACAGCCAAATGTAATACATTTCTTCAAGTACATACATTATATTAATAAAAAGGCAGACTTTAATACAGCTGGAATGGATTTCATTTCAAATCTGAAAAGAATTTTTAAAATCTGCGTACATTTTGGTTTTCGTGCATTTATTTGGGTTTTCTCACCTTTATGTATGGCCTTATCTCTTCTACCACTGGCATCCCATACTCTTAAATTTCCATTTAGATCATCTAGAAACGAAAAAAATATATATACATGTATATATAGAGAGAGAGAAAGAGAGAGAGAGATTGAAGAGCTAGCTGGTGTTTAATTGGTGGTGCGTTATGGAGAATTAAAAATTCATACATTGTAATCGAACACAGACTAATTCATAAGAGCTAGTTCCTTTTAATTGCCTCTATAAAAGCTGTATGTCATCAACTGGTTTGTGGGTATTTTTATTGTAAGAGTAATTGAAAATATTGATTAGTCAAGATGGCAAAGTATATTAAAAGCCATTTTTTCAACTGCAGTACATGTGCTTTGATTTAATTATTTCTTCTATTTTTTCCAGGGGAATGGGTATAGAAAGGGCCATTTTTTCACCTGAAATCCTAAATTTGATTTTTTTTTATAAGAACAAATCTCTTCTTTTACTAGTCCAACAATATACATAACTTAGAAATGATTTTTTTTTAAATTTGCACTACATGTATACAAGTATCTTTAATGTTAATTACAATTACCATAGAACATGTAATACAGGAATCTCTATATACAAAATCAACTTAGAGAAGATAGTGTGAGGGATGAAATGGTATTTAAAAATTAATATTCTTCCTTGGGTAAACACAACATGTGCACAATACCTTTTGAGTCTTTTTGGTTTATTCGTAGCAAGAGAAAGGATATGCCTAAAGCAATAAGAATCCATATCGCTAGAGGTTTCCAACCTGCAAGAGAGTCATATCTGATTTAAAATGATTAAAGTATTCTAAAAGTGAGATTTTTAATTATATAATAATAATAAGTAATGATTTGTATATCAATCTCAATTTTTCCAAGATTTCTTTCCCTTACAAATAATTTGTCTAGTATATAGTTACATGTATCGCTATATACAAACTTTGCTCAAGCACGTGTTTTAAGTACAGGTACACGCATGTACCAGCTACATTGTGGCCTTCAATTTTCACCCCAAAAAAATTAAACACGATATATAGTGGGTGTGTTCAGAGTACTACCATTGGCAGACAAAACTTACAGTGTACCACAAGTAAATTTTTTTTTATCATTGGTATGCCAAAGGTACCAATGTTTGCTGACAAAATTTACCATAGCTAGACATTTCTGGAGATGAACAAGAGTTCTGTTAGAGATGGTAACTTTTTTAATTTTAGGACATCAAAAAATTGCCAGGTACTGCATATGCATTGAAGGCAACAGAACTTTTTCCTCACATTTTTCCCCCTTAAAATATTGCTGTACTTGAGAGTTCTATATTCATGTATATAGAGCTCTCCTTTCAAAGGAGACCAATACAGTCCATATTTGCAAATACGGCCATGACAATCAAGCCCTCACAATAGCATTGCAATATGCTAGGGGTACAGATTCCTAATCAAATGTGAGGAATTAAGCAACTCTCGCAGATTTTAAAATCTCGTGGGTTTTTTTTCAGGCAGTTTTGAACAACTGGAAATTATAAAATATAAAAAATGGGCTCACCAATTTCATATTCTTGCAATTTGATACAAAACAGTGGAAGCATGGAATTAAGTACTCGCTAAAATAAGGAGCCTTCAGTAATAGGGATATAGGGGCCCTTTATTCAGTTTAGATTGTTTGAGGTATTGACAGACCTGTAGACAATCTCTAGCATATATATACTTAACTTATCCCTGGACAAACGGAAATGGGGATTAAAATCATCAAGTGAATATGTTGGTACAGTTATCTAACAATAAAGACTCTCTCAAGCCATTTCCTCCTATGATCTAAGCACATTATGCAGGAGAAAATAATCTATAATGGAAAAGTACTTTACTGTAGTAGAAAATGTAGTTCTAACCCCATCCTCTAGCTGCAAAATGATGCATGCATATAGCAATAATCACTTCTTGGTTTGATATTTTTTTACTAAATAATCAGCCAATGTCAACAATGGTATAACAATGGTGCAATTTGTTAACAATCGTGAATTTCCTATCAATTGCACCCAAAAAGCAGTTCAGAGTAGACACAAGTCCAATGGACTTACGGTACCAATGGTACAAATTGTTACCATTTGTTGCAAACAGGTGATGTTACCGATAAAAATACTATCCTAAGACTCTGAACAAACCCAGTTGGTTTAAAATTAATTGCTGTGGAATCAATCTCTCTCTCTCTCTCTCTCTCTCTCTCTCTCTCTCTCTCTGAGAAAATACCTCCAAAATTGGCTGTGACAAATCTTTTACTCTTTCTCCACATTCCAGTAACAAAAGTCAGCTGCAGTAATCCAACATTTCCCTGCAATCAAGTAGAAATTACATTTAAATCAAATCTACCGCTACTTTTTTATCTTACATTGCATTTTACACTTCCCTTGGTCACCTTTAAACATGAAAAAAATTCAAAAATAAAAGTTTGTTTGTCCTTTTCTGATTTAGTGGTAATTAAACCTTTGATTTGGAATAGGGTAAAGATATTTTTTTCAAGATGCACAAAAATGAAATAGAAAGAGGATTACACGAAAATGAAACAGAAAGAGGATACATATGCTATGAATCATATGGTGACCTAGATTTTAACAAGGAAGATAAGCTTAGATTGTGAAAATCTTGGGTTGGGTACTTCTTTGTCAGCTTGCTGTGAGAGCTATAGGGCAAACAAACAATTTTTTTCTTAGGAGGTCTTAGATAGCAAAACTCTTTTTTGGCAATGATAACATAACAGTTTTGTCTGGCAATGTCATATCATCAAATCAGACTGCAAAAACTTAAACAATAAAATGCTTAACCATTAGTGGGTAATGTAATTTTTTCTGCATCCCTACCTTCTAAACTTTCATGAATAATCAAAGAGAGCATTTTGTTGTTTATATTTACATCTTTCTTTTTATCAAATGAATGAATTGGTCAGAAAAAGTAGGTAAGAGTAAAGTTATAATTAATATATATGTGATTCAGTACATTGAATAAAAGAAATAACAAAATTGTTTAATATAAGAATTTGAGTCTGACATCATCATGATTATTTCATGCAGTCAATGATTTTTCTAAGATTGCCAAAAGGTCTCTGCAGATTGATAATTTGGTTAGAACTAGATCATGGAGATTCCAGTCCTGTCAGTTTCTGCACTGCTGTGAATTACAATTAATTTCCATAAGAAATAGAGGGAATCATTCTTAGTGGATGTAAATATATACCATTGATGTTGACATGGTTGATACACTTACATTTACTATCACAAAAGAACGAAAAGAGGTAAGTAATTGTTTACTTACATTCACTACATGTAAATACATGTAAAGTATAGACACTTGCCGTAGTTATATACACGTGTTATAGAACATGTAGAAGGCATACATGTATGCAATTTCTTTTTTCTTATTTTTACATGTACACTGGTGCATAATCCCTTGCCATTCTCCAGAAGTGGAAAAAATTCATAAAAATCTTTATAAAAAACACAAACATTGACTTGAAGGAATCAATAAAAATTATTTTGCAAACTTTGGAATTAAATATTTATATAATAAAGGGAAGTAAAATTCACGGGTCTGATCTATATGTAGAGTAGACACAAACTACTTTTAACAAATTTGTTCTCTAGAGAAATTGATATGCCTTACCTCAGCTGTAAAATTCAACGATTGACGACTGTTTGTAGATAACAATGAAGAGTTTAAGGAAGATATCGATTTTCTTTTATAGTTTTAAACCGATCGAAAAATCTAAACACGGGGAGTCGAAAATTATCCGCCTCCTGCATCGGAAATGATGGGATGAAGCGAAAAAGAAGGAAATGTAACGATGAGACCGTAATAATCCGGAGACTAAAGGAACTTTTTGCGTTGGTCTCAGTCACGTTGCATTTTTTTTTTTCCAAATAGACAATTTTTTTGGTTTTATGTTTACATATTTAAAAAAGTTAATTGTTATAGCTGACCCTCCCCCATTTTTGGGGTAGCATGAAGTCAAACTTTCGAAAAAAAAAAAATATAAAAAAAATCATATGAGAATATTTTTTGAAATCGATGAACTGGGCTCGGAGAGGATAAGTAAGACAGTAGTGATGATAACTTTGGGAATCATCACGGTTTACATACTTAAAAAAGCAACAGGATTTCCCTGACAATACATGTATATGATAGTTTTAAAGAGACTTAGATACGATTTGAGATCAAAAATTTTATTTTTTATTTTTTTATTTATAAATTGGTTTACTTGTGCATTTTGAATAATTGACCAAAATGTTTGAATGTTAAAATGTCAAAATGTTGAAAGTCAAGTTACAAGCGAGTTACTGAGGTAAGATATCATTGTATTGTTAACAAAGCTCGAGTCTTATGTTTGTTTACAAATAATGTAATGTAATGTAATGTAATGTAATGTAATGTAATGTAATGTAATGTAGAGAATTGCCATTTCTTTGACAAAATGACTCGTGGAAAACAATATAGAATACTTAATTCAATATGTTCATAAATACCATCATTAACAAAAAGAGCAATAATTGATTGAAACTTATACCAATACAACATATATGTAAACAATAACAAGACTCAAGCTTTGTTTACAAAACAAAGAATTCTGAACTCTGCATCTTGCTTACAACATTCAAATTTTGAAATAGCATTCTAAATTTCTATATTTTCATTGCAAACATTAAAAATGGAAAAAAAAAATTGAAAATGTTAATCTAATTGAAATCGTGTCTAGGTCCCTTTAAGTTGGTATTTGATATTTTACGATTTTAATGAGATCCATTGCGATTTCAATGTCATCCATTGCGATTTCGATGTGATCCATTGCGATTTCAATGTGACCCAGAGAACTTCATGATATACACTGTATTACAAGTAACACACAGATCCAGTTACATTTTGGCCAGTTTTGACCTTTAATATTTACATGTAAAAGGAAACACGTTTGAATTCCTAAACAAATTTCGTTCTCCTCTTGATTTAAAGATTGAAAGTTGACAATTAATAAAATTTTGTAACGTGTTAAACATCAATGGTTTTTAAAAAATAAAAATCCCTATTTTTTTTCATTTATACAAAACTCTTGTTGTTGTTTATATAACTATTTCTTTAAAGTGATTTTTTTTTTTTTTTTATTTTAGCTATGGAAACAAAACAAAGATATTAAGGTTAATATCACATGCTTCGTAATTCGTTGAAAATCTCTCGATACCTTCCTGTTTTATATAATAATTAGTTTAAAGACTCGGAAAATATCAAATAATGCAAGTCGATAAATTTAATTTATCAAAGTTTGTACCCAGAGTTGATAGTTAAATCAACTATGAATTAACAAAACGCTTTTCAACAATTTTTGGGAAAGTATGATCCTCCCTTCCCCTCCCCACACAGGCTATGTTGAGTGCCCCGTAATCATGTGCCACAAACAATTTTTCCCGTCCACCCCCACCCCCACCACCCGTTCCTAAATTTCTGGATCCGCGCCCTTAACATTGTGCATATGTTTTAATAATGCCGGCAGTTGTTTATTTGTGGTATACATATAATGAATTAAACGTGGATAGTTGGCTCAAGGAGACGAAGGAAGACGGACGGGGTGGGAGAGAGAGAGAGAGAGAGAGAGAGAGAGAGAGAGAGAGAGAGAGAGAGAGAGAGAGAGAGAGAGAGAGAGAGAGAGAGAGAGAGAGAGAGAGAGAGAGATTGGTCCATAGTCCATGTCCATTTTATTTAAAATTATCCATGACAAGAATAATTATCAATAATTTGTGTACATAGAATAAGTATTCAGTTGTAATGCTTATATAAAATTTTTGTTTCTTTGTTTTTTTATTTTGATTTTTTGTTTCAATTTATTTAAGTTCCATACGACTATAAGGATTTATGTAAATGCATTTGGGGAGTGAAATTCAATTCAATAAATAATCTATTTAGTACATGTTAGCTCGAGATAGTTTAAATTGACAAACATTGTCGTACTGTTAACAATATTACATGCATAATACTGAAATTCAAGCATAATTGTTATGAATCCCATTACAGAGAGGAAGGTTTTACATTTATGTTTATTTATATATGTTTTCAACCTGATTTTCTTCCTCATATGCCGGTAAATTAAACTTCATTACTTTTTTGGTCACCGTGAGTACATAAAGTTTTAAAACATACTTAAAATTCATTGCCTGGTGGTTCTTTGCATCTATCCGACCTTATATATATATATATATATAGTTTATTTCACGATACTAAAAACCATCTGCCCTGAATCCTGAATAAATCCTGTTAAATTAGAGCACACAACATCATTGTGTTTGCCCAGTGATGAGTGCCCCTTATTATAACGTAATTTGGTTACATTCTTTTGCTAAAAATAGCCTAGATGACACAATTTTTCTGCGGCATTTCCTTGACCGATTTTCTACTTAGTAGGAAATATATAATTTTCTGTATTAAACGCAAATTTAAAACAGCATGGCATGTTAATATATTTGGGACGGAATTAATTTAACATTTTATTTTTGACACGACTAAGCAAACTCAATTATTTTATAAACATTTATCAAACTTTATATAATTATATACTCGGAAAGCCTATACACTAATGAAATCAGACTAGTACACACACAGTTAGGAGAACCAAGACGCGATATATAACATATGGCACACGCAAGCCGCATGCTAACTTGGCAGAAATAAAGTGTCTTTACATTTTTTTTAAAGGACACCGTGGCACATTGCATGTGTTCGACAAACTGCGCAACACGCGTTGCATAATATATTTCTTCCCAAATCGTCAATATAAACCGGAAATTTGTGCGTAAATAATTATCCCAAATCAAGGACTCAGTGATTTTATCCGCAACCAAAAAGGTACTTAATTTTGTATGTTGATGATTTTTCGTTATTTTTCTCGATGCAAGAGTTATCAAACATTACTGTTTTAGATACTGCTAAACGTCACGTACATTGAATGTAGGTCATTGATTCGAAGGTTGTCAATCTAAAGACAAGTACATTTTGTGCGTTCAAAAATGTAGTATATATTCATGCCTGTCCAATGGAAACGTCTGCTGAATTTTTAACATGGATTCATGAACCATTGATCGTTAGTATAACTAGTTTCATTTTCTCTTTTGACAGTGTTGTCAAAAAGCAAAACAAAACAAATCAAGATGGCTTCTGAGGGCCCTACTATTTTAATAAATGTACAAGAGCAGTGCGATTTGTGTGACGAACCAATCCTCTTCCAATGCGGCGAATGTCGAATCAAATTGTGCAGTTCTTGTGCAAACGAACACCATTTACATGAGTCGAAACACGACATCAAATCTTACGTGAGCGATAAAAGTGAACTTAAAAGCATTTCCGTCCTCTGCAAAATCCACGTGGACCGGATGTGTGGGTTATATTGCCAAGACTGCGAGGTTCCGGTTTGTGAACAATGCATCACAACTGGTCACCATGGCTACCACGATCTGAAGAATACTCAAGATCTACTTCAAGAAAAAAAAACAATTATCAATCTTGACACGAAAGAAATGGAAAATATTCTAGAAACTCAACTGGTAAATATTCAGAAACGCCTGGATGTCCTTGCTTGTACAAGTCCATCCAAATATGAAGATCTAGAAGAGGCTGTCCTTCAACATGGTAAGAAATGGCACGATGCCGTTGAAAAAGTTGTGAAAACGTTTCTTTCTGAGATTCAAAGAATGAAAAACGGAGAAAAAGATATCCTGAATAAGTTAACACAAGACATAGTGAATCTCATTTGCAACACCGAAAACAATATGAAATTGAACAAAGAAATGATTGAAGCATTTGAAGCTGAGAAAATTCTGGGTTACAAAACAAAATCTGAAGGTATTCGAAGTAAAATACCTGAAATCAATGTTCCAAACCCTTCATTTACTGAATTTGAAGTCACTGAAAGCAAAATAGTGCATGAAAATTTTGGAGTTTTAAAAACTAAGGTGATGTTCATTGATGACGAAAGGAGGAAATCTAGAGAGATGGTCCAAACGTATGTTGATCACCCAACCGTTCCTAAACTGGTTGAGAAACTGACCCAGCTGAGAACTATTGAAACTGGCTTAAGTGCAGTTTATTCTTTGTCATGCATGGAAAACAGCGAGTTGTGGGTCCATGGAACAGACTATGCAATCGTGCGAATCGACAGACGAAACAAGAAATTAGAACGGATCAAAACGATGTCTTTTGACGGAAACGTTGGAATAACATTAAACCGAGAAGGAGAACTTGTATACACCGATTTTGAAGACAAAAGCGTGAACATCTTGAAGAAGTCACATACTCATGCAGTTATAAGATTGTCAGGGTGGAAACCACGGGACGTTTGTGTGACAATGGAAGGGGATTTGCTGGTCAGTATGAGCAGCGATGACGAACAGAGAGCAAGAGTTGTGAAATATAGGGGTACGAAGTCTATACAAGAGTACCATCATGATCTCAAAGGACGGCCATTGTTTCCCGCGGGAGACACCGCTCTTCACGTAACAGAGAACAAGAATTGGGACGTCTGTGTGGCGGTTACCTCCGCGCAAGTGGTCGTGGTCTTGAACGGGCTTGGGGCTGTCAGGTTCAAATACAGCGACAAGTCTGGAAAGAAAGAGTTTCGTCCAATGGGATTAGCCACTGATAGTCAGTGCCATATTCTGGTGACCGATTATTTCAACAGTCGCGTGCAAGTCATCGACAAGAATGGAAAATTATTACGTAACATTGAAGGACACGGTATTTATCTGCCATTGAGTGTCTGTGTCTGCAATTACGATACTATATACATCGGTGACAGCACGGGCAAAATTAAGCAGATACAGCACTTGAAATGAAGACTTGTTAAATGAAAACTTTTGCCAACTAGCCAGGCCTGCTTCCACTCGATCATTCCACTGTTCTTCAGATTTCAATATCTCTAAGCAAGAATATCAAACAACAGCCAATCGGCTAGTTATTGAGTTTATCAACAAAGGAATGAAAGATAATATCAATATCTTATGGTTCACATCTCCATATTGACTTTGAATCAAGGAAGTCAGACTTGGATTTAAACCAACACCTGAAAAAGTTTTGCGTTTTGTCCATTCCGATTCAATGTTTGATAATGAGTTCATTGTTATTTTGTAAACAAAGATAGTACTTTTTCCCCCATGCAACTCAGTTTTTGGTCCAATGCAATTGAAGTTTATTATTCAAGTTTCACTGTAGTGGATTTTTTAAATATCTGAAAATGGATTTCTTGCATATATAAACAGTGTACATCTGCCATGAAAAAAAAAGTTGAATTTTATGGTAATAATAACTTACTTAAGCAAGGTTATTACCACCAGAGTCAAAGAATGACTAAAAAACAATTATTAACAAAAGAAATTATTTTAATGCTGACATGATAAACAATGATAATAAAACATGTCTTCAAAACTTGCGTGTAGTATTATTGTATTAGAACCATTTTAACAAGAGCTTGGACTTTGGGTAGATGTGTCAATTAAACAGTATTGTGAGGTAGACCTGTCTATTTCATTGCTGGTCACTCAACCATGGCTCTTTGATATCAGCAAGATTTTTCTGGCTTTTGAGCTAAGACTTCGCTATCGGTGCACATTTCGCTTGAACCGTCTTATTTTGAACTTGTCTGACGCAAGAAATAGATAGCTACGTCCAACCGAAAGTCCAAGGTCTTGTTAAAATGGTTTTATTGTGCTTACGAAGATAATAAACCGGGACATTAACGTGGAAAATTGGATTTCCATATCATTGGAGGCTGCACACAACAGTATCAACACATAAAAATCAAAGATAGATATACCCGTTCAATTGAATTCTTTTCAAAAAATAAACACAAAAGATAATATTTGGTAAAGTTATGATTTTCAAATCAAAACATTATTGAACAAGGATGTTCGATAAACCATCTGTTGCTCGTCAAAGCGGAAGATTTTGTTGACGCCAAGTACGATATTGATAATTATCCTACGCGTCAAATCGACCTCGATGTAAAAATGGCAACGAAGGAGGCCATTTAATATTAAAGGGGAACTGGTTGTCTTCTTTTTTTTGGGACAATTGCAATTGGTTTCACGTTTATATGAAAGTTGTTCAAGTTTATCAAACTCATTTTACACCCAAGGTAAGCAATTGATTAAGTTTCAGTAAAGCAATTTTTCAACGTAATATTAAAAGACTTCTCTCCTTGTCGTACAGGTACAACCCTAATTTAATACTTGACATTAATGTCGACCAAAGATTGATTAAAGAAGGAATGATTACCTTTATTTATTATACAATTTACAGTCAGGGATGCATTATATCTAAATATCAATATTGAAACAAAAATATAAATAAATAAATAACGTACACCATGCAGTGAGACGTAACGCAAGATCTTAAAAAAGATTACTACATGTATTCATATAAGCTCTGAGAAATAAGTCAAAGCTTAATTCATATGAAATATGTATACAAATGGTCAGAAAATTATACAAAAATATGAGAAATTTATAAAAACACTTTAACGCTAAGAACGAAATTATTTAAATCGATGTACAATGTACTTGCATCTGTATGGTGTCAACTAAACCATACTCTAGATTACGCTTTCTTTAGTCACATAAAATGAATAGATTGTACATTGATTTGAAAGAACAAGAATAACGTCACATAATTCTATTTAAAAACTAAACAATAAGGAAGGAAACGAAATTAATGCAAAGTTTTCTTTTTCAATTTTCAACAGCGTGCCTTTCAAAATCTTTAACAAGGAAATATAGTAATGTCTCAGAAAATCAGCACAGCATGTCTTCCAATGCACGAGTAGATTTCGCCTGAATTGAGTCTAATGAAGTATCCCATAAAAAAAGCATACACGTGTTGTTAACGTGGTTGTGTTTTGGAGGCAATAACCTACTTGTACATTGTGTTTTAATGACATTCATGCCCTACTTACATTGCATCGTTTATTTCCTATTCACATCAAAATTTGTTGTTTGCCTGTTGGAATGTCAAGGATCTGGCTGCTTTTATTTTCTGCCTCAAAGGTATAGATAATTTTGTTTTTTTAGTGAATTTTTGTTATGTTAAGATTTTTTTCAGGATGTCGGTATATTCAAATTCTATTAATAAGAATATAATAACTGGTATCATGTTTCGCATTGAACAATTCCTTTTAAGTTTCTAAACAAATTATGACTATAAGAAGTTTGATTTTTGATGTGCACGATGTTGTGCATTTCGATTGAAACAACATTTTTCAGGTACATGTATGTCTATTATTTTGAGCCCGCTATCTGATTATGTTCAATAAACATTATACACCGTTTTATTTTCTCTTTTGACAGTTTGTGAATTAAACAGTAACAAAGATGGCTTGTGATTGCTCAACTACTTGGGTTAATATTCCAGAGCAATGTGATTTGTGCGATGAACCCACTTTTTGCCGGTGCAGTGAATGTCAAATCAAATTGTGCAGGTCTTGCTCACAAGAACACCATTCGCAGGAGTCAACACACAATATTGCACCCTATTTGACCGATAAAGGTGAAATTAAAAGTACTTCCGTTTCCTGCAGAATTCACTTCGACAAAATGTGTGAGCTTTTTTGTCAAGACTGTGAGGCTCCCGTTTGTCAAGAGTGCATTACAACCGGCCATCACAACTACCACGAGCTGAAAAACACTCAAGACTTACTGCATGAAAATAAGAAAACAATAGAACGTGACACAAAGGAAATGGAAAATGTTCTTGAAACTGAACTGATAAACATTCGAAAACGCCTTGGAGTGCTTGTTTCAACCAGTTCGTCAAAATATGAAGATTTAGAAGAGATTGTAGTCCAACATGGTAAGAAATGGCACGACGCCGTTGAAAAGGTCATAGAAACGTACGTCTCTGAAATCCAACAGATGAAAACTGGAGAAAAAGATACCCTGCGTCAGTTAACAATGGAAATAGTTAATCTAATATATAACACAGAGAGAAGTGTGAAGTTAAACAAAGAAATGTTAAAAGTATTCGAAGCCGAGAAAATTCTGAAGTACAAAACCAAAGCTGATGATATTCGAAGTAAAATTCCTGAAATCAATGTTCCAAACCCTTCGTTTACTGAATTTGAAGTCGCTGAAAGCAAAATAGTGCATGAAAATTTTGGAGTTTTAAAAACTAAGGTGATGTCCATTGATGACGACAGAAGAAACTCTAGAGAACTACATGTAGTGCAAACATTCTTGGAGCACTCATTTCCTAAACTTATGGAGAAAATGACATTGTTAAGTTCCATTGAAACTGGCCTAAGCGCAGTTTATTCTTTGTCATGCATGGAAAACGGCGAGTTGTGGGTCCATGGAACAGACAATTCAATTATGCGAACAGACAGGAATCACAGGAAATTAGAAAGAATCAAAACAATGTCTTTTGACGGAAACGTTGGGATAACGTTGAAACAAGAGGGAGAACTTGTATACACGGATTTTGAAGACAGAAGCGTGAACATCTTGAAAAACTCCCAAATGCATGCAGTCATCAGGTTGTCAGGGTGGAAGCCAAGAGATGTGTGTGCGACATTGGAAGGTGATTTGCTGGTCAGTATGAGCAATGATGACGAGAAAACAGCAAAAATTGTAAAGTACAGAAACACAAAAGCCTTGAAAGAGTACCATCATGATCTCAGAGGTCGGCCATTGTTTCCCACGGGAGACACAGCTCTTCACGTGACAGAAAACAGGAACTGGGACGTCTGCGTGGCGGTAAGCTCTGCACAAGTGGTCATCGTGTTAAACGGATTAGGGGCCGTCAGGTTCAAATACAGCGACAAGTCTGGAAAGAAAGAGTTTCGTCCAATGGGCATAGCGACCGATGGCCAGTGTCATATTCTGGTGACCGATTATTTCAACAGTCGCGTGCACGTATTAGATAAGGATGGAGAACTGTTACGTCACATCGAAGGACACGGCATTTATCTGCCCCTAAGTGTGTCTGTCTGCAATTACGATACCATATACATCGGTGACAGCACGGGAAAAATTAAGCAGATACAGCACTTGAAATGAAGATGCTTCGTGAAGTATGAAACATTTTCTGACATGTTCATATTGTAGATTTGCCGCTACTTATTCTGCAAATTATAGCACCCAACAAGGATGTCTAACGGAAATAAAATTGTCTGTGTCAACCAAAGAACGGCAAGGCTATCGCGTCCATCTGATTAACCTATCACTAGGAAGCCCGTCTGAAATCATAACCCAAACTTTTATTAGTCTTTTTACCGACCGTCGCCCTTAATAACACACGTACGTCGAATTTATAAATAAATATAATTCTTTTAGTTCTATTTTGAAAATGCCCACTCTACTAACTGCTAGCCATAAGTGATGGCACATTTTCTTGAAATGCACATGGAAGGCACGGAGAATTATAAAAAAAAAATCAAAGAGGAATAAGACTTGGTTTTTTCGACCCACTTCAAAATAAACCATAAATCAATTCTAACTTCGTATAATTTGATATAATTCATAATTCAGTATTTTACATGTAATATAGTATAGCGGTGTTGGTTACAGCATCAACTTGTGATCTGTCCGTCATGAGTTTGACCCCAGATGTAATATACATATATTGAGCAATTTTTGACCAAAAAAACCCATTGTAAATCCATATGACATCTTGTAATATTTTGTAATTCGTTCACTGTGAGGTTATTTTGTGCTTCGTGTGCACTGTAATTTCATTCGTCCAATTCTACCTTAAGTCTGTCGTGTGTATGACATTTTACTCAAGAACTATAGGGACTGATTATACACCTGAGATCTCTGACTGATGCAATGTCACCAATTTCATACATGTATGAGTGATAAAGTATTGAAGGTGGACTCTTTCTGTCATAATCACCTGTTTTTGGAAAAATATCGAAAAATGTTATATTATTTTAAGTATATGTACATAGTTCATGTTTTTAAAATAAAATTACAACTTTTTGTTTAAACTTTGTATGCCTATTCAGTACCAGAGTCAAGTGAATCAATAATTTGTATTTTATATCTGTATACAGTTATTCAAATTCCTTTCAAACCAAAAAATGATTGTACTCACTAACGGCTGGGTATTTTGGATTTTTTAAACAAGTGATCCTTCAGTCCTACTACATACATTGCTAATTAAGATAAAAATTGTAACATATTGAGAACGTGTCACTATTCATGCTAGAATTTGTACAAACTTGGTGCATAAAAAAATCAAATAATTATAATAACATACATGTACCTTAACTTACTAGATTCGTGTTTAAAAAAAATGTCTGAATATCAAGTACCATATGTCATCATATGCATGATTGAACATAACTGAGCGACGAACACGTTCTTCTTTTTAATGCTCCTTACGGCGTTTCGTAACGTTCCAAATTTTATATGATAGTTCCTTGAGTTGCAGCGCTTCAAGAGGTTATACATTGTCAAACAAAAAGTCATGTCTGCAGAAGGTAAGAAATTACAGTTTAATGACGATGTAGTCATGATTAACATCGACTAATAGCTTGCTATTAATAGTGCTAAACGGATAACTTAATTATTATGCATTGACAGAACCGAATATGGACTATATATTTTAGTATTGATAAACATGAATACAGTAAAACTTTATTAATATCTATCAAATAAAGATGTCGTCGTTTTTCAAATGGCCTGCCAACTTATAAGAGAATTGTATCATTTATCAACATTCGTTAAATTTAAACATTAATGGTTTATATTTTTAAATTCTACTGTAGAAGAGTGTACCTAATATAGATGTATATTGATTAATAAGAATAGAGTTTTACCGAACAGGATTGCGAGAGCGTTTACGGAGTAAGAAGGATATTGTTGTAGCGGAAGGATATGTGTTTGAATTTGAGCGAAGAGGCTACCTACGCGCTGGATGTTTCGTACCTGAGGTCGTGCTCAATCACCCGGAACTCGTCCAATCTCTGTACGAGGAGTTTGTCCATGCAGGAAGTGACGTTGTCCTTGCATTTACAGTGAGTGGTGATAGTTCTAGCAAGAGTGTCTTTCTCAGTTATAGTCTCGGTTTCATTCTTTAAAATCCACAAGCTCTCCTAGGTATACTGTAGTATACAGTAGTTACATGTATTTCTCTAAGTTACAGTAAATAAAAAAATATTATTTTTCAAAATTATCTCATTTTGACCCCATTCCCATAAGGTCACACAATCCACTTGCCAATAAAGCACCTCAAAATAACGATACATGTATGCCCTAACACCAAGTTAGCTCTAAAAAGGTTTTACAGTCAAGGTCAACTACCAAGAAATTCATCTCTTTAAATGTATAACTTTAAAAAAAAAATACGAACTCTAAAAGAATTCCTAAACTGGAAAAAAGGACTTTTATGTATTTCTTGAATTATTCAAGTATTACGGTCATCGGGAGAAACTAAAGGTGATAGGCAGAGAACAGGAAGTCAAGGAGCTGAACCTAAAAGCCCTGAAATTGGCCAAAGAAGTGGCGGTCAAAACAGGAACATTGATGGCGGGAAACATATGCAATACTACGGTGTTTCAAAAGGGGAACGACACGGCAATCGAAGCGGCACGCGCCATGTTCAAGGTACTGTATCTAATGCAATCTTTTTCTTTACTATGTTGAAATTTTTTTTTTACTAATTCTATTCTTCGACCGTAAGCAGTCAGCAACTTCATGGACATAGAATCTTTTCTTTTCCACCCATGCTTTCGAGTTTACGACAATGCAATTTACCTAAACATTTGCATACCATGGCCAGATGCAGAAAAATATTATAACTTTGACCAGTCGAGTCACTTGAGTTTTGTTTTAGCGTATATTTAATTTTCATAAGTTTCCATTGAGTTAAAATTAGCAAAACTAAATTTTAACTTTAGAAGACTTCAAAATGTCTCTCCAAATACACGTATAGATGATGCAACAAATACATGTGTGGTTTCTCCTATGTTCGTTGAATACTGTGGTTTCATTAATATTCAAGGGTATCAATTTTCGTGGATAAAGTGAACATCACAGTTTCAAGGATACGTAAATTCGTGGCCAATGACCCTATGCACTTCAATTAACATTAAATTTCGTGGATCAACTTAACAACGAAATCCACGAAAATTGGTATTCAACGAATATTGATGAAACCACAATACTATAGCTAGTTATGTTGATCCACCAAATTAAATGTTTATGAAAGTGTTATTTCTAATAACACTTTGTACTGAAAGGGTCAATTTTTATCCAGCAATTTAAGTACCCTTGAAATAGATTTTCATTTAAACCGCAAAAATTGACATTTACAAATAATTATAAATTAAAGAATGGTTTGTGAGATTGTTTTAACTACACATGGTAGACTAAAGTTTTTGTATGTTTGCTTGGAACAACTTCAGGAACAGATCGAGTGGGCTGTGGAATCGGGCGCGGACTATATTGTGGCGGAGACCTTTAGTGACTACGCGGAGGCAGAACTGGCCCTGCAGTGCATCAAACTGTATGGAAATGGATGTACGATGACAAGATGAGAAACTTTTCAGATTTTGGAGATTTTCATTTTCTATAATTGTATTTGAAAAAAGCAAAACTTTGTAATAAGATAAAGTTTGATAGCATACTATATAAATGAGTATATTGAATATAAAGTTAACTTAAGTTTAAACACATCACATCAATATTTTCAAGCATTGTACATTAGTTCCAATAAAACATGTTAATTTAACTTTTACATTATTAATTGATGAAGGAAAATTTAACTCGTTTTGTATTTTCATGCATTTAGTGCCAGCAGTGGTTTCCTTTATTGCTCATGGCACCGACACCACGGCGGATGGTCTCACTTTCCCCGAGGCTTGTAAGAGACTGGAGGAAGCCGGAGCAGACGTGGTGGGACTAAACTGCGGAAGAGGCCCCAAAACCATGATGCCACTGATTAAAGAAATCCGAAAAGTCTGCAAGGTATTATTTCTGTTGAAGTCTATTGACTAAATCCATTTTGATCATTTTGAAAATGAAGATTACGATATTGAATTATATTCTTGCATTTTACTAGTATGCAAAATATGATCTTCAATACCATATAATTATAAACAAGATGGGGATACGGTAGCGCAAATGTCCATAGGTTTTATCGTAAAATACAATTCCAAATTAGATTTTTTTATTTAAATCTATTGATCATACATCTATTTTTACGATCATACAAGTTTACAAAAACACAATTTCTAACCACAGTTTTGAACATTTAAACAAATAATAAGAGAAAAAATATTACCTCAAGTTTTGGTGATATCGAACCCACAACCTAAAAAACTTAGATCTAGACTTTGACCCGTGCGTGCACGGGTTGACATTGCATATCGGACATTTACAAAATAGATACATCGACACCCCGTATTATTGACATTTACATAACAAAGTTTTAAGCGTAAAATAATGCTATTAATTTCACTACACTTTCCTTAGTTTGAATAATCTAACCGCGTCTCGGAAAAGGCCTTCATCACAGTTAGAATGCCTTCCATATACCCGTAATGTAGCAGAAAATTGCAGAATCGCTCTGGAACGATTTTGGAGAAAATTAATGAGGTTGCCTTGAAAATAACAGTCAAATTCATCATAATAAACCTTTTTAAGACTGTAAATACCTTTTAATTAAAAATTTAATCCAATTAATGGAAGAATTCAACACTTTTTCACCTACGTACACGTATTTTCTTTCCTACAGAGACAATACACGGAACGCATTCTATCATAAAACTGGGTCTGTAGGACATTATTCATTTTTACGATGAAACATATTCTATCTTCACTCTCCTAAGAAATATAATGTGAATTTTATTGCATGTAATCAAATATCTTTTGTCATCACGAAGACAAAAGTAAGTACATGTACTTAGTTGAAATGTATATTTGTAATTTTATACATGTACTTTCTCTCATAAAAAATCATTAAAATATATATATATATATATATATATATATATATATATATATATATATATATATATATATATATATATATATATATATATAAACTGAATACAAAGCAAATTCTAATGAAAATTAACCCGTATTTGTATTATCTTTCCGGAGTTTATTCATGCAAATATGATATTGTGGAAACATAAACTAAAGATCCCGTTAGCGTGAATGTATAGCGCAAGCGAAAGATTGTAAAATCCAAAAAATCCAGATGATTTCCGGGATTTTTAAAAGAATTTCGTTGATTTTTAATTAGCGAAGCTTAATGAAAAAAACAAAAAACAAATTGGCAATCTTCAAGTAACAATGACGTTTAGAATATATAAAGCAAAAGACAGTATTCTTCCGATTTATCGGTATTAAAGACCAAAAATTCGAGTCTATTATTTTAATAAAGTAGTATAGATGTACCTAAGGTCTGGTTCTCTATATAACAAGTGAGTCATTTCAGTCACAACAAAGTGCACGTTATTTAAAAGGGGAATGGTCCCGATTTTGGTCAACATTTATTTTTCCGATTTTTTAATGTTAACCTTACAATGCTTAAGTAAGGCATTTTTAATATGCAACCAAAATATGAGTGTCATTCGTTGAGATTTAAGCGAGTTAAAAAGCTTACAATTCTTTTAAGAAATGAAGATAATAATTTTTCTATTGATCGACGTATCAAAGAAAAAATTGACCAGAAAACTTCATCAATGCGTCGATCAATAGAAAAATTATTATCTTCATTTCTTATCATTTAATAAAACATTTTCAAATAAAAAAATGTGAAGTGTCATTGATCAAAAATGTAAATAATGTAAATGAAGCGGCGCGTATGAATACAAAACAACAACAGCAACAATATTCAAAATGGATGCGCCTTCAGCTGATGCAGAGCTATTGAGCTGAATTAAAGGATTAAACACAAATAGTGAGTTAAAATCTGAACCGGCTGAATTGAAAACGAAAGGAAAATACATGCGATAGCTTGTGATATCATTCACTGTGCAGAAAAACTCGTATTAAACTAGTTTTCATGTGAGATCGCTGGAATATGCAACTGGACATAACCATCCAAGGAAAAGCGATCGTGGACGAAAATAGCTGATATGTCGACAAAGAATAGTATGTATAAGCGACTTTTGTAAACTTTGTGGTAACTAGATAGCCAGTGATGTACTTAAATGGCATATATCTGCCGCTTGGAATTCACCGAAGGAGTTGATGCATTACTCATAGCCTTTCTTTACGACGCTTATTTTGATGACCGATCATCTACGTGTGTAAATTTAAAAATTATCGTTACCAAATTTGAACAGCAGTGTTACCGTGAAAGTTTATATGCCTATATGTTTGTTATAATATTGAAATCCTTAAAAGGAACAGCCAGCCTCGCTGTAAATGTTGATTGATCTCAAGCAGACGAAATCGTGAGAAGACGCTTAATTTTCTATTTCGTGAATCAAACAAAGTGTTTTGTTTATTTTTGAAGGTTAAACTTTCAAGTTTTTATATTCACAAGTTTTCATTTTGTTTGCCGACAATAAAACAGACACAACTTTACATTTTGTTGACAGTGTTTATCTTGGAAATTCCCGTTCTATAAATAGTGTTAGATCAGAGCAGTAGAGAAAAGTAGATCCGGCGAAAATTTTATTGATGCAGGTATCAAAGAAAATTTTCAACCAATCAGAAGCGCCGATATCTCATCAAACGAATAAATATTAAATGATTACTATGTAAACAAAGCTTTGGTTTTCATTTTGAATGTTGAAGTGAAAAGTCCAATTTTAGACCTTAATGAATGTGTTAAACGGAACTGTTTATTTATGCTTATGAATAAGGAGATAGACAAATTAGCTTGAAAAAGATTTTTTACCTGTATATTGAACCTATGTAAACAAAAACAGGGCACGAGCCTTGAACACTGTTCCTGATAATTATGCCAGTGCCAAGGTGGCATTTTTGCACCCGCTTAAGCTGTATATGATAGACCATTGCTTAAAGAGTTAACAACCACCTTTGTTATCATTGTATCTCACCTGTCAGGTGAGATATTTACCTTTCAAAAATAAATTCCTATAGGAAAATAATTTTTTCCATAGGAAAAACAATATTCCTATAGGTATTTTTTTCCTATCGGAATACAAGTCTAGAACTTCCCATAGGAATTTCAATTCCGATAGGATTTGATAAAATTCGATAGGAAAACTTAATATCCTATAGGAAAACTACATGTCTGAATCAAATTCCTACAGGAAATACAATTCTCCTATAGGAAATATAATTCCTATAGGATTGTCAATATTTCCTGTAGGAGGATCATTTCCCCTATGGGAATTATCATTTTCCGATGGGATATTAATTTTTAGAGGTAAATATCTCACCTGTCAGGTGAAACATACTAAACACAAAAGTGGTTAAAGTGGTTATATACTCTCTAGACAATGGTCAATCATTTGGTATGCATGGATATTTCCGAAACTTCATCTTAAGCGGATGCAAAAATGCCACCATGGCATTGGCATAATTATCCGGCACAGTGTTCTTGGTTACATAACAAAGAATTGTGAGCTCTGTATCTTGCCCATAACTTAATGGCTGCATGACTCATCTCAAATTTCATTTGATCATTAGAGATGCATTTCTTAACAATTGTAATTCATAATAAAAACAGAAAAATAGAATTTGTCCAAAATCGTGGCCATCCCCCTTTAACTGCAATGTGTGACTTTAGCCCCGAAGTAACGGAAGTATCATTTTACTAAAACTATATTACAAAATGATATTTTTGATGTATGCCATATTAATTGCTATTTATATGTGGGGGGGTTTTTTTGCCTATCATCAGGGACCAATCTGCATGTTGCCTGTACCTTACCGGACTACGCCCGACCAACCCACCATGCAGTCACTGATGGACCCTGAGACAGGTAAGGAATTAAACGAGAGAGAGAGAGAGAGAGAGAGAGAGAGAGAGAGAGAGAGAGAGAGAGAGAGAGAGAGAGTATCAATTCAGGAAATGCATGAGTATTGTAAACGTACATGTATCCTTTTTTGTTTGATTATTTCAAGATGGGTTTGTTAACAGGAAAACAAGCATTTCCCTTCGACCTTCCCGCTTTTGCCTGCAGTCGCACACAAATAGCACAGTTTGCACGAGAGGCCAAAGAAGTCGGCGTTCAGTATATTGGTCTGTGCTGCGGAAATGCGTCTCACTACATCCGGGTGGTTGCGGAGGAATATGGCAGACGACCACCAGCCAGCGAATTCTCGCCAAACATGTCGGAACATTTTATCTTTGGGGACAAAGCACACGTGAAGGAATATCATGCTACAACACTTCTCCCGAATATGTAGAGTTATTGATGAATAAATTATTTGGATTCTCTTTATATATTTTCTCTTTTTTTGAAAGGGAAGGGCTTTATCATATACCGTAAAATAACACGTAAAAAGTTCTTAAAGAGGTTCACTCCTTAGGTTTTGGGTAGCCATTTTGGGTCACCTCTAGTCTGAAAATTCTGTATCACACATTGATTCTAGTGGTATATTTATATTTTAAATGCCAAATAAACTTTATGGAATAAAATTGTTTTTTTTTAAATACATTTTTACAGAGTTTATAAAGGGACTATATTTTGTAGTGGAAGGTTTCCAAGAAGGAAATGTGAACACTTTTCATAACTCACTAGTTTAAGAGTACTCTAGACTTACTATAGCTTCTTAATTTTCAGCGTACACCAAACTTCTAGATAGTTTGTGTATTACGATATATTCATGATGTTCTTAAAAAAAAAACCCACATATTTAAAGAAAATTTTGATATTTCTATCGATATATTTTGGCATATTTAGCTTATATTTCGTAGAAGTTAAGAAAAAATGAACTCCAATTTTGGCCTAAAATTAGCTTATTTCATGCTATATCTCAAATTTTTGAGATGTGACCCCTCCTTGATTTACTTTTAAATGAGACATTAAATGTATGTCTATTTGTATGCAAAGTTTTGGAAAGATGACATTACAATAACTTTTTTCATTTGCGTTATAATTTGATTACTCCAGAATTTTGTAACATCTGTTGTTGTGTTCATTATGTACTGGCCTTTGAAGCCACCAGTATAGCAAGAATTTTTAAACTTTGACTTAGATTTACTTTGATAGTCACTACATGTGTTCAACTTCATACTGTATCAAAATCATAACTAATTGATAGTTCAAACTGTAAATATTTGTTTGATTTCTTCAAATAATCAATTTCCAGGTCAAATTTTAGCAAAAATTTCAGGAAAATTATTATTTCTGTTTGAGGTCTATATTTCCAAAAAATGGCAAGTGACATGGGTCACAAATAAAATAAATGAACATTTTAGGTACCCATCTTTATATCCAAGTGGTTTTCGGATGATTGACATTACTATTATTTCAGGTGCCAACATCCTTAAAACGAAAATTAATATGCGGATGAACAATCTTTATACACGAAGACTATAATACGCAGCATTCTGAGTGAACTTGAAATGAAAAGTAAATTATGTACTATCATTATGTATACATGTTATTGATCAATTCAATTTTAAGAGTGCACTTGAAAGCAAATCAACGTAATCAACGTTTGCTTACGGGATAAGGACGGTTACCAACGACACATTGCTGTGTATATAATTATTAATAGTTCGGTCATCTCTTGATCAGATCTTTTTCGAAGGAATATGAGTACGAGAGTCACAGAAAGAAGGTACAATTAACATAACGGAGACATTTTTTGCTTGGCGAAGGGAGAAACAGTAAACAAAAATTTCCAATCCAAAATTTCTTGATCCGCGCTTAAAGGCATAAAACACAAAAATCCAGTGTTAAACATTACAGCATGCAGCGTAATTAAATATCAAACCAGGGGTAAAATTTTATCGCAGTCAGATACGAGGACCTTTCATTTGGGTACATTGATTCCTGAGTTATCTTTTACAAGGACATTTCGGACTTAAACAAGATACAACTACTGAATATGGCTGCGCTTGCGAATTCTGGGAAGGAATAAGACAGACCGTGTTAGAGAAAATCGAAAATGTTATATTTACATATAATTACATTTTCCAGTGTCTTTGCCTGTGATAACACTACGTATCGATTTTGTACCATTTAACCCATAATACAAATGACGCCAAATTGAGAAGCCAGCGGGGTTTGCTTAGGTGGCAGGGGATAGTTTCGACGGAAAGTATCGGTCAAAATTTTGAAATAAAGGGAGAACCTGGGGTTTGGCTGGTTATTTGAGGGGTATAAATTGGTAGAATATTTGTTGCATTCATTTTGTGGGTAGAGGAGCTCATGTCAATTTCATTGATATATGACACTTTAATACTGGTAGCACTTTTCATCAGATATGGAATGAAAATGCGAAACTGTCGCCAAAATTTTCACTTTCGGTTTTGTTCTTGAAAAGTAGGGTGGGTTCAGAACACGAAATGTCACTCGAAAAGAAGGTGATTGACCCCCCCCCCCCCCCCATCAATTGATGATTATTTGCATGGGTATACATTAAGCTACCAATCCTATGGTAGTTTATGGCAGTTGCTCGGGACTGGAGCGTGGTTCTGGACCCGTGAAAATGTGAAAAAAGGGCAATTTTTCAGAAAATGTTGAGACCGTCCTAGGCTATTCTTTATAGTGCTATATGTAAGTTGTACTTGTTGTATTCTGAAATGTTTAGAAATTCTCAAGAGTCGGGACCATGTGTCCCCTGCATGCAAACCAATTTTAGCAAATTTAAAAACCCACTGAAAAATTAAATCTCATATATGAGCACTATCTGCCTCACATTTCCTCGACCAAAAAAACTATACCCTGCCACCTTATTTACATTTAAATATTAAATCGTACGATGGCTTAAAATTATATAAATATAAGTAATAAGGAATCATTCTTTGAATATTATGAGGTGATAATTTCGATCGGAGCGTGATTAAATCTATCATAAAGCCCTTCGGGCTTTATTGGATTTGATCACGCCCCGACCAAAATTATCACCTAATAATACTCAAAGAATGATTCCTTATTCCTTATTTTCAACTGTCTGTGATAACATTACGAATCAGTTTTGAACCCCTAAAACCCAGTAACTTCATAAAACATGAGTGACACAAAATGGGTGTGTTTTATATCATAACAGAAAAAAGGTATTAGCTGCGCCTCATAGTAAAGCATAGCAAGTGCGTCTTCCTTAAATCAAAGTACTGAAGTACTGACAAGCCGGGCTCTTTTGGTGGATCTTTATGCATATTGTGTGATAAAGACTGGAATCTCTCTCTCTCTCTCTCTCTCTCTCTCTCTCTCTCTCTCTCTCTCTCTCTCTCTCTCTCTCTCTCTCATGCTTTTAATGTCGGCAGAGAGCGACCAAATTTTGTAAGCGGCTATAAACAAAAATATGTCTGTCTAATAGAAAAAAGTTCAACGGTTGCTGCCTTTAATTTTGCAACATGCGTTATATATTCAATCCCCATTTCTTCAACGCGCAGCAAAGTAGTTCATGGAAATTCATGCGCATTGTATGTGTCCAAAATGCATAGTCTTGTTTTTAAAACAAGTTATTGATAAGAAAACTAAAAAAGATAGACAATTCTCTCGAAATTAAAAAAAAAAGAAACAACCTTTCCTCAAAACGTGGCTCTTTGTGTAACTATTTAGTATAGCGGAAGCTTTTACTTTGACGCTGTTTGGTTTTTTGTTTATTTTGAAGTTGTGCTATTTATAGTAATATTGGCGATTTGCCTGCCTACAGCCAGGACTCTGCTTTCAGCAGAGCCCGGCTAAAAATAATGGTTTTAAGATAATGTTGTTTTAAAGTGTTCAAATTGGAAATAATACTAATATGAGTAATTAATAAGCAATTATTTTTTTAATATTATGATGTGATAATTTCGGTCGCGGGAGCGTGGTCAAATCTATCATAAAGATCTTCGGGCTTTAATTGATTTGACCACGCCCCGACCGAAATTATCACCTCATAATACTCAAAGAATGATTCCTTATTCCCTAGCTAAAACTGGCCAGTTTCTCGGTCAATCTGCGCATCGTCGTTTTAAAAGATTGCCCATGGGTATCGTTTGCTGCCACGGGCAGGAGTCCGCATATTAGTACAAGTGAGATTGAAGAAAATGTATTGGCAGTGGTTTGCGACGGGACCATGAAATTCAGAGAGCAATCTGTTCAAAGTTACAATTTTAAGTAATTAGTAGGTTTGCAGTCAGTCATACATCGTATGTACACTGCTATATGTACAAGCTTGTCTCCGCACATGCGCATACAGTCATAAATATAAGCATGCAAACTAAATATTCACTTTGCATATTATTATTGCTCTAGAAACTATTTAACTCGTATTTTAATTATAGATTGTGTGTTCACGTTTGAGTTAAGATTAACTTTCCGCTTGCTGACTTCCTTTAGCATTTTAAAATGCTAACCCTGTAGGCCTACAACAGCTTATCGCAAGATCAATATAGACGCACACAGCAATGAAAAAAAAAACTATAAATTTACAATAAACAAATGCATGCATCTATAAATATCCTATAGTAGATAACGATTGTATATATTTAGTTATCATTTCGAGGTACAAGTTTCACCAACCACGTACTTAAAGCATGAATATGTTAACTACTACTGACAAAATCGGGGTCCCATAATACCGTTTGCAGAAAATTCGTCGGAACGCAACGCAATGGACGTGAAAGGTAAAATTTTTACGTAGTTGTATAATAGAATCATTTAAAGAACGCCGCGCGATAAACGCCTGCATTTTTAACGTCTGCAAATTGGTGCATACATTTTGGTCTAAGTCGTCCACGCAAGGGATATTTTAATGAGCAATGCCATTAGCATTTGACCGATGGTCATTGAATTGTTTACGTAAGAGTTTTGTATGGAGAAAAGGTCGGGTGTTTGACTGACAATATAAATGTTTTGATCGATAGAAAACATAGAATTTTTCAATGAGGCGACGTCTGTTTCTTATCTGTACAGTAACTTGATGAGGTCAATAGACAACTGCGACTTGGCTCAAACTACACGTATGTGAACGCATGCATAAGCTTTACGTTCTAGTTCGGCAAAATTATGTAATCTGTAATCCTAGCATCCAAATCATTTAAAGGGAACGTTACGTAATTTAGAGCTGTTTCGAAATGTACGATTTTTCTAGTGTCTTTAGATAAAGTTTATCTGAGTTTTGACGATATTCACGACGTACATGTATCTGTAATCATCATTGGGGATAATCTTAATGTCGTGGCCAATTTTAGATCATGTATAATCTCCTAAATAAAACCTCTGGGTAAACATATAGCAATATTAAGATTTTAAAGTTAAAATATGAGGCTTCTTTCTTTACCAAATAATATTAGTTAATGGCTAGTAAAATCATATATATCTAAAATTTTAAGGTATTATTTTATGGATGCAGGAAAAAACTAGTATTTGTTAGGGGAAACAACTATAAATGCAGTGCCTCTCCCCACTTTAAGACATCATGCACAAATATAGAAACTCAACCGGTGTATTTGGTTCATACTGTATGAATACTTATTTTTTTTCGTATATTCAGTACACATGTACTTTACTACCCTCATTCGGCATTTGCATTTTTTTTTCAAACCAAATAAACGCATTACTTAGTAATACATGTAAATCGAATTGTTTACTGGTTTATGGAATTGTGTACTAGTATTTAAAAATAACGAAAATTTGATCAATGAACCTGAATTGAATGATTCGCCCTACTGTATACAATAATACATGTTTAATTTTGAACCTTATGTGATAGTATCCGACTCGTTAGTTCGAGAGTCTATGATTTGGTATTGTGTGCATGCTTTGATTCCTGTATAACAGGACTAAGAGACCGGCTGAAGAATGGGGGTAACATGGTTGTTGCGGAAGGATATCTTCTGGAGTTGGAGAGAAGAGGTCATCTACAAGCCGGCGCTTTCATCCCGGAAGTAGTGTTGGAACATCCGGAAGTTGTCAAGGCTCTTCATGAAGAATTTGTACATGCCGGAAGTGACGTTGTCGTAGCTTTCACAGTAAGAATGAGATTTTATGGTGTAAAAATAACATTCACTACAATGTACGTAAGTTTACATGTAATACAGCGTAAGGTTCCTGCGCTGATAGTTCTACAGATCGTAAGAAGATCATAGCGGTATCAATTATGCGACACAACACAGATGATTTGTTTTTTTTTTTTAATTTACAAATAAATTTGGTATTTGAAATTGTCAGTATTATTTTGATTAATTGAAACATACACATTAAAAATTGCATCCTAATATAAAACGTATTTGTATTGTAGCTTCAGCAACTATTAATCACGCTTTGACAAAGAACAGTAAGTGCATGACACTGTTTTGCGTGGTAAGGATAGTCTAAAACGATTTATATTTTCGTTTACAGTATTACGGACACCGGGCAAAACTGAAGGTCATCGGTCGTGAGGATGATTTGATGGAGCTGAATTTACGCGCTCTAAAAATGGCCAAAGAAGTGGCGGTCAAGACAGGAACACTGATGGCGGGGGACATCTGTAACACTACGATATACCACGGAGACGATCCCAGCTCCGTGGAGGAAGTCCGGGAAATATTCCGTGTAAGTCCGGGAAATATTCCGTGTAAGTCAGCGACTTGAAAAAAAAATCATAATGGTTAGAACATTGACAGTGATACGATGAAATACGGATATCGAGCGCTGATTATTCATTACTTATCGTCATATTCGTTCAGACTTCTTATTTTATCATTGAATTATTTACTCTTTTTTTCATTTTATGGTTAAAAAGATAATAAAAAAAGATATAAAGTTACCTTATAGGGTATTTCATTGGAATGATCAATTCTACCATAGAAGTATATAAAGAATATATATATATAAAAAAAAAAAAAAAAAAAAAAAAGAACATATTCAATTTTGTGTCCCTGTGACATTGTAGGTGGGTTTAATTTTACCCGTCATTGGCACAATGGCAATATTTCTTCCATTTGATTTTCATTTTCAGTGTTTATTGTAATAATATCAATTTAAGTCAGAAACCAATCAAACTTACGGTGAAGTGACCACTAGGTTGAAGGAATCAAATGTGATTAAAGAAGAGTTGCATCTCCATAGTGAATTGAAAGCCTTTCTGGTTAAATTTTTTTTTCATTTTACACGTTTAGAAACCATCGCAGCTAGTAGTCTTGAGACGATACACCTTGAAAATTAAGAAAAGGTTTCTTAGCTCACCTGAGCTGAAAGCTCAAGTGAGCTATTCTGATCACATTTTGTCTGTCGTCCGTCTGCCCATCCGTCTGTCCGTAACTTTTTCACATTTTCAACATCTTCTCAAGAACTACTGGGCCAATTTTAACCAAACTTAGCACAAATCATCCTTAGGCAAAGGGCATTCAAAGTTGTGAAAATTATAAGGGCCACACCCTTTTTCAAGGGGAGATAATTAGAAATTAATGAAAAATTTCGGGAAATTTTCAAAAATCTTCTTCTCAAGAACCATAAAGCCAGGAAAGCTGAAACTTGTGTGAAAGCATCCTCAGGTAATGTAGATTCATAGTCGTGAAATTCATGACCCCCGGGGGTAGGGTGGGGCCACAATGGGGGTCGACGTTTTACATAGGAATATATAGAGTAAATCTTTAAAAATCTTCTTCTCAGAAACTAATCAGCCAGATGATTCTTTATAATTGTTAAGACTTTGTCTCCAGGACAATTCTTCGGCCTCACAAGAATGTTCAGAGTTTGATGTAGCTTTATATCCCATATATAAACAATTGTTAAGGATCTTTTTGAGAACTGCAATACTCAACATGTGACATGACTATTAAATCATCCTGTTAGGAAAGGGACTAATGATGATAAACATAAGATTATCCAGGGGGAAAATGGATTTTATTCATACAGGATCTACATGTATTATTGTACATTGTCCAGATTGTTTGTATTATGACTCCATTTAGCTGATTTTATCATACCTATTGTTCCTCAGGTGAGCGATATGGCCCATGGGCCTCTTGTTCTAAATTCCGGCAGAACTAATAAGACAAATTGTTTGGAACCTTTTAAAATGACTTTCACTGCATACATTCCTTTTAAAATTAACGTTGATACTGGTGAGTGAGTTACTGGTATCTGTTTTTAAAGGGACTTGGACACAATTTGAGATCAAAAATTCTATTTTTATTTTTTATGTATAAAATGGTTTACTGGTGCATTTTAAATGATTGACCAAAATGTTGAATGTTAAAATCAAGCTACAAGCGAGATACAGAGGTAAGAATTGATTGTAATGTAAACAAAGCTAGAGTCTTATAGTTGTTTACAAAAAGTGTAATATAGAGAATTACTATTTCTTTGACAAAATGACATGTAAAAAACAATTTAAACTAATTCAATATCTTCATTAGTACTATTATCAACAAAAGAAAGATACATTTGATTGAAACTTGCTCCAATACATTACATTTGTAAAAAATGACAATATTCGAGGTTTGTTTACAAAACAAAGAATTATG
This sequence comes from Magallana gigas, assembly GCF_902806645.1. Classification (NCBI taxonomy): domain Eukaryota; kingdom Metazoa; phylum Mollusca; class Bivalvia; order Ostreida; family Ostreidae; genus Magallana; species Magallana gigas. The sequence continues at coordinate 19,765,677 of NC_047566.1, forward strand.
AACTCTGTATCTTGCTTGTTACTTGATATTTGACTTTTAAATTTTGATATAGCAGTATAAACTTGTATATTTATCAGTATAAACATAGAAAATGGAAAAATAAAATTAGAAAATTTTAAGTCAAATCGTGTCCAAGTCCCTTTAAACATTAAGTTATATTTTTAAGATTGGCAAAGTTTTACCTTATAATTGTAGGAGCAAATTGAGTGGGCTGTTCAGAGTGGGGCGGACTACATCATCGCAGAACGCTTCGAGGAGTTTGGGGAGGCAAAACTGGCACTGGAGTGCATCCAACAGTTCGGAAACGGTCGTAAGTCGCTCGTTAATTATTATAGACAACGATGCTCCTTTCATACGTAGTAAACCTTTTAATTATCCTGGGTACAAAAGCGTTTGTGTATTCCTTCATTAAGAGCTACGACTTGATCGAAAACCTTAATTTGAAGTTGTTGGAGGATGATTCATTGCAGTAGTTTTTGTTGTCATCCTTTGTTTGTTCTTTGATACATTGTATCGAAGGGATGGGATGGGATATGTTTTGTCTGTCGGAATGCTTGTCTCTCTGTCTTCTTCATCTGTTTGTTCGCGAAGGTGATTGATAAAAAAAAATCAAAGGTTAGACTTGCTGTCATTAAGCTTTGTCATCGGCTAGCTCATATTGTTTCACAGACTCATCTTGTTTGTTTGTACATCTCCAAAGGGGTCGACCGTAACTCATATACAGCCAAGTGAAAAAAAATATAATTAATGTATATCCAATTTGTTTGGCGTGTCACAAAATTTGCGAAACAGGAGAAAATCTGTACATATTTTTTTGCGATTTAACAAGTTTCTTACACCAAACTTTACCGGATTTAATTTATGCGTATTAAATATTTTGCGATTTATAATAGGGATCGCGAAAAAAATGTGAAAATTAAAAAACCGCGAAAATTACCGGATATACAGAATAGGACCAAGAGCTAGAGATACACAAATATTTTGAACACACAGTGATCTAAGACACAAAACAATTGTGAAATGATGTAAATGTGTTCAATCTATAAACAGTTTCCTAAAATAAAATACGTTTGTTTAACTAACATTACAGTGCCTGCAGTGGTGACAATTGCACCACACGTAGAAGATAAAACCAAAGACGGTTTGACGTTTCCGGAGGCCTGTAAGCGTTTGGAGGAGGCGGGGGCGGATGTGGTGGGGTTGAACTGTTGTAGAGGACCCAGCACAATGCTTCCTCTACTGAAAGAAATAAAGAAAGTCTGCAAAGTGAGCATATATTACATATACTATATATCTGTACCATATTGGTATTTTTCGTCAATTTCTATTTTATTATTATTACATGCATATCGATTTATTAACTTTAATTTTAACATTTGAATATTATGTTATAAGGTTTGAAAAGAAAATTTAAGGAATTGCATGATGCTTTGATTAGCTTACCGGTATGGATTGTTCAAAGTACTGAGAATCAATTAACAGTTTGAAACATCCAAAATGTTATGAAATTGCATAATACTTATGTGCTTGGGATATTATAAATGAATAAAAGGAAAAAACAAATTTAAATTTTAATGTACATTCTTTCATTTTTTTTTTACCGTCTTCCTTGGAAGACGGTATAAAGAGTTGAAATAATTTACAGTCTCCGGGCTGTGCACTTCCTCTCCTTTGTGATTGGTAGAAAATACATGATGTGAAAATTTACATTTATTTCATTGGTTGATAAACTGTTCGGCACAAAGATGATCGATTTTACGTACGACTTAACAACTTTCGTAGATTTCAAATCTTAAAAAGTGAGAAAACGAAAGAATAATAAAAATGGCTCTTTGTGAAATTCAGGCTTTCATTTTTCTGTTAACTAGTTGAAAGCAATATTCTGTAACATCTCTTGAAATAATTTGTTCTTTTATTTTTGTTTTGATTATACAAATACCAATAAAATTTGATACGGTATGGCTAATATCAGTAAACAAGTTTGTATATTAGATACGATGAAACTAATATCAGTAAAAATGAATGATACTGGATGCAGTTGTATTAACTTTAATTTTACTACAGAGATACCACCCTTCCTAAGATCTCTTTTTACCTACTACAGTCGATTTCAAATAAATAACACGCTGTAAATAATTTTCAATTTTAAGCACGCACGCTTAAAAGGCACATATTTTTTTTTTAAAAAGTTCGGCACGCTATTGCATGGAGAAAAAGTCGACATGTATATAAAAAATAATTAAATTGTCTTTGATATCTTATTGCTGTTAAGAGTTTGCTCTAAAGACGGTTAGCTTTTTTTAAAAGCTAAACTTGTTTATTGTGAACATCATTCTTTGCAGGGACCTATAGCAGCACTTCCGGTTCCTTTTCGAACGACATCTGAAGAACCAACCATGGAGGTGTTGACGGATCCGGACACAGGTAGATCCTCCATGGTGACCTCAAATTGCAATATAAGTTTGAAAATAGACAGAAGTATTTGGATAATCTTATAATTAAGTGCGTTTGAATATTTACATCGGTACCAATTAATTAGTGTTATTCCATTCCCTTATCAGGTATGCCAGCTTTTCCCGTTGATCTCCCACGCTTTTTCTGTAGCAGGACCCAAATTGCCGAATTCGCGGCGCAGGCCAAAGAGATAGGTGTCCAGTACATCGGACTTTGTTGCGGGAACGCTTCACACTACACCCGGTTACTGGCGGAGGAATACGGTAGAAAACCGCCCGCCAGTAAATACGCCCCAGATATGTCTAAGCACTACAGATTTGGGAACAAAGAGTTTGTGAAGAAGCATCACACCCCCGGCCAGCAAGACTAGACAGCAGAAACCACCTCGAGTCATGTTAATCATACGAAATTAAATAATTGATATAACGTCAATTATTTTACGTACTCGTAAGACTTTCACTGGCGTTTTAGACCAGTTAAATTAAATTGATGTATTTCGTGTATAACTCGCCTATTTGTATGTCTTCAGTATAGCTTTTGTATACTCAATTTGCAATGATTTTGTTGATTTATGTGTTTATGAAATAAACTTGAACCTTTTATGATATAATGTTACATTTATTCTTCTTTGTTCTCTGATAACAAAATATTTATTGAATCTTAAAAAATTATTAAAACATAAATTTTGTTTAAGGAATACTAAACAGTATAACAGAGGATGACACAAACTATTCAATTTTCTTTAAGCATTGCTAACAGAACGATTTTGGTTAGACTATTGAAAGGGTAGATCTAAGTCACCCACTTTACCCAACCTTTGTAAAACAATACTTTACGTATCTGCTGTAGCCGATAACGAGTTCTATAAGCTTTGGAAATATCAAACAGTGATCGCCGAATTCAGACAAATAAATAGTATTTGAACTAAATATATACATGTATGTACTAAGTGTATGAATGACCACAAGCTTCCTTCTCGCTAACAGTCCGGAAAGCTTGTAGTACAGATCTCTCTCTCTCTCTCTCTCCAAGTTACATGTAAATAAATTTTTATTTTAAAAAGTCCTTACACTCTTCATTTTGTCTCGATGCGAATGACATCAATAATTAAACGTACAAAAAACCCACACATTTTATTTTACGTACGGTAATTCAGTTATCGTGAATTTAACTCATTATACAGCTAAAGCTAATATATCATCGTGGCAAGGGTCACTCACAATCTTGTCTTTTCATATGGATACTGCGCAGTGTCCCGATAAGAAGATAAGTAAATCTGAATGTACACATATAACGTACCTCTGTGTACTGTATAAAATTTTAATTCCTCATAAGACGGCATTCTTCAATAAATTAACTTTTTCCCCGTGAGTTCATTTTTCGCTCTACGTTGATAAATTAGAGGTTGAGTTACCGGTACATATGTCACACGACCGCATTGTGTACATAGCTTATTTTTTACCCTTAAAAAAACCAAACATTTTATAACAATTATCAATCTTGGGTGAGGAGTAAGAGAGAGGGTGGTAATTAAACGATGTACGCGTCATTGCTGTGTCCTCTTTAACACAATGGTTTGATTTATTTATGCCAAACGTCACATTTACTTCTTTATCGAATACCCCCCCCCCCCACCCCACCCCTCCCTGTATCACCCATCCCAACCTCCGCAGAAAACTCCGAAAACTGAATTCAGAATTTGGCAATTGTTTTTGCTGACAAGGGCAAGAATGATACTTTACCCTCTTAGCTAGCGTTTCACCACCTTACCACCCCCATGCACGGCCCCTCCCTCATAATACCTGACGCCATAGCAGTAGTTACATGTACATATGAGCCTTGGTTGATGAGTGTGCAATCTTTTTCCTATTATCGAAGAGTATTGGTAGAGATGATTCTTTAAATTCAATTAACGTCAGAAAAAATGTACAAGTTCTATGTATATTAGTATGTACATGTAGATATTATAGTACGGAACATTATCGAAATGTTTGTCACGCGGATTTTTCTCCTTCCATAAAGGATTTAACGTAGTCTAATCCCACCCCACCCACACACACCCCCACTCCAAAAAAAAAAGAAAGAAAGAAAAGAAAAAGAAAAGAAAAAAAGATTCATAGGTTTATGTACACGTACACTTCAAACATGATGCATGTACATGTATATGATATATGTAAGCATGTATGGTAAGGGGCGGGGGGGGGGTGTCCATATACACCACGTCCAAGCAAAACTAACTATAGCATATAGTTGAAATATTGCATGTATATGACAGAGTCCTTAATTAGAACCATTTTAACATGAGCTTGGACTTTGGGTAGTCGTGTTAAACAGCAATCACGTGAGGTAGGCCTGTCTATTTCATTGCTGGCCATTCAGCCTTGGCTCTTTGAAATCAACAAGATTTGTCTGGCTTTTGAGCTAAGACTACACAATTGGTGTATATTTCGCTTGAAGCCAGCGTCAATTTTAACTTGTTTTGACAAAAGAAATAGATAGAACCATTTTAACAAGAGCTTGGACTTTGGGTACTTGAGTCAAGCGGCAATGTGTCGTAGGCCTGTCTATTTTATTGTAGGCCACTCAGCTATGGCTCTTTGAAATTAACAGGATTTGTCTGGATTTTGAGCGAAGACTACGCAATCGGTGTACATTTCGCTTGAAACCAGCGTGATTTTAACTTGTTTTGACGCAAGAAATAGATCGTAACACCCTGCTGAAAGTCCAAGGTCTTATTAAAATGGTTCTAGTTATGTCCTACCAAAAGTCCAAGGCCTTGTTAAAATTGTTCTAGATGAAACCGTTAATACACTAACTACTAGTGCTGTGTATCAGCTAGATGGGCTGTTGTTATTTATAAACATGTTAAAATGGGCCCTCCGGTTATATATATATACATTGTCAACTCATTGACAGAGAATGGCCAGTACACAAAGAACGCAACCGCTGTATTACGTAATAATCAGTGGAATATACTCTAGTGACCTTTAATTGACCCTTCCGTGAACTGATAAAAGGTTCATCCCATCCCCCCATCCCCGATTCTTAATATCCAATTAGTTGAAAATATTTTGCCTATCAAAACTGCTTTTAACTTTTGATTGAAATATATAATTCGTGTTTGCATATTTGAATTATAATAGGCCTACTAATTTTTAACATTTCGATTACCTTAATTAATCATTTTTTATTAAGCTACTTTCTTTAAACGTGATTATTTCAATTACTTGACCTTGTTTTTCAATCCGCATCCTGTATTAAAAGTTATTTTTAAAAAAAAGTTATTTTTTTTTATGAATGAATGATTTAGTAAATAATTTTGAGCAATGTGCAACACTTCAAATGATATGAGAACCCTGAAAAATACTGTTATATTATGTCGCTAGCTATACGCCTTTATATATATTTTATAATTGCTCACATTAATGAATTCTATGCACTATATTAAGGTTTTTTTCTTCTTTCTTTTTTTTTTTTTGCAAAGAGGCACTAACCCTATCATCAACGGATCGCATTACCTTAATTATTGATAAAATAACAAATGAACAGATTCTTTGCAAAACGGTGTTCTTTTTATTGCCCTGTTCGTTATCGTGCTAACTGCTGAATCAACATGCAAGAGTTTGATTCAATAAATTGACAATTGACATTGGACATCTGTTGCTATAATATTTTGCATTTTGCATCAAAATCTATTGTGTCAAAAGGAAATCTCATAATGTTTAGGGGTGTAGAGAGAGAGAGAGAGAGAGAGAGAGAGAGAGAGAGAGAGAGAGAGAGAGAGAGAGAGAGAGAGAGAGAGAGCAAATTAAGAGGTTGGACACCAACTGATTCATTAAGTTAAACATCACTTTGATTTTTTAACAAACTTGTACCTCCATTTTTTAAGACAGTGTGGAGAAAAATCGTATTGAAAACTGCATGTAGATAATTGTTGCCATATACATTTGGGTGCTGCCCTATCCTCAATTTAACCTATTCCTTTTTCAGAAGTGGGTGGAGAGGTATATCCTTCTATATATATATACATAGATAGATAAATCATTTATTTCTAATTCATGTTTGTCCAGTTCTCAAAATAGAATACCCGGCCTCAACCCAAAGGTCAGGATAATTTAACAATTCACAGTGCCAGAGACGGTGTATTTCAAACGTTCCGTTTTGTTTCTCGTCCATCCCCGCCCCACTATCAAAAACGTGGAATTTATACATCTACATAGGCCTATGCAATTTAAAAAAATCTAAATATCGACGTCAATTTTTCAGAAAGAGATAAAATTAAAGGTAGATATAGTTATGATGTAATAAATATTTGATACATGTAAACTGACGAATAGGCCTAACCAAGTGAAGGAATCCTCAAAATGTATTTAAAATCAAATTATACTTTCATAGTTTTATTCATTTCATTAAATGGGGTTGCTGGCATCAACTAATAAATATACTAGTCACCAGCGGTAACCTTTGATTTTGTACTGGAATGCGACGCCAAATATATAATCCGGAAACTGCGCACGTGTTTGGTTTCAGCTTATAAGTCGCTTCTTACCTGCCCTAGTGTTGAGTCCTGACCGTAAAGTTCATTCAGTTTGGGAGCATTTTGACTTACACATCGAACAGAAATGGCAGAACGAGTCGTTGTAGTAGCAGTCGATGGGAGCGACCAGGCCGATAAAGCCTTTAACTGTAAGTATTTCTGTATATTATACATTTATGTGGGGTTTTATCCGCCCATTTATTTTGAGCAACAACATGGATGAAATGTTTCTGTCAGTTAAATGGCGTTAGATACACGCCGGGTTGTATTTCGTTCGGGTTTCCCAATAAATACACCACGGTTGAATGGGTCTGTGTTGTCTAAAGAAAAAAAAGCTCTTGTAATAATGTCTATTAGTCCTGATTTTGATTTTAACCTAACCTTTCTTTTATCTGAAGTGATGAAGTCTCGAGTTCCGTAGGTGTGTCAATTTGACCTTCAGGGGTCTTTTTGGAGGCGTTGCGCTTCAACAGAATAGAACATTCTGGGGCTTTTTTTTTACCTCTCAAATTTCATCGATCGACCTTTTTACGAAACGTGTGTGTGTTTTTAAAAAAAAGTTTGTTTACACATGAAATGTTTGAGGCTTGGGTAACAATAATATATAGTACAGTACCAGGTGAAAATTCACGCGTTTCGGTCAGGTAGCCTGGGACTGTAGATATCTACGGGACTGCTTCGACTATCGTCGTACATTAAATATTTCATTGCCCTACCTTTTTTTCAGTGTTGTTGACCCATCGGTATTTGACCCAGATAATGAAATTGGGTCAGTTAGGGTAACATAACTTTGACAGCGTCATTGCTTAGCGTTGGGTCTTGTAAAGTAAACAAGTATCTGTCTAAGATGATATCTCCCTCTCTCTTTCTCTCTCTCTCTCTCTCTCTCTCTCTCTCTCTCTCTCTCTCTCTCTCGCTCTCAGGCATATTAATTCCTCTAATGAATTGTCTTGGGGAGACAATAAACATGAAAATAAGGGGGAAAGTGGGGTTGGGGTTGGTAATACGGAAATTGAGGGAAGAAAAAATCAAAGAATGTAAATTAATCTGTATAATGATTCAATGTGTAAAAGTAAGGCAGCTGTTACATATGTACAGACAACAACAATTACATAGATGATCTACATCTGGCTCAGGACAGTCTGGGAAATGATTGATCATCTGTGAAAATTGGCAGTAATTATCTGTACATCAATCTAAAGCCACCAAGCTGTGTAGAATACATGTGTAGGGACACGGGGGAAAGTGCTAACACACCAGTGCTTACAGGTCATGTGAATTAATCACAATGTGTACATCTGACACTTTTCCCACTGACCAGTACACACACTGTGTATCTAACCCCCCCCCCCCACCCACTTAGTGACCAATTAACACAATGTGTATATATGACCCCCCTCCACCCTTTCACTGGCCTTTTAGCACAATACACAGCATGTGTACACATGTACAATGCCCCCTATTGACCAGTAAGTGTTATCAGTGTAATCCATATAAACACACAGGTGTTAATCCCTGTCCAGTCTGATACCTGTGTATCCATGTCTAGGGGGTTTATATAGGTGTTGGATATTCACCTGTACAATGCCAAGACTATTTAAAGATCAAAGAGTCGTTGTAGAGAAAGAGATCCCCTCAGGTCAGAGATGGAACTGTGAGAGTGTAGGCAAGTTAAGTTGCGTGTATTGTAACACCAGTGTTTGTCAGCAAGCCATTAATCCATTTTTACCATTATTTTAAGTATTAATACATGTAATATGAAACTTAATGTTTCAAAGTTTTCAATTTGGGTGTACTTTATCGCTACCATTGTAAACAAGAGACAAATTTTTGAAAGAGATACTTTGTAAGATAACAACACTAAATGATTCAATCATTATTCTGAATTTTAATTAGTAAATGTATTCACCTGTGACTAAATCAGGTAAAGATGGGGAGGTATGTTAACTTATTTAAAGAACACTGTCTCAGATATCGATCCTTTTGGGTCAAGTAAGGTCGCTGACCCCCTTGAGAGATTTTTGATCAATAGCCAACTCTGCATAGTTTGCCCAACAATTCACATCAGACCGATTTAGATTTGATTTATATTGTACCCTTTATTTACACTGAGATTATCTCTGTATTAAAGAGGGTTTTAAATTGTGGTCAGTAAACATTAAAAGCACAATTAGCTAGGACATCTCATATGATAAAAAAAAAAAGATGTACTTTTACAATACAAACTAAAATAAACATAATTGATAACAGACAAATACATGTAAATGCCCCCCCCCCCCACACTTAATCCCAACCCCTCCCTAACAAACGTCCCTTACCCACCCCACCCTAAATCATTTTAGATTAATTGTGTCCACAATTGTGTCACCTTTTCTTTATTTTCTGTCTATCTTCTATCTATCTTCTGGTTGTTGACCTGAATGTCTCTATGAGTTTTTGTTTATCAACATTGTTCTGGCTTCAGCTAGCAGTAGCCTGCATACAATGTTGTTCATGTAGGTATATATATATAAATGGTGGATAATTAATTTCTCTTTCCTTTACTTCTATAATGCCTTGATATAAGTTTGGCAACAAAGATGTCAAAAGAGAGAGAGAGGAGGAAGCAGATGTTGCTAAGCTAAGCATGTACCTGTAATTCATCTACTCACAGGGGCTTTCCCCCTCTCTCTCTCTCTCTCTCTCTCTCTCTCTCTCTCTCTCTCTCTCTCTCTGCATTATAATGACAGAAATATTTTTTACTTCCTTAAGAGGTAGTACATTCACATTGAAAAGTACATACCGGTATATGGAGCCACATAGATACATGTGTAAATGTTTTGACTAAGTACTACATGTATGTCTAAAGTAAGGATTATCAAATATGGTTTTCTTAGCAGCAGGTTAAGCTTTTGATTACCGGGTACTGGCAGGTAGTACTTATCAAACGTAGGAAATCAATACTTTCAATCTCTTTTGTGCTGTTATGTTACACAGGTCTCCTTTTGCGACTGTATGATCACTAAAAAAATCGATAATTGACCGTATATAAACCCAGTAATTGTAGTAGACTAACAGTGTTTGTGTTTGAGGGTGTACCGTACATAGTTTGGATACTTTCACTTCAGGATCTATTAATAGGATACTTAAACCTTGTCTGGCATGTCTGCCATCCTCTTTGCCTAAGTTTATTAAGATTTATTACTGGTGAAGACAGTAGACAGTAGCTGTATTATATTTTAAGCCAATACACAGACAAAATGTAACTGTACATATTGATTCTGAAATTTCTCTTCATTATTAATCATTGTTGCATTGTTGTTTTGTAATAATGTAGACAGTTTATTTTCTGGAAAAGGAACTTGATGAAATTCAGGTACATGGAAGTATATACACTCAGACAGTTGTGTAACCTTAAGTTGACCTACATGTACCTACATTGTAGCTTGATGGCCATAAAATTCAGTACAAATTTTTAACACAAACAATGGCGAATCTGTGTTATTTTTATGGATAATATTTCAACGGGCAGAACTTTCTACGGGTCAGGACCATACCAGAGTGTGTGTATCTGTAATTCATGCTCCCACGGTGAAGGGACAGGTTAGATAAATCTCCCTCGGGGTAAATTTAATGTACGTCCAGATTTGTAACACATTGACACATATATATTCAAAAGCATGCTTCGTAAGTCTGCCTACCTTGAAGGTGAAAGGGTCACAATGCTATTTTATTTTAAAGCCTTATTTTGTTCATTGAATGGCCTTACGTAGTCTTCTTCAATTGATGAATGGTGAAATTTTTTAAGAGATCGCCCAAGAAATTCCTCGTTTTTAAACACTTCTTAAACTCACTAGGAAATGGAGCTAACTATCTTGTTAAAGAAAAAAAAAAGTTGAATCGACATTTTATGGAGCAACGTAGAGTGTCGTAGCGACGTTGTAAATCACTGTCACTCGGAATGTCCTTCTTGACTTTCACTTTGTCAGAGCCCCGAAGGCAGACACATCTAAATAATCGCACCGATGTAGCACGACCTCTAGGAGGTGTTTTAACATTCATTAGTATTCTAATTTCTGTTCTTTATGCTTCAAGTACATGGTAAAGTATAACTTGACTTGTATTGGTTGGGTCAGGTTGGGATGGGGAGGGGGGGGGGGGTTCTTCAGTGAATACCTCTGGACAGAGGGTACACTAAAGGGATGGAATTTTAATGGGGTTTGATACCATGATGCATTGCGTGTCTTAAATAATGAGTCTCTCCAGAAAGGAAAAGAAAAGAAGATATTTACAAAATGATTTAAATTCATGCTTTAGAGTTCTGAATTATGAATAATTTGGCCAATTAAGTCACAGAGAATTAATGCACATCATTATTTTTTTCCATTGATTTCAGACATTGTTATGTTTGTTGATCGACTATGAAGTGTAATCCATCAACAGAGTTGTTTCTGAGTGAAAAGAAAAAAAAGGGGGAAGGGATGTATTTCAATTTTATAATCTTATGGAGTCATTATTAAGAACATTTGAAAATCAGACACTAGTACAGAGACAAAAAAAGTGGTTTTCTTAAAATTTTAATGAAATTCATGCATCGCAGCAGAAACTAATACTGCATGCATTTACACCACTGCACTGCAAACATGCAACAGTCAAAACCTGTTTAAATGTTTGTAATTAATATCATTCTTCAAATATTAAGGCGTATCGTTATGTAAACTGTGAAGAGAATTGTATACAAGGGTTCTTTAGTTTTTTGGGTTTTTTTTGTATTTATTTCTTCTGGCTACCATGTTGACGTAATTTTGAGAGAGCCAAAATCATCAACTCTGGCTGTTGCCAAATCCTATCGAGAAATTTTCAAACTTGAATTTAAAGTCCTGTCCTGTTCTTCGTCAAATATATTTTTATAGACAAACATTTATATGCAAAGACAGCCATTAGTTTTGAACTGCTGGGTATTATAATCATCAAACTAATAGCCAGCAATTAGCAGTCAGACAGAAATTTTTGATTAATAGGATGGTATGAAATAGAATTTTGTGCTTGGAGGTGTTTTCATGGTACAGTCCCAGAAACTTTCTACTTTCCCACTTGAACGGTGAGCTCACTCTGAGCGATCGGAATTTGGTGAGCACTTATGAACGGTAAAAGTTGAGCCAATGAAGAGCGAAAACGCGAGCGCAGAGTGAACGGTGAACGCATGGTGAACAATATATGAACGCAAGAGAAACGATTTATGCAGATTGCTTCAAGAGTTATTCTTATATTGTGTTTCGTCAGTAATCAGAAAAAAATAACATATGAACTACATTTATCTATCATTATTTGCTTAAATATGATATTATCTGACTGAACAATAAGTCAACGCTGAATGAACGGTGAGGGCAAGGTGAACGCATGGTGAGTGCTTTGTGAACGGTGAGCACGAACTGAGCAGAGCGCAATTGAGGGCACGGTGAACGCAAGAAAAATGGGAAAGTAGAACGTTTCAGGCCTGAGGGACTGTACTTCGATTGCAGTTTGATGTTTATTATGAATGTACAACCTACTAATGCTAGTGACTTTCTGTCCAAGAGCTAGACTGAAGTTTATAAAGAATCAATACATTTAAAAGTCCAATAATTGTTGAGGTAATATTAGAATGTTAAATTGGCTTTCTGCGTATTTGGAATATGTTACGTATTTGGAATATGTTCAGATTACAATTTTGATGTGGCTCCAAACAATTATTTATAAGTGTATCTTGTTGAAGTACATTATACAGTACCTTAACTACCTTTTTTTTTTTACATTCACCAAATTGTTCTTTGAATTTTTTGTGTTTTTGAGGTGGTCACTTAAAAGAGAATATAATGAACACTCTATTTCTTATTTTTAATCAACACCGATTTTCAATTAATGTCCGTCTAGCTATTGTGGGAAGAGGTGGGGGTAGAGAACAAATGGACTCTAGTTATATAAAGGAAGAGTCAGTTACAAACGAGCTTATTCATTCTACTTCACTGACAGTGTACATGTTCATTCTACTGCATCCAATTAATGTTTGCGGAAAATATTTCACAAGTGGAGACATCCATTTTATTTGAAGCATTAATGCAATCATTCGATAACCCATTGCATTGGTGTTCATACTTTTATCTTTTGTCTTTCAGGGTATTGTGAGAATGTGAACCGCCCCGGCGACCATGTTATTGTTGTCTTTGGAGCAGAATACAAAGTTTCCTTTATGCGTGAGTTGCTTAATATGTTTTTTCAAAACTTTTCTAGCGCTGCTTGTGGGGTTTTTTTTGTAGATGTTTTTCTTTGTTGAAAGTTAAATAACGGTACTAAAATTTGGAAGACAAAATTTACACGTTTTAACAATCCAGAAAGAATTGAAGACAGCAGGTTTTGTATTTCATATTCAGTCAAGTTTTTCCATATTCTCTCAGTCTGTGTCATAATCCTTGTGGGTTCGGCTAGCTTTGCTATCATGGATTTCTAAAAGCAGATTTAAAGGTTTATCTCATGCGACTCTAACTTACATTTCATAGGAATAGAAAAAAGGTGTTTTTATTTTGTAAAAAAAAAAAAAAAGAGAAGATGAACAATAACAAACAAACACCAAGTGTTTATTTGCAAATGTGTGCCCTGGATAAAATGTTGTGTAATCTATTGACAGCTGGACAGGTGTCTGAATCTAGGCTGAAGGAAATTCAGGACGAGATGTCCAAGGAACAACAGAGGGTGGACGGGCTGACCAACAAATACGTGGCCCAGATGAGGGAGAAGAACGTAAGTACTGATAAGTAGATAATATATAGATTCCTAATTTAATTGAGGAAGTGATATCCGCATAAAATTGCGAGAAACAAATCTCACGGATTTTAAAATCTCGCTTTTATTTTTCGAGGAGATGTAAACTAAATGTAACTATGATAAAAATTCTTCTGCATTCGTAATTTTATATTCTCGCGATGTGATGCAAAACAGTTCAATTGCGGAATTAATTACGTGGGTAAAATAAGGAATCTACAGTAATTAGATAATTTATTTCCAAGTTTGGACCCAGAGGGCATACATGTTTACAATTATTAGAGAGATATTCGTAAGTTTGAGATTTCATGTAAAAAATAGTCCTCTAAATACATGAATATGAATATGCAGCAGCTGGATAAATCCTGCGTATGCATTTATACCAGTGTGCCATTAACATATTAACAATGTACATGTCAAAGCACCGTTCGTTAATACAAATAAGAAGATGATATCATGATTACGGCTACTTGTATAAGTATTTCACTAGTACTTATACTGTCTGCACTGTAAAACATGCAGTCACGTAATAGTACTTATATAGTCTCTTTTAAGTAGCTTCACAACTATTATTGACTGTAGTACCTCTATAGTTGCTATAAAACAGTATCCAAAGAAGAACAAGCTATCATTGATATAGGCTGTCATGTATCACAAATGTGACATGTTGTGTTTAAAGATGCACTTTACCGTATTATCTATATTTAGTCCCGCCCCCCCCCCCCCCCCCCCCCCCCCCCCCCGAGAATAAGGACAACCTTCACATTTATAAACATGGGATAGAGATTTGAATGAAGACAAATTCTTATGAATAACACATTGTCGATCACTCCCTTTTATGCAATCTTCAAAGCAAGCATCCGGGGCACTTAAGTTGAATGATACAATAAAACGGGGACATTGTTTTTTGGAAAAATGCTTTGTTGAAAGGGTGTAGGTATCATTTTTGAGAAATAACTTACAAAGTGACCTTTAATTGGGGGCACTTTACAACAATAGGCTAGCAGACTGTTTATCAGACGTCCCTGATTTACTTTGAAGGCATAATGATTTAATTCTGGTTGTAACGCGCTTTCTGATTGGCTAAAAAATTATTTTATATCATATCGTATAAAGAATGTTGCCTAAGTCATAGTAAGACTTACGTCACAAACGTATCAATACGCCTGACGTTACGTTTGAATTTTGTACAATTTTACTTCATTTTAAAGGTCAAATGACCGTTTTTATCAACAATGAAGTGTAAAAAAATTAAATTATAAGCAATGAATTCAATATTTATTAGATTTATACGATATAAAATGGTTTGAAACAGCTTCGAGGTTTATAAAGCGTAAACTGCCCCAAACCATTTTATATCGTATAAAACAAATAAATATTGAATTCATTCCGTAAGTAATTATAATACACATACATGCAAACTCCTAAACAAAACACATTGTATTGAAAATACAGAGAAAAAGGAACAAACTGTCATTGCTTGCAGTGTATTTCAATCATTCAGACAGGTGTAGTTTAATTGCATACATAAAAAGGCACCATATTTGTAGATCAATTATTTTCTTGTACCAGTATGTATAAAAGAAATTGTACAAATCAACCATTACTTGTATTCTCTTTCAATCTCTTAATTTTCTCTATTTGCTTTTTTCAGATCAAAGGAGAGGCTGTGCCCATTACCGGCAAAAAACCGGAGGAAGCCATAATTTCCAAGGCAGAAGAGGTCAAGGCGGCCATGATCGTTATGGGAACCCGCGGACTGGGAACCATTCGACGCACGCTGATGGGAAGCGTGAGCGATTACGTCGTCCACCACGCCGGAATTCCCGTGATTGTAGTCCGTTCATGATTAGACAACTCTAGGATATATCAAATAGATTAACAAAGCAAGGAATACCGCAATAAATCGTACAAGAAGATTCGTCCTATCACCTAGGAGCTTTTTCTCTTCATCGTGAACGTCGATGTGTTTTTTATTTGTTTTTTTGTCTTTTTTTTTTTTTTTTTAGTACACTGTCAGAAGTTAGTGTGAACAATTGATTTGAAGTTTTTCTTCTTATGGTAGTGCAATTGATGTGAAAGCAAAAAAAAAATAATTTGTATAAACAGTAGATTTCATTAGTGCTAGAAAAAAATATTAACCCCCCCCCCCCCTCCCTAAAATAATTTTTAGTAATTTTAGTAAGGTAATGTTTTTGGATGTTCATTAGGGATCATTGCAGACTTCATAAAAGTTTTGCTTAATAAAACAAACAAACACAACGTGCAGGGATTTTGTTCATAAAATACTTAATTTTTGGACCGTTCTTTTATATATCAACCTTTATACATAAACTATATACACTCACATTTTTTGTATACAAAGGTATATTGGAAGTTATTTTTCAGTTACTTTATTATGGTCTATCATACCAACTGCTGGTGAATTAAAATCATTGGTATATGAAATTTGCACTTTTTTTCCAACATCAGTGGTTACTTTTGTAACACTAACTTGTCAGCCATTTTGTCATTTTTGATTGTTGCATTAATTCATCATTTTTTGGTCATTGCATTATACAGCCTTCTTGTAAAGAAAGGAGAAAGAAAAAGTCATCATTATATGGTCTGTCCATTTGCAAATGAGATTGAAGACTTGAAAATTTTAACGTTACTTGTACAAGTTTGAAACTAGTTTTCCTTTGCAGGCTGTATAATACAATTACTGGGTATTTAATCTAGAATTTTAAGTCATTCTAAGAAGGGATATCAGGATTTTTTTTTTCAACAAAAGAATTAACAAATGCCATTTTATTTCTCTATTTGTGTTCATTGTTTTTGAATTTTTAAAATTTTGTTTGCATTTGTAAAATGTAAAGATTTCCATTCTGTCACCATTTTTGTACAAGGATGTGTAGAAGTTTAGAATACTCTTGGATAAAAAGTCTTCATTCCAGTTTTTTCATTCATATATCATGTATGTGGTGAAAACCAAAAAAAAAATATAAAAAAAATAAAGAGGGGAAATACTAATTCTTCTGAGAGTAAATAACAACGATTTTTTCTTAATGCGTATTTTTTTTTTTAATCGATAACACAATGAGCACTCCTTATAAACTGGTGGACTCTCTTAACAACCCATCAGAAGTATTTTCTCTGTAGACTAGGTTTATACACATAGCTGTTATTGATTAAGTGTAAGGCTGTATTCCTCTTGACACCGAAAACTTTTGTTTCATGAATCTTTTTTGAATCTCAGACACATGTGAACAGCACACTGGTGTATAAATTTTGTAGGTGATAGTCAATAAAAGGATGTCCCAGATACCGGCAGTTGTTGTCTTTTATTACCTGTTGCTCAGTGTTAAGGTGGGCTAAAGGGTGTCGACTTCTTGTATGTTTTAAAACATCATTGAAAAGCAAAATGAAGAAAAATTTTACTTGTATTTAATCATAGTTTTTAGAAGCTTAAAACAGGGAAAACATTTTGATGATGAATATCATCTTGGGCGAGGACAAGCAAAGATGTGGAATATCATCTAGGATGAGTAAAGATGTGGAATATATATATCAGATACGGAATATCATCTAGGATGAGCAAAGCTATGGTATATATCATCTAGGATGAGCAAAGCTATGGTATATATCATCTAGGATGAGCAAAGCTATAGAATATATCATATAGGATGAGCAAAGATATGGAATATATCATATAGGATGAGCAAAGATATGGAATATATCATCTAGGATGAGCAAAGATATGGAATATATCATCTAGGATGAGCAAAGCTGTGGTATATATCATATAGGATGAGCAAAGCTATAGAATATATCATATAGGATGAGCAAGGATATGGAATATATCATATAGGATGAGCAAGGATATGGAATATATCACATAGGATGAGCAAAGATATGGAATATATCATATAGGATGAGCAAAGATATGGAATATATCACATAGGATGAGCAAAGATATGGAATATATCATATAGGATCATTAGCAAAGATGATTATTAGCTAGAATTGGCAGAGATAAAAATATCATTCTAGGGTGAGCAAAAATAACTTATGGTATGTATTTGCAACAAGCATCATTTATGAATTACTAAGTCTGTAATACAGGATTACCAAGAGGTCTCATCAAAGATTGGCGAAATCTTCCCCATGCATCACACACAAGCCAAGATGAATTGAGCTTTGTATCATATTATGTTCCCAAGTCAAGGGTTTAGATGCTCTTGTGAGTAGTGAAACGGATCAGAAACTCTTTACTAGGTAAGATGGTATCTAAATGCTTCATGAATAAACGGAATTCATAAAATTTAATGCTTATCAATATAAACTTTAAAATGCGCAATTCGTATTTAAAAATCTGGTTATTAACATATTTTGAATATTTTCAGTGTACCATAACTTAGAATTTGGGAATGTTGGATTTTTTAAAAAGTTTCAAAATGCATGAATGCATGTATAAAGAGAGATAACTCTCGAGATCTCAGATGTACAGAGCTCTCTCTCTCTCTCTCTCTCTCTCTCTCTGTGTTTGTGTGCAACTTTCCAACGGAAACATTAACTTATAGCTTGAATCATCAAATTAAGTCCCTGCAGGAAGACTAAAAGATAATTATGCTCATTATGTTTATGGATTTCAAAGATAATGATATAAAAGGTTAATAATTGATATGTCGCTTTGGTACATGTACCTACAGTGTTGTAAAGAACGTGGTATTCTTTTTTTTTCTTTTTCTTTTTTTTACCAAAACTATTACAAGATAGTGTTATTTAGGGGAAACACTTGTTGCGGGTATTGCTGTCTAATGACAACATCTAGTTTTTAAATGGAACTGTTATAAAAAGAAGAATCTGACATGTAATTAACAAAAATAGGGGAAAGGGGGGGGGGGGGGGGTCGTGAAAATAGAAGAAAATAGATAAGTCTACTGCACAGGCACATTGCATCGTTTTTTAAAGTGCATGTATGGAGGGGGGGGGGGGGGCTCATCCCGAAATCTTGACTCCCCCTCCCCCCCAAAAAAACCGAACCTGTAAGGGTGGGGTGTAGAGCGAATTTACTTTATGTAAAGTGTAAATTTAAGAAAGAAATAGTTGTTCCAGCGAGAAAAAAGGGGAGGGCAGCCCCCCCCCCCTCTTTCCGATGCTACTGCACTTAAGGAAATTGAATTGAACTAGGAAGATTTCACAAGATGCCAAGAAAATTAATATTTACCATAAAAATGTACAGCAACGATCACATTTGATAAAGTAATTGACCGACAGTAATTGATTAATAATCAATAACACAATATTCATTCGGTGATTAACTACATTTTAACATAATTCTGTCCATTGCTGAGGAAATAATAAAATATAAGGTTGATTGGGGTACATATCGGGATTTATTGTAGCATCAGTGGGGTTCATTATGTACAGTGGGATACATGTGGAAATCAATTACTATAACGCTTTTTTATTTACATTCATTCAATATTTTTTCATGATTACCTTTTTATCGAACATCCGATTTTGTTTTATATTATATAACTCATTAACGAAAAAACAAGTTAATTCAATTTGCCCATTTTAGTTACGTGCTTTTAAATCTGATCAGTCACCTATGCACCTTTAAGTAATTGGTTATTTTATAATAACTAGTGTTTTTAATTAAATACTCTTCCATGTTTATTATGGTTATCTTTTTTTAAAACTTCATTTACATCGTACCATTGAACTTGATTTTTTAAAACTGATTAATTTACAGCCATTCGTAAGAATATTTCTTATATTTCTGCATGGCAGAGGGTTTTGGTGGGATTACTGTATGTCTCAAATCTACAAACATGTCAATATATTCATCTTGCATGTCGACATATTTGATAGAAAATAACTTGCACACAAGAGGCAGAGATATGCCACCATACACAAATTTATGTCAAAATTTGAAAACTTCATTTCTGTCCTACAAATCTCTAGAATCCAGGAGCTTCCAAGGGCGAAGCTACAAATCTTTTAAATTCTGAATACTTTTATTAAAGGAATTTCAAAAAAGTCAAAAATTCGAAGACTTCATTTTTTTCGTAATAAATTTCTAGTATCCAGGAGCTTCCAGCCTCAAGGCGGCCCCAGACCCCCTGCCTAAAACTGACGCCCCCTCCAACTTCAAATCCTGGATCCGCCCGGCCCTGGAAGTTGACGTCGACTTTGACGACATACAGTCGGAGATCGGAGTTGAACGTCGCATACCGAACTGTATGTCATAATAGTCAATGCTTAGCGGAAAGGGGTGCGTAATACCAATTGAAGATTGCCGGTGGGTGTGTATCAAATTTTATGAACGCGGATTGACTCATTAACATCAAGACGGAAAGTTTAAGGCGAGTTAACAATTGGACTGATACTTTAGATCAAGCAAATTTGATGCAAATAAACACGCATACGCAAGCGTTTTTTAATTTCATTCTTATACCACGACAGACATCTTCCCAAGATAAGAGTTTCTGATCCGCTCCGCTATACATAAACCGGTTTTTAAGAAGCGTTGCGGATCAGAAACCCTTGAATTGGGAAGATGCACGACAGATTGGTAGTTAATAGTTATACTTATACTTTATTTGTAAACAATGAACGTGGATTGTGTTTTTCGTCTTTACGAATAAATGATGAATGCAGAAAACGTGAAAGTTAGATGGGATAACCCCTCTCTCCCCAGATGCTTTTTAAATTTGCTCCCCAATTGCTTTAAATTTTTATCTGGGACAGTAATAAAAAATTATAGAGAAATTTGATCTTGGAACAAATTGTATATATATCATCCATTTCAGTGTGGATTTTTTAAAACCCCGCCCGCTCTTCTAAATATTAAGTCATGGTTTGGGTTTTTTATTTTAATTTTAAAGAATAGTTTTTAAGAAAAGAATTGAGAAAACTTTCGGTCAAAAATAAACAAAAACAAAAAGGAAAAAAAAACATGATATTATAAATATACAGTGTTTATTCACACGCTTGCGCGGAATATCTTTTAACTATGCACACATTTAGTTTCATTGGGGTATTAATATTTCAAAGTTCATTAGGGTATCATTGGGGTTCATTGGGATATCATTTGGTATCATAGTGGTATCATTAGGTATATTTGGGTATCATTGGGGTTCATTGGGGTAAAAAGACGAAGCAATAATTAAGTATATAATCAGTATTAATGCAAAATGCAATGCATGCATTGGGAGTTTATTTTATTTCATTTTGCGATGTTCTAGATCTATAGAGCATTTCGACAACGTGAAGTTAAGTTATCTCTCTTAACATTCGGAAATAGTCACTTGCAGCCAAGTATAAAATGCCCCATAGTACAAAGAGATAAGTATACAACTGTGGTTGGTTTAACCAAAAGTACTTGCACTCGAAACAGCGCGTCCCTTATCACCCAATTGCAAATCAGGAAAAATAAGAAACATTTGAATCCCATAGCCGCAGGTATGTTGTTTACGTAGCCTATTTCATATTTATTCTAAATATAGTTTATGAAACTGAAAATTAGATTAAAGAGTAAAATGACTGATGTATACATATGCATATAGATAATGTGTATACAAAAGAATATATTATGCATGTCTCAATAAAAGAACACCTTTTGCATATACATGTATATTGCATAGATTTAGCATGTAATCGGTATTGTTTTTCTTGTTAACTTCTTTATCATATAGTTTAGCAAATATTATTTATATTACTCAGAAAAGTGAGAATTTTTTTTTTGTATTTTGCAATGAATACAGGAACTGCAATGTGTCAGTTTTATATCGTATAATCTTAAAGGGACCTAGACACGATTTAGGATCCAAATTTTATTTCCTATTTTTCAATTTTAAATTTGTTTACGTTTGCATGCATTTTGAATGATTTACTTACATTTAAATTTTAGACGTCAAGTTACAGTGTACCAGCGAGATACAGATTAACAAAAATCATGGTTATGTTAACAAAGATTGAGTCTTTAGTTATATTTGTTTACAATTAATGCAAAGAAAAGAAATTGCCACTTCTTCGACAAAATAACTCGTGCCAAACAAGACTAATCCAATGTGTGTTTATAAATGATATTTATTTACAAAATGCAACATTTGGAACTCTATTTTACTTATAACTCAATATTTGACTTTTTAACAAATTTTGACGAAACATTTTTAATGTCCAAATTTTCAATTCTAGATACTAAAAATGGAAAAACAAAGTTAAAATTCGTGTTGAAGTCCCTTATGAAATGTTTTTTCTTAGAAATTCTACTTAATTTTGTTTTGATTTTAAGACTCTTCATGACTTGTGAAGTTTATATTTATATTAAAAAAAATCCCAATTTCATAAAAAAAAAATTAAACAAAACAATTTAACAGAGTTGAAACGTTAAAGGGGAAAAAGAACAAACTTTTCTAATAGTTAAATACGAAAACCATAATAATAACAACACATGAGTGTTAAATCAAAATATTTTTTTGAAAGAAAAGTTCGATATGCATTTGCATGCATGCTTGCATTTTGTACAAAAAAACAACAACCCCCCCCCCAACCCCAACCCCCCCACCCCCCCCCCCCCCCAAAAAAAAAATAATAAAAAAATAAATATAACTAACATTAACTGAGTAGAGAACAAGGTGAGGGTTAGCGGGAGTTGAAGATGGTTAACCTTTACATTTATAAAACAAAAATATTTTTCAGATTATCCTATTCCGGAAGCTGTATCAATCAGAAAACATATCACAATGAACGTCACCGACTCTCTATTCACCACCGCAGTCTCTGCAGGGGAACCAGACATGCCGCCAAAATTACCAGCATTGGGCACTTATCAGAAGGGGGATTCTTCATTGACATTCGGAAAGAAAATCACGCATCTTTTCGACTCGTCTGAAAACACCCCGGCGGCGCCGCATTCTTTGTCATTGTTTTCATGCAACGACAGTTACCTAACCCCGACGGCATACCTAGAATTAGACGCATTAAGTGACGACAGAGCAATGACGTATTTGCCTGTCATACTTTTTCTCGGTGTCATCATGATTTTCGGAATCCTCGGGAATCTTCTAGTCCTGTACATATACTGCTCCGACTCCAAGCGGAAACCGGCCAACAACTTCATCATCACTATGGCATTATTCGATTTCCTGGCATGCGGCATCGCCATCCCACTAGATATCTATGATATGCGCTTCCACTACACCTTCTTCAACCCTGTGGCGTGCAAAGCTTTCCGATATTCCGAGTCTGCTTTCACCAATGCTTCATCATTCATTTTGATTCTGATTGCCATTGATAGATACCTGAAGATTTGCAAACCCCTTTTACCCGAATCCCCAAATCGAAGTAAGCTTATGTGTACTGTAGCGACCGTATTTGGGTTTGTAATTGCGGCACCGACTTGTTTGCTGTTCGGCATCAAGCGTAAGCAAATCTATTTAAGAAAGTACTGCGGATTTGATTGCACCGTCTCAGATGAGTACAGAAACACTAAATTCAATAAATATTACTACGCGTTGTTACTTGCTTTATTTTTCATAACCTTGTTTACGCTGATTGGGTTTTACCTCCGTATTTGGATTGCTATTAGAACTAGAAGAAACAGCGTTATCGGGGACAGACCGTCGGTCATCCATTCCTCTGTTAAAAGCAACGATTCGAAAGACTCGCGTAGGAGCTTCACAAAACGAAAGAGAAACCAATCGAGCACCAGCGATGATGACGTATTTGTCAAAAGCGACAGCAAACAAATGCTGAACAATCACCAGTCTTGTACTCCGCGAAAGTCGCGCATCGAGCGAATCGGTTCCAGCGTCACAACGATGATCGGAAACGTCCGCTGTACCCGGACAACGAAGATCTTCATCGCGGTATCCATTGCGTTTATTGCCTGCTTTCTGCCAAGCATCACGGTCAATCTTCTCCAAGCAAACGTGAAAAGCATTCAGATGACCAAGTCTGACGTAGTCAAGGTCATATTGAAGCTTTTGGCTCGGGTCCATTTTGTTAATCACGCCATTAATCCGTTAATCTACAGCTATCTAAACGTCAACTTCCGCAACCAATGCGCAAAAGCGTACAAGCGACTTGTTTCCACATGTAATGAAAAGCTGTACAGGAGAAAAGCGTCAATTTCTTCTAGATCTTCTAGGAGCGGATCCAGTAAAAAGCTGCAAAAGACAGACAGCGATGTGAAAACAAACGAAGTTCTACTCGAACACACGAATCAATCACAGAACACTGAAACCAAGAACTTGTAAATCAGATACAAATGTACATGTATATTTTATGTTTTTTTAAGAACGATAATTGATATATTTTTTTTATGCAAATTGATTTTGATTAAATAAAATATTTTTTGAATAAATATGATTTTTCTACTTTTCATTACATGTTTTGTTTTGTTTTGTATTGCCCCCCCCCCCCTTTTAAATTTCATAGTTTAAAATGACATTAGAATTGTAGTAAACTGCACAGCAATGATAAGGAAAGATTTCAAGTGATCACTCGGAAATCCTGTCGTCTTCATCTACTCGTAATTCCATTGGAAGGGCAATTTAATATGCTTGGTACATTATTATTAATACACCACTTTATCATTTGCTGTGTTTTGAGTGCTTGTATAGTATTAACTGAAAATGAAATTATACAGAACGATGCTTAGATGCTATGCGATGTCACCGACACATCCAGTCAATATTATAAACCCTCGGACGAACTTATCTGTTCATTGTGGGTGTGGTTACCATTTGATGCGTTGTTTAGAACCATTTTAACAAGACCTTGGACTAACTATATTTTTCTTGCACATCAAAAAAGTTTAAAATGACGTTGGTTTCAAGTGAAATATACATAGATTGCATAGCCTTAGCTCAAAAGCCAGTTAAATCTTGTTGATTTCATAGAGCCATGGCCTACGTCACATTGCTGTTTGACACAACTACCCAAAGTCCAAGCTCTGGTTAAAATGGTTCTAAACTAGGTGCGTTCAGATTTCGGTGAATTTGAAATCAACCTCTGGCAGCAATTGGTAGCCATCAGTAAGCTATGATAGTCATTTGTCACCAAGTGCTGTCATTTGCAGCATTCTACCGATAGAATTATAAACGATTTTTGTTAAATTCAGACAAATGATAGTCTTTAGTTATCCCCTCGCGCAACTTGTTGCAAAGGGGATATTAATAGCATTGCTACCGTGCGTATGTGTGTTCGTATGTGTGTATGTGTGTATGTGCACTCCATTTCAATTTTCTAATAAATTTAAAAAAAAAAACTTCCAATAGAATTTCCTCAACCTTTGCACAAATATGCCTCATTGTAAAAGATTAAAACAAATGCAAGGTCTTATTAATTGGTCAAATTTTTATGCAAAAACTTAGATAAAATTACACAATTGTAAAGAAGGGGGGGGGGGGGTTACATTATGGCAAAATTCGTTCAAAACTAAAAATATTTATCATACATTGCACACTTCTGTAAAATAATAAATTAAAAATGCACGTGCCTTTCTAAACCATTGATACTATTACAAATTATCATTTCATTAAATCAATGTCATAATCAACTTTGTATACGAGTTATCAATCGAAATTTCTGAGTAAGAGTTATCAATCACCCAGAGCGAAGGTAGCAAGGGAACGCAGTTTCGGACAAAGTACCCGGTCAATATTTTTGTAAAATTGAGAGTTGTTGTACTTGAAGGCTTATGAGTGTTGCTAAAATTCATAAAATGATTTTTGGGAGTTGATTTTAATCAACTCTCCAATGCAGTCACTCTGGCAAACCGAAAGTGAAACAGTGTTTGGACCTAAGCACAAATCATCACCGCTGACAAGACTTAGTTCGATCTTGAAAATAATAGAACAAATCAAAGTAATGTATGCCGAAGCATTGTTTTTCAAGGAAACTTATCAATAAACACTTTGAAAATAGTCAGATTTTATAAAATACGAACAACTAAGATATTTTTATAGTCTCATGTATTCCTACGCCAGAGTTTAATATAGCCTCGTTCAACCATACGCTCGGCTGTCTCCGTAAATCTCCGACAAGCAGAAAGCCTCTCTTGCTTGTCGGAGATTAACGGAGACAGCCGAGCGTCTGGTTGAACGAGACTAGAGTTCGATATCAAAAGTGCTTGGATCCATAATTTTTTTAGAATTGCTTCGATTACTTATACATAGTTTGAAATCTATCTTTAAATATTACACAACATGATTCATATAATGATTCTCGGAGTTCTTGTCGGAAAAGTCTAAAATTCATATAATAAAAAAGTGCGTAATTCAAAAACAGACTAGAAACTAATTGCCATGCAAGATAAGTTGATTTCAAAATAAATGATAATCGATAAAATCAACTCCCGTCAGTACTTTGATTAATGATTATCATTAGTTAGAGGGGTCTCTGGTTGAAATTGATATGCAATATGTAGGCCCCATATGTTAGGTACATGAGAATCAGAAGTAAAATGCGAAACCTGCGGCTATGACTGTTGTGTTGACTTTACACAGTGAAATTGCAAGTTACAGACGGAAGGTCAACCCTCTGCAGGGAATTAGCTGGGAGAGGTCTAAAAAGCTGAAAAATCATAAAAAATTAGCAAAATACGAAAGGGTCAAAATCTCATAAAAACCAGTATGTAGATGTCATTACTCCATAAATAGTCCATTGGAAAGAGGGGATAGCTTTTTCAATTCTGTAAATACATCTAAAATATCATTTTTGGATAGGAAGGAGCAAAACTTTTTTTTTGACATTGTCTACATGTAAAGTTCATTTGAAATAAAAATATGCTGTTTTAAAAAAATTGGGTGATATAAGTCAGGTGGGGTGGCTTAATGTTATTTCCTAAAATCAGACAGCAAAATGGCTGCAAATTCATAAATTTAATGATTTAATTGATAAAACCTGTTTTAAAGTATTTATTCTTATCTCAGTAATTAACTTAAGCCTATTAATTGTCATCAGGATAGGAAATACCTAAAGCGAAAAAGGATGGCAAAAAAGTGAAACTAGTTCAAGACACCTTGTTTATTGATGGCGAAGTTTTCACGGAGACGCTAATGGATCCGCGCCTGGATACCCAGGGGTACAGTCAAAAGAACGCTGGCGACCGACTCCCCCCCCCCCAAAAAAAAAAAAAAAACGCCCGCGTCAAGCATCTACCCCAGACCGTGATGGATAGGGACACGAGGGAGAGCAGCTAAAAATCAAATTTCTGTCACTCAATGTTTGTGGGCGTGCGCGCAAATTACAATACCCTGAGTTCTCGAACTTAATTTCTCGTTATGATATATTATGTCTAACTGAAACAAAAACAGATAACACTGACGCCATCGATACACCAGGTTTCTGTGTTTTTATAAAAAAACAGATTTGATATAGCAAAGGTTAAATCTGGAGGTATTATTATTGCTGTCAAAATAAATCTCGTTAAGTTTTTTACTGTACATAAGACAAATTCTCCATATGTATATTGGTTTTCGCTAGCTAAATCACTGTTTAACCTCCCAAATGATATTTTATTTGGATCTGTTTACATATCCCCAGAAAACACAAAATATGCATCTAAAGATTGTTTTTTAGAAATAGAGAGAGAATTGTTAAATCTCTCACGTGTAACTGAACATGTTTGTCTTTTAGGTGATTTTAATGCTCGTGTGGGTAAACTACAGGGCTATGTGATATTGATGATTATTAAGCAAATCATAATAACTGGGATGAAGAAACATGAGAAGCGGTTGAACGTGGTAGTATACATAGTGATATACATATTAAGCTTGACCGCAAACCGGTAGACACTGTTAGTAATAATTATGGTTACATATTTACAGAGTTTTGTCAAAACAACAATATTTTTATTGCTAATGGTAGAATTGGTGAGGACAAACTCACATGTAAAAATAGTAGTACAGTAGATTATGCTTTCTGTAGTGTGTCCATGTTTAAATTCTTTGAAAATTTTTACATACATGATTTTTGCAATTTATACTCTGATGTCCATTGTCCAATTACCTTTGAGCTTAAAAGTCATTATTATATTGAAACTCGTCCAACCGTACAACCACGTGATGACAACAATACCCGGCAGTATAAATGGGACCCAGAAAAAGCAGAACAATACAAACAAAACATTGATACAGACAAACTGAATGAATTGCAGACAGAAATTTCGCAGCATAAAGAACAATTGATATTTTACAGAAGAGCCACATTAATAACATATTTCTATAGTAAATTGTTTAACTTGTTCTTATCCGCAGCAGATTTGACTTTAGATGTTAAACGAAAACCAGGACTGACAAATAATCGCAATAAAAAAAGCCATGGTTCTAAGCACAATGCAGAACGGCGAGAAGAAAACTCCACCAGGCTAAGCGTATCCACAACAAATTCAGGACTCAAGAGAACTGTGAAAAACTTAGATCCAGTAGTGAAGAATACAAAGCTACTATGAATGCATGTATTAAGGAACATAATGTCTCTGTCAAATCTAAATTAAAAAATGTAAAGAAAGGTAACCCTAAAGAATACTGGAAAATCCTTAATAGTCCGAGTAATAAATGTAAAACTGAAGTTGATATAAATGCAATTATATGAAAAAGGTCAGTGAAGGAAACGGTGGTGATAATGATACAAATGATTGTGAATTTGTTCTTGATGATACACATTACTCTATTTTGAATGGTCAGATCACTGCGGACGAAATTTTACAAGCTGTCAGTAAGCTGAAAAATAATAAAGCCCCAGGGTATGACAAAATATGTAACGAATATATATGTACTTCTCTATTATGTGCTTTGCCATTGTATGTGAATTTTTTTAATTTGATCTATGATTCAGGTATAGTGCCTGAGGAATGGCTTATTGGTATTATTAAACCAATATACAAAAAATAAAGGTGACCCAACCCTACCAGAAAACTATAGACCTATTACTTTATTTAGCTGTTTAGGCAAGTTGTTTACAAGTATACTATGTGAACGTTTGAATATTTTTTCTGAGAGTGAAGAATTAATTACTGAGGCCCAAACGGGCTTTAGGAAAGGATGCAGTACGGTAGATAATGTATTACTTTTAGATTTTTTGTGCAAATTTATGATTTCTAGCAAGAAAAAACTTTACTGCGCTTTCATAGACTTCAAACAAGCATTTGACATCGTATGGAGATCGGGTTTATGGACCAAATTAATCAACAATGGTGTAGATGGTAAATGTCTTCGGTTTATAAAGTATATGTACAAAGGAATCAAATCAATGATTAGTATTGGACAAGACACTTCAGATTTTTTTTATGTGTAATATGGGGGTCAGACAAGGTGAACATTTATCACCATTCCTTTTTTCTTTGTATATTAACGATTTAGAAACCTATCTTACACATAATGGTATTAAAGGAGTTACTAGCCTCAGCGAGAAACTGCAAACTGAGATGTATACCATGTTAAAACTTTTTATCCTTTTTTTACGCTGAAGACACGGTTATATTTTCTGAGAACCCAGACGCTTTACAAAAATCACTGAACTTTTTTTCTGAATATTGTGATCTGTGTGAACTTCAGGTAAACATTGAAAAGACTAAAGTATTAATCTTTTCCAAAGATCGTGTTACAAAAAGGAATTTTTTTTATACATAGATGTACCTCTTGAAATTGTGAATGAATTTAAATATCTTGGTGTTATTATGTCTCGTAGTGGATCTTTTAAAAGTACGAAAAAACATTTAACTGAGCAAGCCTCAAAAGCTTTGTATGGTGTATTTAGAAAAATAAGATATTTTGATTTACCAATCGACTGTCAAATTGATCTGTTTAATAGTTTTATTAGCCCAATCTTATTTATGGTTGTGAAGTGTGGGGCTATGAAAACACAGATATTATAGAGAAAGTTCATTTAAAATTTTTGAAATTTGTACTGCATATTAAGTCCAATACCCCAAATTGTATGGTTTATGGGGAATCTGGGCGATATCCTTTGATAATCTTTATGAAGGTACGGATAATAACTTACTGGGCTAAACTTTTAGTGGCGCATGATTGTAAACTTACGCATATAATGTATCGCTATTTTTGTTTATAAATGTTTTTCTGAGGGTTTGTTTATGCACCCATGGTTGAAATATGTTAGAGATATCCTTAACTCATGTGGTCTTTCCTATGTCTGGATTAATCAAAGTTTTTCTAGTGCCAAATGGCTAAAATCTATTGTTAAGGAGACACTCATAAATCAGTTTTTACAAGATTGGTACAGGAGTGTAGAAAATTCACCCAAATGTTATAATTACAGAATCTTTAAGAAAAGCTTTGGACAGGAAATTTATCTTATGAAACTTCCAAATGATCTAAGATTCATATTTACAAAATTTAGAACCTGTAATCATAAATTACCTATTGAAACTGGGAGATGGAATAACATAGAAAGATGTCATAGAATTTGTTCATTATGTAATAAAAACACGTTGGTTGACGAATACCACTATGTTATGGAATGCAAGGCATTTTCTTTATCCCGCAACAAATTAATCGAAGAAAAAAATTCAACAAATGTTAATACTTATAAATTTGGGAACCTTATGAATACTAATGACATTGACTCATTAAAAAAATTGTCCATATTTGTTAAAAAATATTAGCTCGATTTATTTAACTCAGTACTCTTCCTAACTTGAACCTGCATTTGTACATTTATAAATATTTTTGTTTTTTGTACCTCATGTACCTTTGATATGGTTTAAGATAAATAAACATTCATTCCCTACTCTCTAGGCCAATTTACTCTAGTGGTGGTCATTCTACACATTTAAGAGGGAGTTACTCCCCTTGAATATTTTTTGCTAATAAATCATGTAATGACATCTATGGCCCAAAAAATCATCCATTTTCACAAAATATATTACTTATAGAACAAAATCCACTCAAAATTATACTTAAAGGAGAAATCTGAAAATACCATGTATTCTTGAATTCAACATACACTAACATTTTCTTAAAAGTCATCTTGTCTTAAAATTAAAAAGCTTACTGGCACTGTACCAGTTATCGGCTAAAATTTAACGTTTTTGTCGTATTTCCTTATTTCTTGATATCTCTTGATAAACTTTAAATAGTGAACTCATTATTTATCAATCTGTTAGTTTATATCATTATTTAGAACCCAAACACATCTTGTTTTGTGCTTTTTAGCACGGACGCCCCGAATTAATTAAGTTTTATGATTTACTGTACCAGTGAATGGCTTCGTGATAACAATAGTAAAATCCCTATACATGTTGATTTAAATGTAATTTAAATTATGCCCCTTGAAGGATTGGACTTTCGTCGGGATTATGATACATTAATATAAACAAAACTCATAAAATTGTTCGTTTATTAGCATATGGAAATACACCCAATCGTAGACTATTCAATACATAATTGTGCAATCAGGCGTTCAACTGCGCAACGAATCTCTTGGAAATTAGTGAATTTCTTTTGTTTATACATGTTATATGTATTGATATTATATATCAAATCAAAGAAGGGATATAATAAGAGTTAAATGTAACACAGAGATGTAATATTCTATTTTCAACTTATTACGTCACTACCCCTTCTGCTAAAAGTGCAAAGATGTAAAATCAGCGGTAAACAATGATCGTTTGAGGTCATGTGTAAAACATATTCAAGAAAATTTTCGGGCAAAATTACTTTTCTAGAGCTCTATTCGAAAAAGACGACTGAATTTAATTAGTACTAATATCAATAGACTGAATTAAAAAATCTTGGATTGTCGCGTGCTAAAAACCCGAACTCTCAGTTTAGCCGATAACTGGTCTTAGCCGATAACTGTTACAGTACCAGTATGCTATTCTGAGAAAAAGTACACCACATTTTGCCAATGCAATTGAGGTTTAAGAAAAGTATGGCCATTTAAGTGAACCCACCATTTCCACTTTCCTCTTAGTCTATTTTACACAGATTCATAGGGCTCTCCATAAATAAAGCATCTTTACCTAATCTTTTAGAGGTCAATTGTTGTTCAACCTCCTTAAATAAGAAACCTTATTCAATACTACATACATCTACTTGATATTATTATGATAAAAGCATCAAATCACTTAGAAATACCTTTACATGTATACCCTCCTTTTGATTTTCACTAGAAGCATTAGTTTGAACACTTTAACCTAATATCATGAAACTTGTAGCAATTTCCTCGAGTCATTTCTTACACATATTTGAAAACAACCACCACTGATATCTAAGATTGATCTTTTTTGGTAAATGGATGATTTGTAGCATTTTTATTCACAAAAAGACAAGTCAGACCTACATGTGATTTCTTGTTTTCATGAAAAACTAAGCCTATAATCATATTTAGTGGATATCTTACATATTCTGGTTTCTAGTCTCCTTTTAACTTTGCTAAATTAGTAAGACCTACAAGTGTGATGTGTGCTTCTAATTGAAATGAAATTCAAACACACCCGGGTACCTGGGGACGGATGAGAATTCCATGAAAAATGTTCAAATTTTACATGTTTTTCTACATTTTTGATGCATATACACAATAAAAGGGTAAAAATATGTTGTTTCTTGTTCATTTCAAGAGTAATTATCATTGCAGATGTTATTTCAAGGTCATATACATGTACATTTACATATCCTACATGTAATGGTAATGAGTCCATTGGAAAGAGGGGGTGGCTTTTTCAATTCTGTAAATACATCTAAAATATCATTTTTGGATAGGAAGGAGCAAAACTTTTTTTTTGACATATTGTATGCTTTGATAACTGCATTTGTCTACATGTAAAGTTCATATGAAATAAAAATATGCTGTTTTAAAAAAATTGGGTGATATAAGTCAGGTGGCTTAATGTTATTTCCTAAAATCAGACAGCAAAATGGCTGCAAATTCATAAATTTAATGATTTAATTGATAAAATCTGTTTTTAAGTATTTATTCTTATCTCATTAATTAACATTGTGAAAATCAAAAGATAGGGATAGGGTATACATGTAAAGGTATTTCTTAGTGATGTGATGCTTTTATCATAATAATTTCAAGTAGATGTATGTAGTATTGAATAAGGTTTCTTATTTAAGGAG